>JAZKJV010007998.1:0-600000 GCA_037367405.1 Ottelia alismoides | reverse complement strand
CCAAGACTGTCCCTGCTGATAGGGACGATGAACGTAGGATGACTGCTGTTGTGAAGGGTAGACTGGGGACTGCTGCTGCTGGTGATCCCTCTGCTGGCTGTACTGGCCTCCCTGACCAGATGGCTGCTGCTGGGGCTGGGCACCTCCGTTCCCCCACCTGAATCCGGGATGGTCTCGTCAGATCCCAAGCTGAGGACGGTCATACCAAATCCCGTTGACATCCATCAACGGCTCTGCATCGTACTGGGCTGGCGGGAGTACTTCCAGAGGCTGATCCGGCTGGTATACCACCATCTGCAAGTCTGGAGATGGTGGTGACTGGTAGGAGGGCTGTTGCTGCTGGTGCGGCTCCGCCTGTACAAGGTGAACCTGTCTAGGCTGCTGGTGTGAGCTGGAGCGCTGGGACGAGCTACTGCTGCCGCCGGTATCGCCTCGCGACTGAAGACGGGGCTGGGAAGCCGTCTGTGCCTCCTGGAGACACATGAGGTGGGTCTTCATGTCGCTCAGAGTCTGTGCCATCTGCTCCATCTGATTGATGCCCTGGCACTGCTTCTTCTCGATCAGCTCCATCCGATCCAACTTCTCGCTGATAATACCCATATCCGCAGCGGACGACTCTGCCTGTGCTGCTGCTAATGCGGATGAACTGGATGGACCGGTGTCGACCCGTGCTATCCTCTGGTACTGCACGGGTCCTAGCTGTTGCCGGGGTCTGCCCTGAGTGTACAACCTGGTCTGGGACATCACCATGTAGTTCTCGGCCATCTCCTCGTAGATGGCCCAGACCTGGTCGTGATCCTTGGCGAAGTAAGACCCGCCACAAGAAGCGTTCACCAAGCCCTGGAGCTCTGGTGTCAGCCCGCTGAAAAAGCTCTGCACAAGGTTGGGCTTCGAAATGTCGTGGTGCGGGCATCGATCAGTCAGCTCACGGAACCTCTCCCATGCCTCATGGAATTACTCGTTGGGGAGCATGGAGAAGTTGCTGATGAGGGCTCTCGCTGCATGTCCGCCCGAGTGGATAGTACTTGTTCAAGTACTCGGTGCGGAGCTGCTCCAAGGTGTAAACGAACTTCCCCAAGTGCTTCAGCCAGGTGGATGCTCTGTCGGCCAAGGAAAAGGGGAAGGCAATCATCCGAATCGTATCCTGGTCCACCTGACGATCGTGGACAGTATTGCAGATCATGAGAAACTCCTGGAGGTGGAGATGGGGCTCCTCAGTAGCGAGTCCGTGGAAGCGGGGGAGTAACTGCAAGGTGTTCGGGGGGAACTTGAAGTCCCCCACGATAGCTGGAAGTACAACCCAGTGATGCGTCAGTGTCGATCCGGGGTTGTGTAACTCCCGCATCGGTCTCGGTGGTCCTCCTGCCGCGGCTGCGGCGGCTGCTGCCGCTGCGGCTGCTGCTGCCGTTGCTGCATCATCATCATCCGGGATCCTCGACCAGTCTCTCCTCTGCTCTCGCTCTGCTCGCATCTGCTCCATCTCTCTCCTCATGTCGAGCATGAATGCTCCCTGATCCCTCAACTGCTGCTGAACGGTCTCTAAGGAGGCGATCAGGGTGGAGTTGATCGCACCCTGGTCCAGCACGAAGTGCTCAGACTGTGGACCTCGGGAGCGATCCTCGGAACTGCCGGCCATGACGTCTGCAAAATCAAATGAGCCAAACTCAGGTGCTGATAAGTCTGCTAGTCTCTCCTCTGGCTCATGTCTCTCAGAACCGAAAGAAAGGGGGTCGAGGGGGAACAGGGCGGAATCATACTCGGGCTCGGAGAGCTGGTCTCGGCTCTCGCGGGCCATCCTAGATGAACGGGTAGACGTGCCCGAAAGCGGTGCAGCCAGAGGCTGCCTAAGAGAGCGTCTACCCATCATCATGATCTGACGAGTAAGGCGGATGAGATCTGGAGAAACTATGATCGGCAACCAAACCCTCTGTTCACCAACGCAACGCGAGCTGAAAATCGTAAAGGCTCGGTCAAATTATCTTGTCAAATTTTATTAGGTGAACAAACAATCTATCAGAGCGCTTACGTGACCTGTTGGGATACCCGATGCTACCCCAACCGACTGGCCCGCACGGAAGAGTCGGTAGTCAGTTGGAAATAACACTGGAGGGCTCTACCTAGTGTGCGGGTCACTCTCTCGCGCAATCAAACCAAACAATGAGGGGGTTGCTCTCCCCAAGACAATTTTTTTAAGTCAGGTGTCTTTTAAGGTCAATAGCTTAAACAGTCCCAATTTTATGGTTTTTCTTTTTAATCTTTTTCAATAAAAATAAAGGCCTAACGAATTTTTCGGTTCTCCTGGTTATTTAGTCAAAAACAAGGGGGAGAAGACGAAAAAGCCGATGCGCGATGAAATCAATGATGCATGCAGAGATAGAAATGCGTACCTTCCTCCAGCACTATACATGCAAGTGATCCGCGCAGAAATATAAAGACAGAAAATAATCTACCTATATGGTGCAGCGGTGAAAACCGAGTCCTAAACAGGCAATTCTACTCGAATAACCGTCTAACTGGTCACCGATCCTTCAAGCCAAAGGTCCGATCTCGGTCTACCCCTCCTCTTCCCAACACATCGGGTTCAGGAGCAGCGCTTGGCAGGGCAGGCTACGGCACGTAGGCTACGAAGGGGATGAGTCAGTTATTTTTATTAATCAATTATTAGTAGGTCCAATTAATCGCATTATAGGAACAGGCAAGCAATTAGGTGTGGGGATCCTACTAATTACGATACAATCAAGCAGAAAATCCTAAGTCTAGGGGCTCGATAAAAATCACATAAAACCGTAAAAGGTAGCGAAGAAAATAAAAGCCACGAAAAAGCCGCGAAAAATCTAAACTAGTTATTGGGTCCCCCGAGCACACCGGTGCTCGGCGAAACAGACCCGAGAAAGAAGTCCAAAGTCTCTGAGTGTCCCTGTATTATTACAAATAATCAAATAAAATGAAAATAAAAACTACGCTAATCCTCGCCCGCTCGTCTATTCTCTCACGCTCTCCTGCGGCTCCGTGCAGAAGGGAGCCGCCTCCAAGTTCCGTGGTTGCGCCGGCTTCTCGAAAGCTGCCGCCTCGGTCATCGGGCCCTCACAAGAAAGAGTCAGAGTGTCAAACCAATAGGATAATCAAATATAAACAAGAAATGAAAAACAAGGGTATATGTGCAAAATGGCAAATAAAGTCAATCAAACAAAAATCAAACAAGGGCAAAAATAAAAGAAAATAAAATAAAACAAAATAAAGCAAAAATAAAAGAAAAACAAAAAGCCGCGAAAGCCGCGGACTCAGAAAGAGCCGCGGAAAGCCGCAAAAAAGAAAATGAAAAGAAAATGAAAAATAAGAAGAAAAACTACTAAGCCGTGCTCCCCGGCAACGGCGCCATTCTGATAACCGTTTCTGACCACTCGGGTAAAAGGTACTAAATGGTCGTTGCGACCCAAGCAATCAGACTCGATCAATCCAGAAAAAGAGACCACCAATAAAAGATAAAATCAACTCGAAATCAATAGCGGTCTTGTTATTTTATTAACCTGGTATAGCGACCAGGGACGAACTCAGGGAGCACGTAATGGCCTCGCGGCCTACGAAGTAGTCAAACAGAAATAAAAGAAAAGAAACAGGTATTTTTGGTGGATTTTAATTCTTTTTATATTTTTTGGATTTTTAATGTATTAAGAAAATAAGGAAGACAAGAATACAAGGCAATTCAACTATTTATTTAATGCACTAAAAATCAACCAAAAATTCAAATAAAAATGTTTTGTGTATTTTATGATTTTTACTGTTTTTAGTGAATTTGTGAGATTTTTCTAATTTTTATTTAATTTTCTAAAAATGAAACAATGCACAAAAAGGAAGGTACTGTCCAGCAGAGCTTGAGGGACCTAGATAAAATATCTAGAAATCCCCAATAAGCATGGAGGTAATTTTCCTATAAAGAGAAAGAAGAGAGGAAAATTTGGGCACCTTAATTGTTATTTTTGAGTTTTTAAATTATTTATTAGAATTTTTAGGAGTTTTTAGGTGCTTTTCAATTTTTATGAGTTTTATATAATGAAAAATAGCCAAAATTGGCTAGAAAATAAAGCAAGTCAAAACAAACAGTAGATAGTTTTTTTGTAATTTTTAGATAGGTTTTAATATTTTTTGTGATTTTTAAAGTCAAACAGTAACGAAAATAGATGTTTTTGATATTTTAAAAATATTAAAACAAAACAAAAATGTCTCCAAAAATTCCAGAAAATTTTACAACATGGCAGGAGCCATGTGTCCAATTTTCGTTGGATTTGGGGTTGATTTGTTATTTTATTCAAAAAAAAGAAGTAGGTATTGTGCACAGGGACCTGAGTGCAAATACCAAGAGTTCTGGGGGGTCCGGTGCAAAATACCCAGGAAAACACGTGCGAGAGGCACTCAGGAACCTAAATGTAAGGAAAACTAAGTCCTAGGACTATTTGGTAACAGGTACCAAAAGTCCGGGGACTTGTTTGTAATTTACCCCCTAATACACGCAAATGCACAATTAATTCACGCACAGGGGTATAAAAGCAATTATCCAAAAGTTTTCATTCATTTCAGAACCAACCAGAACTACAGGACTAATAATGCAAAATACCCAACAAAGCACGTGTCGATGCATGTGCTACACCATACACAGGGGTATATAAGCAAATAAAATAAAGCGCAGGGTCCTCGGTGCAATTATACCAAAAATAAAACAACTATCTAACTTATTTACAGGACTAAATGCTAAATAAAATAAAAGGCAGGGCCTAAGGGTAAATTACCCTTTATTACTGGAGCCGACGGATGGGCGCCACGTGGTAGATGGACGGCTGAGATGCGGGTGGCGCCCAAAGAAGGAAGCCCTCGGGTGGATCGGACGGTCGGGGCTTCGCCATGTGCTGGATCTGACGGTGAAGACGCGTCGCGGCTAAGCCTCGCTGGATCAACGGTGGAGATCGACCCCCGAAGGATCTGGCGGTCAGGGACACTCCTCAAATGGACGGGCACGATCAAGTCTGGAGCGCGGGGGCGATCGGATGGCTGAGGAGGATGCTGGACGAACTGGGCGCCGACGAACTTCGTCGGGCTCGTGGCGACGCTGGTGTCCTCCTGGAAGCTCGCTGAAGATCGGAGAAGGTGCGTGGGAGGCTTCCGCGTCGAGTGGTGGCCTCCGATGACCCAACCGAGCCCTGGAGAGCTCCGGCGAGGTCGGCGGAGGTGGAGCTACTGGATCGAATGGTCCAAGCCCTCAGATGGGCTTGGATGAACCTGCAAAATGCACCAGAAAGGTCGCGGGTCGAGGGCAAACTGCCTCGACCCCGTTAGGCATGGTGAAAGTGGTCGGGGAGTCGGTGCGGGCGAGCTCCGGCGAAGGGGTGGACGAAGGAGCTCGAACCCCAGCTCCTGTGCGAGCTGGGTTGAATGCCAGTGCGGAGAATGTGCACGGTAGGAAGGCGGAGGCGATGGTAGATTCCGATGGTCGAACGAAATAGTGGGATGGTCGGAATCAGCGAAAAACGACGGCGGCGCGAATTGGGGGAAATGGGAAATTAACGAAAAGGAAAGGGAAATGGGTCTACCTGGGTGGAGGAATCGACTGGGAAGGAGCTTGTGCAGCTCTGGGTCCTTGCCTCGAGGAGTGTCGATCGCCGAGGCTCGAGCTCCTGCTCTAGGCGGAGCACAGCAGTGGTGGCTCGCCGGATCAGTGGCCGCTTGCTCTCTCCTCGCTGCAACACCTGCTGGAGCAAGCTGTCACTCTCGTCAACACGGTGGAGGTCACAGGTGGTGAAGGAAATGAGCCAAAGATGGAAGAAAAGGGTGGCGGAGCTCGAGCTTTATAGGGTGGAAGGTCCGGGAAGATGTGAGCGGGTAGGGCAATGGAATGCGCGGATCCCGAGGCGGGGGCTCCGACGAGGGTGTCGGATGTGCTGGGATCGACACGGACCCCGGTTTAGGAGAATGGTGATCGGGTTTAGGCGCAATAATCGGGAGAAATCGGGTCACCCGCCTAAAACCCGTAAAAGGTGGTCCTGGGGGGAGTTGACCGGGCGGTCAACAACCCCCTGGACCAATGGGAAGAGGCCATTTGGAAAAGAATTGTAAAATCATTAATAAATAGTAAATGGCCAATTTATTAAAAAGTCAAAACATGAAATATTTTTGTTTTAATTGTTTCTATTTTTTAGTGATTTTTAATTAATTTTTCAAAGTAAAAATAAGGTATTTACATTATATAGCTATATATAGGTATATGTACAATATAGGGTTTTTAATTTTGATTTTTAATTTGTTATTTTTATAAAATTTTATTCCCATTTTATATTTTATTTATTTATATCATAAAATAAGGAATAAAAAGATATTTTTATTTTATTTTTATTATTTATATACAATAGTGAAATAAATACATAAGTACATATATATGCATGGTATATTTACAAAGTATTTTTGGGTTTTTAATTTTGTTCTTTTTATTTTGTTTTTGTTTTAATTGTTTTTATTTTATTTATTTACACCATATCATATAGAAGATTTACAAAATATTTTAAAAATTAATTCTATTTATTTATAAGGCTAAATAAATATAAGATGAATGGACTATATACATGGTGACTATGTACATAAGTGATGTTTTTGTTTTCTTTTTAATTTTACTATTTCTATCTTGATTTTATGTTTATAAATATATACAAATATTTACAAGCCCTTTTGAGTCTATTTTTGGGAGGAAAATATTTTTATTTTATTTACATATATATATACACACACATGAGCCCCTATCTCCCTCTACTTTGGCTTTTATGCGGTCAGGCCCATGCTGAGCCCTCCCTTGGGTTAGGTTGCTCAATATTTATTCTAAATATTTTCCTCTTTTTCTTTTTGATCTTTATTCTTTTATTTTTGCACAAAAACGTGCTAATTATTACTTTTTACACAATGCATGCTTTTGGTAATTATTTGTATTTACAACTATATACATGCATTTGCAAAGGTTTTTGTAGCTAAAATATATGAATAAAGAGTGATGAATGAGTATTCATCAATTCACCATGATTTCGAGTTGGAGCTGAAGGCTTCAGTGAATTTAGATCCTAAAACTAAACTAGAATATTGATTAACTAACAAAATTAACATCTAAACTAACATGTTGAAATGAAACACTACCTAAATATGCAAAAGAAAAATCTCATACCTGTGAGGCATGGAGAAGATGGAAGCTCGGCCGAAGGTGCTCTGGCGAACCTCGGATCTCGTCGAAATCGACCCTTCTCCATGCCGACAAGGAGGGAAGGATTAAGTTGTCACCAACGACACACTACCCTGGGATCCTATTGGGGTTACAGGGCAAAATCGGGGATCAAAAACAAAAAGAGGGACATCCATGGTTTATTTATAGGTGAAGGTGGAAGCGATTTCGAGGGAAGATTGTGTGTTGAAGATGGAGGGTTGGTGGAGTCTAAGGCATGGGCCATGGAGAGGTATGATAGGGGAGCGGAGTGGAGGGAGGTTTGAGGAAAATGGAGGCATGGAGGAAGATCAGAAAATTGGAGAAGAAGAGGCGCCCGTGACTCTGACAAGAGTCAGAGGGAGTGAGGGGACTGTTGACCCACGGTAAACAAAGGGAGGCTCCTGGTTGGTCCATGTGGACCAACCAGGAAAAGGAGTGAAAGAAATACCTTGTTAATTCGAGTAAAATTAATAAACGTTTTTATTATTTTTTGGTTAAAATATAAAAATAATTTAATATTGTGTAGTATTTTATTCTAATTTTTATTTATTTTTACAAGTTAATTTATTAGAGGTTAATATTCACGTGTATATACATAGGTATATATACCTATATTTACAATTTTTTATTTTTATTTTGTATTGTATATTTTATTATTCTATTTACATAATTTATATATTTATAACTTATTTACTTACATATTTGCGTATTTTTATGGATTTTTTCTGATTTTATTTATTTACTTAAATAAATATGTATATGTATTATATATGTATAGTTCACCTATATAGTTTCTTAATTTATTTATTTTAATGAATTTTTTATGGTTTTATTTTTTATTATTTACATGTGTTTTGAATAATACTTACATATATATAAAAATACAAGAAATGTAAAAATATAAAGAATGTATACATTGATTATTATAAACATGTATACATTATAATAGGGACCTAAAAGCCAACTTATGCATATAAACTCCAAATTGCAAGAAACCCCTTCATTAAATGATAATTTAATTTTATGAACAATAAATGTGAGTTTAGTCAATTTTGAATATGTATGGAGAAGATACAGGACTGGACATTTTTCTTTGTGGTTTTTTGTTATGTTTGTTCCGGTTGCAATGTGTATTATTTTTATTTGAAATCAATTGGTATTTTCCTTGTATTTTTATGAACAAGTTTCATGTTGAGGGTTTATTGATTTGAGGTATAAATAATAGAGAATAAAATAGATATCAAAATCCTATTATTGAGTTATAGAATTAGGGTTTCTGTGGGGTGTTTTATGTACATTTGGCCGCCCTATCTCCTCCTACTTTATTCCTTATCGACCAAGTCATCATGATGACTGGGTCTCAAGGTCTAGGGTTACTCAATGTCTTTGAAGCTTCATTCTATTTTCCTTTCTTTATTTTATTCTTTTATTTTAGAATTAAATACAATATTTTATACATTATTTAATAATTAATTATGGAGTGTTATTTTGTACAAATTGATGTTATATACATGCATTCAGATAAGGATTTAAGGCCAAAATGAAAGAATAAATGTGATGAAATGGAGATTTATCACCCTCAAATACTCGCCTTTGCTAGTCCCTAGAAAATACTTATGCTAATGAGCGCAGAAAAAGAAAAGAAAGAAAAGAGAAGAAAGAGAAGAAAAGAAAGAACTTGGAACAAATTTTTGACTCTTAAATTTGTCTTAATAAAATCATAGCTTGGAGCTCAGTTAAGACCTTTGGATTCTTAGTGTGTTCATAACCGCATTAAGGTTAGGAAGTGGGACCCAATAGACCTTAGCTTTTAAAATCCTCTATTCAGTTCAGTTCACAGTCTGATCAGAACCATCCTCCCAATCGCATACTCTCGCAACCATGAAATGACAACTACCATGTGTGTGAATTTATTAGCTCTTCCTAGACAAACAACTGAACCATCAAGGAGTCTCCTCCTCTGGCAACTCATCCTTGGGGAGACGGATATTTCCTTCTAAGGTCAGGTGCATGCTACTTCATAATCGAAAGGAGCGAAACTAGAAGAATGGGAAAAGAAGTGGAAATAGACCAGTCTAGTCTCATTCCTTGTGAAGCTCGATCAATGTAACCGAGTCTTCACCAAGAATCAGGCTTTTCTGGAAACTCAATATTTTGAAAAGTATAGGCTTCTTTTTGAATATTTTCTTTATACTGTGTTTCTATGCATTCTTGTTTTGCCCCGACGGATATAGAATCTTTTATTCCACCCATATTTTGGGGTCTAGGAAAAAGTTGATCTAGCAAACCATTCCTCATCTAAAGCTTTGTTTAAATCCAATCTCCAGTCGTTAGATGTCCTTGCTACCAGAGGAAGTGGGTTGAAGTACTAGTTTTAACAATCCTCAAGAATGGTTCTTGAGCCGCCCTTGACGAAGTGACCTAGTATCGTCCCTACTGAGACTCCAAGATCTTTCAACAATCCATCTGAGTTGATTTAAGTGTTAAGCGCGAGGTTCTAGTCAAGCCACTATCTCAAGAGTCATACGGATGATGTGAAGGGTTCTAGTTAGATAATGAATTGACTCATAAACATAGTCTCATGGAACCTAAAGAAAAAAGTCGAGGTGACAAGAAGCATCTCAATTCTGGCCCTTAATGGGTTTCTCTGAAATTAAATGGATTAAAGTCTAGACCAAACTTCAATCTTCAGAATTTATTCGATCTTGTTCAATTGTATTTATCATTCCGAAAAATGCAAATGTTATGTACAACGCAAGAAAATCTTTTGTGAAACTCATTTTCTATTTTTTGAACTTTTTATGGATCTTTGGAAAAGTTTTGCAAATTTTTATATATTTTGTGAAAACATTTTGCAAATTTTTATGGGTTTTGAAAATTTTGAAGTTTTTAGGGTTTTTGATAAAGGTTAGTGAAAGAGGTAGACACATATTTACACAAGATTGTGTGCATATTTACAAGAATTGAGTGTAGGGTTTACACGTGAAATTTAAAGGATTTAGCTATTTTTTTTACATATATTTTATATATATATTTATTTATTTATTTATATTTAATACAATGGTTATTCATATCTCAATAAAGAAATTTATTTGCTATAATTATGTACGGAGTTCTCAAAATAGTTTGAAACGCAGAACATTTTGAAAACTTATTTTTGCAAATAATTTTGACAAACATTTTTCAAATATTTACAAACTTTGAAATCATTTTGCAAAGAATTTTAAAATGGTATATATTAATCTTTCAAAGTACTTTTACAACCATTTTCTAAATCATTTACAAACTGAATTTTCAAAAAAAATATTCAAATGAACAAAAATTTTCAAACATTTACAAAAAAAACAAAGGTTTGAAAACATTTTGCAAAAGTTTTCCAAATAGTTTTCAAAAGGATTTTTCAAGTCATTTTACAACTATTTTTCAAATCATTTTATAGAATATTTTTTAATTGATTTATAACTCATATTTATAAAGAATTTTGAAAAGTTTTATACATATTTAAAGTGCATCATTTACAGTTGATTAATAGTGTACCCTTACCCATACAATATTTTAGCCATATTTATTGAAAATACAAAAGTACGAGTTATGGCTAAAGTGTATACAATGTATATACGACCCCCTTATACTTAGCTTGTGTTATGTCCTCATAGTGTTCGGAGAGAAAAAGGAAGACATAACTTGTGTTGTGTATAGGAAAGTCTATACTATAATGAATAAATAAAGAATGAGAAATCGGGCCTCCCCCTATACTTAGGATCAGCTAATCCTAAGCATGACAGATTGTATAAAAAATTAGGTTGATCAAGGAGCAAAATTTAGGAACTGAAATGGGCTCAGCTTGTCCCCCCTATACTTAGGGTAAAATATCCCTAAGTGTAGAGAAATTATCAACAAGTTAGCGGACACGTGAGGGAACGAATAATGAATAACGTGAATACACTCATCCCACTCTATACTTAGGATGAAGTATTATCATAAGTATATCACAGCTGAATGGGAAGAGTGCAACACAGAAGAATGAACGAACGAAAAATAGAAATGAAACGAAGAAAAGAAGAAAATCAATCAAAAATACTTTCTACTGTATTGTCTGACCCGGTTAATGTTGTAGCTTCGAAATATTCTTCAGAAACAACTTGAACAAAATCGACAACGGCTAAGAATGTGTCGTGCTCTAAATACGGCTTCAGCAACTGACCATTTACGATGAATGGTTGTGCGACAGGTGATAACACTGACATCAAAATGCTTCCATTGCCACGCATTGTTCTGACTATGAAGGGCCCTCTCCATTTGCTTTTCAGTTTGTCTGGAAATATCTTCAACTTCATGTCGAAAAACCACACTTTCTGTCTAGGTACAAAAGTCTTTCGTCTAATGTGTTGGTCTTGCAAACGTTTGATCTCCTTGTACATTAAGTTGTTGTCGTAGGCATAGTCTCAGAATTCAAGGAGCTTCTCTAGATCCAATTCCTATTCTGACCACCTTTCTATGAGCTGAGGCTGCAGATATTGACTGCCTAGAGAGATTTGTGAATGAGTTCCACGGGAATATGGCAAGGCTTTCCATACATAATACGATATGGTGACATGTCCATGGGAGACTAGTAGGCGGTTTTGTATGCCTAGAGAACTAAATCCAGAAGCTGTGACATGTTCTTTTGGTTCGGTCTCACAAGTTTCTGCAGGATCGTCTTGATTTCTCTATTTAATAATCTAGTCAGGACATTTAACTGAGGATGATAAGGAGATGCAACTCGGTGATCGATGCCATACTCCTTTACTAATTTCTTTACCTCTTTATTGATGAAGTGACTACCCCCTTCTGAGATGAGAATTTTCGATATCCCAAACTGCGAGATAATGTTGTCTTTTAGAAATGGGATTTTTACCCGGCAGACCCTGAAATCTTTTGCAATTACCGCTACGACCTTCGAAACATCGTAATTCCTCCCTCGACCCTGTAAAGTTGCTAACCCTTACCATACAGACCCTGCGGTTAAGCCCCGTTAAGTTACCCGTTAAAATTAACCAGATTCCGTTCTGTTCCTTTATATTATACCCAGTTTGTTTATTAAATTTACATCCAGTGCCCCTCCTCATCCGATACCCCAGCAATGGAATTCCCCTATCGTCGTTGCTCCCCCCGTGGCCTCGGCGATGCTGCTCCGGGTAAAAATCCCTTCCATTTTTCACGAACTCGACCTTATCAGCTCTACTGCTCCAACTATTCCTTGGAAGTAGCAGCCAACATGTACTTCTCTCTACCTTTTTTCTAACTTGCGTAGGTATATTTCTTGCGGAATCAAATTTGTTATCAAGTCTTAGCCATCTTGATATCGACGATCTGTCGATCTCGCCCGAAGATCAAACAAAGGTGTCCTAATTAATTCCAACCGACTCTGTGTCTGTGTAGGCACAAAGAGTCGAGAGAAAGAAACAATGGGGAGGAACAAATACACAGCCCCGACCGATGAGGAAGCCACAGTGGAGGAGCTCTCCAAGGGATGGCCGAAGCGGCTCAACCACCCGCTCCACACGCAGCATCCCATCCTTAAATCCCTCCGTCCGGTCTACAACTGCGATAGCTGCCACACCATAGGCCACGACTGGTCCTTCCACTGCCCCACATGCGACTTCGACCTCCACCCTGACTGCGCCCTCGAGGCCCAGCTCGTAGAGATGGCCAAGCCGTGGCCTCGGACCCTCGACCACAAGCTACACAGAGTCCATCCCCTCGTCAAGACCCGCCTCGACACCTTCTGGTGCGACTCATGCGGGGAGAAGGGCAGCTGGTGGTGCTTCTACTGCGAGAGATGCGACTTCTCCCTCCATCTCCAGTGCGCCTTCGGACTCGAAACAGGACGCACCATCGACGCAGATCGGAAGCAGCCACCAGAGAGGATAACTCTCGAGATCGTAAGGACTGCGATGGAATCCTACTGGTGCAGCAAGTGCGCAGAGGAGGGGAAGGGTAGATGGAGCCCCCCTCCCCCAGGCCCACCGGCTGCTGCTGCTTCGCGCACCGGTCGCTGCTGCTTCGCACGATGGAGCCCCCCCTCCCCCCGGCCCACCGGCAGCTGCTGCTTCGCCCCCACACCCCCCTCCCCCGGACGACGATGGAGACCCTCCTCCCTGACAGCTGCTTTGTCCTCCCCTGCTTTTTCTATTTTTTTATTTCGGCCAATCCTAGCCGTTCGATGGTAAAGTGGTTAGGTTAACTCCAGTCTAACCCATGTATTTGACTCAAATATAGTTAACATTGACGGCAGGGTTTGTTGGGTAAGACGGAGCAAGTTTACAGGGTCGAGGGAGGAATTACGATGTTTCGAAGGTCGTAGCGGTAATTGCAAAAGATTTCAGGGTCTGCCGGGTAAAAATCCCTTTAGAAATTTACATATTGTTCTGAAGTCTACGACTCGAGTAGGGATAGCTTCAACCCATCTACTAACATAGTCCACGACAAATAAGATGTATTCGTAGACTTGACTGTTAGGAAACAGACCTATGAAATCAATGCCCCGTGCATCGAACACATCAAATATATGAATGAATTTGAGGGGCATAAAATATTTTGAAGTCAAGGTTTTTCCCATCTTCTAACAATCAATGAAGGCTTTGACATACTCATTGGCATCCTTGAATAGTGTGGGCCACTAGAGATCACACTGCAATATCTTCATTGTTGTTCGACTTCCAGAATGGTGTCCGCCAGATTCGAGTTTGTGACAATGCTTGAGGACACTTGTGTACTCCTCCTGAGAAATACACCTATGCCAAATACAATCTTCTCCTTCCCTGAATAGGTATGGATCTTCCCATTGTTAGAAGTTGATATCAGACATGAGCTTGTCCTTCTTGTTCTTGCCCAATCTTGTAGAACTACCCCAGATACAAGGTAATTCATAATATAGTCATACCGGGGGAGAGATACAATGCTGAGGATAGATTCATCAGGGAATGTCTCTATGATCAGTGCACTACTCAGGTGAGTATCTTGGCATTCAATTCTAGATAAGTGATCAGCTACCACATTCTGAACTTCGGGCTTGTCTTTGATTTCCAAATCAAATTTCTGGAGGAGAAGGATCCATCTGAATAAGCATGATTTGGCATCCTTCTTCTGCTATAAGTATCAGATAGCAGAGTGGTCGATGAAAACAATAACTTTAGATCCAAGGAGATATGATCTGGACTTTTCTAAAGCGAAAACAACTTCCAGCAATTCTTTCTCTGTTACTGTATAATTTTTCTATGCTTCATCAAGTCTTTTGCTGGCATAGTGAATGGAATAGGGCAATTTTTCCCTTCTTTGTCCTAAGATAGCCCCAACTGCGAAATTTGATGCATCTGTCATGATCTCGAATGGGAGAGACCAATCCGGTAGATGTAGGACTAAATCTGAGTGATTAGCTCTTTCAGTTGATAAAATGATTGGAGAACCTTTTGATCAACAATGAACTCGGTCTCCTTGCAGAAAATCTCTGTGAGAGGTCGGGCAAGTTTGCTGAAGTCCTTGATGAATCTTTTGTAAAATCTGACATGCCCAAGGAATGACCTCACATTTTTAACATTCCGAGGTTGATATAATTTAGTAATAACGTCCACATTTGTTGGGTCGACTTTCATGCCTCCCTTGAAAATGACGTGACCCAATACAATTCCTTCAGTGACATTGAAGTGACTCTTTTCCCAATGATAAAATCAAATTCACTTCATGGCATTTCTGCAATACTCGATCTAGGTGCATGATAAATGAATCGAAACTGTCACCATAGATGAAGAAATCATCCATGAAAACTTCGAGAAAACTCCGGACCATATTAGCAAAAATGATAAGCATACACCTTTGAAATGTGGCAGGAGCATTGCACAATCCAAAGGGCAATCTTTTGAAAGCATAAGTATCGAATGGGTAGGTTGATATTGTCTTCTCTTAGTCTTCAAGGGTGATCGCCACCTTCTTGTACCCGGAGTCCCCATCTAAGAAATAGAAGAATTGTTTCCCAACAAATCCCTCAAGCAATTGATTAATGAATCGTAGTGAGAAATGGTATTTCTTTGTAGCTAGATTCAAGTAGCGGTAATCAACATACACACACCAAAATATTGGTACTCAGTTAGAGATATCCTCTCCTTGGTCATTATTAGCCATAGTGAGCTTTGATTTCTTTGGAACTATGTGCAGGGGCTCGCTCATTTTGACTCGGAGATGGGAAAAATAAAGCCTGCTTCACACCACTTCATGATATCCTTCATTACACATCCTAAAGATTATGGTTCAATCTTATCTGGAATTCTTAGGAAAACTATCGATCATTTACAAGATATATATGGTGTGAACACAAGGCAGGATTTATCTTTGGGAGATCCGAAACTTTCCAAATAGGTGCCTCGTGGTTTTTCTTTAGAACCTCGAGAAGTTGAAATTCTTAATCTTGAGTCAACCTGTTGTCGATGATGTATGGATACATGTGTTCTTCACTCACAAGGAAAGCGTACTTTAGACATGTCGTAGGCTATTTGAGTTCAGGTAATTATGGAGTCTGCTCCGCATACACTTTTGACATTGTGTTGCTAGGTGAATGGTTTACTGAATTCAATGAGGTGTTGTCCACCTCTTTCACTATTGGCTCTGATAATAATGTGACGAACATATCTGCAATGAATTCTTCATGTTTGGTCTAGCATGAATCTTCTTCAAACAAGCAGATCAATGATTCAGAATCGGTCTCCTAATTGACAATGGAGCATGGATCGACTATGCTTTCTAGGTCTTCCTCTAAAGAGAGGACTTCATATGTCAGAATATCATTCAAAGAATTTATTGATCACTGATAATGTGACAATCTTCAACTAGTTCTGATTTGTCTTCATCAGATGCAACTTTTGACTTGATGATCATGCCCATGGTGACCTTGTTACTACATGAGCAATATGTGATCTTTCCAGACCTGTAGTCGAGGACCGCTTCGACATTTCAAAGGAATGACCGACCATGAATGATGGGAGTTTGGAGTAACGGTGCAAGAGAGTCCACATCTAGGATGACATAGTCCACTAGAAAGCGCATGCCATGTACCGTTATGATAACGTCTTCTAGTAAACCCTTGGGCTGTTTAATAGACTGATCCGCAAACCGTAGGATCATAGAAGTTGCCTTAAGCGATCCAAGACCAAATTCTTCAAGCAATGAGGAGGGCATGATGTTTATATAAAAGCCTCTAAGAAGCAGAGTTTACTTAAAAGTTCGATCAAATATATGGCATCTGATTAAGGGTGCTCTATTATCTTTCTTTTTCTGTGGGAGATCACTAATAGCATTTACAGTGGCCATGGTTAGGATGTGTTTTTCTCCTCGGTTGCATCTTTTTTTTAGGTTCTAATGCTTAGAGGTATATGTCTATTTCAAACCTTTCTTCACAGCTGGCATGTATTCCATGACCTTCATCAATGACATTTTCCACACAAGATTTTCAATGATTTCCACCACACCGGGTCAAACAATGTATTTTTCACAATTTGATTATTTTTTTTTGCATTTTTCATTACTCAAAAGGAATATTCATAAGAGAAAATGCATTGTTCTTAATTACATAAATTTATGCAAATGGCTGGCTAGAAGGTAAGCCGCCATTAAAAACAAGCAAAATTGTATTTACATGAGCATCGACTTCGTCGGACTGTGCTGGAAGTGTTGTTGGTGATGGCTCCTCAGTGGTTGGTCCTTCTTGGCTTTGGTTCTTATTTTCTTTTTGGAAATTTTCATTTTGTTGATTTTTTGGTATTTTTGCTCTTAATGGTGGTGGGGGAATGGTGTTGGTGCTGCTCCTCCATCATCTTCTTCTTCACCCGGCTTTGATGCTAGACTACCTGATGTAAAAGACGACTCGCCAGATGCTACTTTATTCTTCCCCTTATGTACAACAGACGGCTACAATGTCCTATCACTCTTGAGAGTCACTTCACGAGACAACATAAAATCTGAAATACTTGACTATGTAGGACCGGATTGGATATCACAAACTACCTGCTCTTTCCTTTTGAAGTTTTTGGGGTTGGCCTCGACCTGCGCATGAATAGGATTCTTCATGCCAGTGAGGTCGTCAAGCTTCTGACTCATCTCTGCTAGGCCTTTGATGAGTTGAGCCAAGCAGTCGAGAGCTGGGTTCACTAGATTAGACTCAGGTTCACTGTGCTGACCACGCTGGGAATGTGGAGGTTGCTGGTGGGAAAACCGGTGGTTCCACTGAGGAGGGAGTTGTTGCTGATGAATTTGAGGAGGAGGAGGATGCTGGCCTTATTGAACAGCCACGTAGTTGTGATGCGACCGATAGTGGCAGTATGACATCTGATGGTAAGAATGATTTTGTCTCTAAGTATTCCGATATGATGGAGACTGCTACATAGGTTGATTCTAGACAAACCTCCCACTAGAGAGCTAGTAGTACGACCGAAAAGCAGGTGATTGACCATGTTGTTGTTTGCCTGGATGGTACAATTATGCATCATTATTCCAGATGTTGTTCACGTCTAAAAATTGAGGCAGTGGTGGGAAGAATGGATCAACATATGATGGGGGTTGGAGCTCTGGCTGGTAGACTACAAGTTGTTGCTGCGACGATTGTGGTGCCTGGTCAGGCGCCTATCATAGTATGCATGCTGGACCTAAGACTGCCCTGAACTAGGCTGATGCTGATGTGGCAATGATGCGAGTTGCAACGGCTGGACTCGCAGACTACACAGTATTGATGGTGCTAACCAGCAGCTCCAACAGCTAGGAAATCTGATCCAGCTTATCTAGACGTTGGGTTCTTTGTTCGATCACAAATATTTTCTCTAGATCTCGTAATCATTTCACAATTATATCAACCTTTAACAGGTGGCTCCCAATTATGACAAGGTTGGAGCTCTTGTCCATGTCTGACTCATGGGATGCCACCATATTAACGGGATTGTGGTGGATCTGTGGATGTCTTTGATATGCATGGGATAAGTATAGAGTGACCTCTCCTTCAGCCATTTCTTCGAATATTTTCCAGACAACATCCTCATCCTTGTTGAAATGAGATCCGTCACATGCAACATCAACAAACCTTAGGCTTTCCCGAGTCAGCCCCCCCAAAGAAATGTTGGATCAGGTTAGTCCGAGGAAGTCATGGTGGGGGTAGTTTTTCTACAAATCTCTGAACCTCTCCCATGCTTAATGTATGGACTCGTGCTGACCCTGAGAGAAGTTGCTAATCCTCGCTCGCATCTGATTGAGGTGACCAAGAGGGTAGAATTTTTTTAGGAACACAGACTTAAGTTCATCCTAAGTCATCACACCTTCCCTAGGTGATTTATCTGATATAAAGCATTGTTCTGAAGGATGAAGGGGAATACAGTCATTTTGAATACACCTAACGGGATGTTCGGGTAGTGAGTGGTGCAACAGATGCGAAAAAATTACTGGAGATTGATATAGGGATCTCCGTTGGTGTTCGCATGGAAGGATGGAAGAAGAGCCAAGAACTGAGGCTTCAACTCAAAATATCCATGGACTACATGGATCTGTATCCACTCTGTCATCTGTCTAGAGCTATGATTGTATGTCTCTTTGAGAGTGGGCTTGGGAGTCTCTCTCCTTGGCTCATCTATCGGTCCTACATAGTGTCCATCTCTTTGTTCATCATCTCCTCTTCCTCCTCCTCATCTTCCTATGTTCTCTCTCTCTCTCTCATGTCATTCAACATATCTTGGAAGGTAACCTGCATAAGAGCCTGATCTGTCAGCTGCTGTTGGATAGATTGTATAGATGCAAGCAGTTGTGCATTTACGGTGTTCTAATCTGACTGATTTGATCCCTTCCTCGTCCCTTGAGAATCCATCTCTGATTCAGACTTAAAGTAATGTATATGAATGGGGTCCAGTGTTGGTTCTTGATCTACACCAAAAAATGTATCCCGATCAGATTGGCGAACTAGGGCACCAGATGAAAAGATGAATATAGAATTAGGGTCAATTCCAAACGAATGTGAATGGAGCATTTGATATGAACTGAAATCGATCTCCATTCATAATCTGCAAATGGTAGGACAAGAGTGATCCTGTTTTATTCAAGAATGAGACGAAGGTGTGGATTGGTTCACAAGATCCGAACTGGGTTCTTGGGAATTACTTCAAATTATTGAAGACGTTGAGTTCATGGAATCGATGTAGATGTCTGTGGGGTCCTAACCAAACCATCCATGAGTCAATATTTTGGATAGAATCAAATAGATGAGGAATGGAATACAATGATGAATAATAGATGATTAAAAGAGGAAAACAATAGAAGGCTCAAAATGAGCAGGACATGAAGAAATGAAAACAAATGAATGAAAAAGGACGTGAGTAGGACTGTCTTTGACCTAAATCTAATTCAAATAAACACAATGCAAAATGGGTTCACCAACTCACACAATGTGAAGTCATAAGATTTCAACTATTTTTATCCTTTTGATTTTACTTTGTTTTCAAGCAATATGTTAACAAGTCCTTAGTGGGCTAGCCTATAGGGGAGTGGGTACTGCCAAAAAAGTATCTCGTACTTCTCACTTCTTTGGTAACCTGTATCCTGCACTTTTTAAGAGAATCCTTGCCACTGGGCCTGGATCCACTACTCAGCCAAAGAATAGAGGAGGAAGCCAATAGGAGAAACCGATACTTCCCCCGGGCGAGATACTCGGGCATGGAATGATGAGACATACACCCTTGTGAGGGGGTGGCCTAAACTCAATACCTCAGGTTAAATCTACAAGAAAACGAAGACCTACCCACCCATGTATGATAGAAGAGCCAATACTTCGTGAATCCAGTCAATAACAAGGTAGTACTCAGGTTGTGTTTTTTGCTCTATTTTCCTAGGGTCGTGCCTCACTCAGTTTAGATGGTTCATGAAAACAATGTGGGCTTTATGAACCCCAAACAATGAATGTCCATTATGAATTTTAATTTTGATTAAAGTTTATTAAATAATCCTCTTGTTTTAATTTTTGGTTTTTTTACGTTTTTGAGTATTTTTCAAAATAATTCTCCTAATGATTTTTTATATTTTCTTTAAATCCTAAGTGATACAAAACTAAGGGATATAGTGGAAAAACAATGCAAGTGGATATTAGGATGGAAATCTCACCCTTGTACCAAATGATGCATGCTCAATAAGAAGACTCATAGTGCTTCCCAACGCTCTCCATATGGGATGCAAAGCAAGGAATTTAAATTTACACTACATGGAATGAAAAGTCGGTGAAATCGCCCTGAGAAGGAATTGCTATTATCATGAAGAACATATTAAGTTTGATCTAAATCCAAATGTAGAATTATAGGTGCATGCAGATATTAGTTGTTTGGGCCTAAATTTATCGATCAAGCAAGTCCTAAAAATCTAAGGGTTTATTCATATAAAACAAAGAAAATAAAGTCGAAAAACTCAAAATGTGGAAAACAAATAAAAATAAATGGAAAAATAGAGAGAATAAAAAGTGAGAAAGTGAAGAAAATACATAAAAATTGAGTGGGCCCCAAGTTAACAGACACTTGGTAAAATAGGCATGCAAGAGTGTTAAGTGTCCAAAGTCCAAGCACATGTATTATAACAATTTAGTAATGCCAAATAAAATGTCTCTCTCTCTCAAAAATAAAAAGAAAAATCTACACAAAGCAGGTTGCTATGTTATCTCTTTGTTTCTTACTTACTCTCTCCAATCAACCTATAAAGAAAAGGTTGATCTCCACGTAGCTTGAGTGCACAACCTCCTACGAAGTTGCCTTCGCCACTTGGTCCCTTACAAAGAATTCAGTAAAGACAAGTGGTCCGAAGCCGATGAATAATTGTTTATAAAAAGAAAATAAAAAATGTAAAAATATGTAAATGAATATGTACAATCCTATCCTATGTTGCTCCCCGACAACGACGTCATTTGATAGAGAGGTCGGGACATGTGTTCCTAACACCCGATCTTGGAGGGCATGCGATGTCTAACAAGTTGGATCTGATAATCACTTATCGACCGCTCTCATGGTACTCAAAACATATCTCAACCAATCATCAACAATCAATCCACAAATGTATGATAACACAACGTAAATATGCGAGTCAAATTTTATTTTTATTTTAACTCTACAAAATATATGTGTACAGTGTATAATATGTAAAGTGTCGAACCACAGAGAGCAATGGAGTAGGGTGATTATTGTCTATTAATAAAAATAAACAACAATTGTTTTTGTACTTTTTAGCTTTTGATTTTTTCTAGGTTTTTAATTATATTCAGCTTTTATAGATTTGGATGTTTTATATTTTTTATGTTTTTAAACTTTTAGATTTTTATTTTCTTTTAAATTTTGTAATCTTTAGTTTCTTTTTCTTTTTAGACTATAATATGTATATATATATCTATATATTAATATGTATATTATAAATACTTTATATGCTATATCTAATAAATAAAAATGTAAAACTATAAGAAATATAGAAAAGAACAATCCTTTTTATTTTTAAGGGTTTTAATATATATATAGGTATATATAATTAATAATGCTAATAGTAAGTAATATATAAGTAATATATAGTATAAATAGTCTTTACATGGTTTTATATTTATATATGTGACTATATATAGTCAAAAATTACAAAATAAAATATTTTTGTGTTTTTATAAATTTTCTCTATTTTTTTTGTTTTCTTATATTTTTGCTATTGTTTAGACATTTTTAATTGATTTAAATATACAAAACATGGAATAAGATAAATAGGCTGGATTGTTTTGGTTTTAAAAATAGATAATAAGTTCAAAAATACCTAACACTATTTATAATATGTAGTATTTATATAAATAAAGTATAACATAGAAAACTATTTTTTTCAATTTTTAGGAATTTTTACTGATTTTTATAAGGTTTTTATGGTTTTACAATTTTTAGTATCCTTGTTTTATTTTTTGTGATTTTTAGTCTGGGATTATAATATATAGTAATAATTATACTCTATTTTTTTGGATTTTTTTAAAGTTAGTTTTACATTTTTGTATTTTTTATATCTAAATAGGGGATAAATAGCTTCTATTCTATTTTTAGTAAATAGGCCAATGTAATAAAATGACAAATAAAAATGTATGCATGCATCATCATCATTTAAGGCATCCATCACAATTTTTCCAAAATGTATAGAGCATATGAGCTATTTAATAAAAATAAACAAGTATAAATAAAAATTAATTGCCTAGAAGGGGTATTTCTGCAATAATGTTAAAGTCCAGGGGGCTGTGTGCAAATGCACCCAAAATATTACACTAATATTACAATTATGGACTAAATATAAATAATGGAATCTATATGGGCATCCTTGCAATTTGCTGACCTCACGTGGGTCGCCACGTGAGGTGAGCTAGCGTAGAACTCATTGTAATATACAATAATGTGTGGGGCTCCGAGGCAATTTTTACACAAAAGTTTACACAACTTAATATTTACAGGACTAACTTGAAAACACAAAGGACAAAAGGTTTACTAATTAAATTACCACTAAAGGCGTGGTATCAGGCAGCGCTGCTCGCGCCATGTGGCTTGATCATGCGGTCGACAACATGTAACACTTCGACTGATCCAATGGCTGTGAAAATGAATTGGCAGGGGATGAGGATCTAGAGAATCCAGGGGTGTCACGAAGAACACCCTAAGAACAGCTGACAAGCGAGCTTGAATATGCAATATCTCCACCCCCATCCTTGATTCTCCGATCTGAACAGACCTACTCCTTCCTGGAAGGATTCCACAAATGCTAGAGGTCCAGATAGGGTCCAGGTCTCAATGATGGGGACCTAGAGCTTCATAGAAGCTCGGGCTCCAAGGATGCCTCTTGAAGAATCTATCCGTCCACCAGGAGGGGTCCTTTGTGGTTTTGAGCTGTAGGGTTAGCTCCATAAAAGAAATGTGACGGTTCCAGGAGCTTCTTTTGATGGTTTTAGGGTTAAATGGAGTGAAGTAAGGGATCACCAACGGAGGTGAAGGAGGTGGACTCGATAGGCCTCAATCCTTGCAGGATCAAGGGGGGAACATTGGGATTAGATGGAGAATGCATTGAGGTTCGAGTGACTCTAGGACGAATTACATGGGGATTCACCGTGATTTCAAGCTGGAGTGGAAGGATTCAGTGAATTTAGATTCTAAAATTAAACTAGACTAGTGATTAACTAACTAAATTAACACCTAAACTAACATGTTGAAATGAAACACTACCTAAAAATGCGAAAGAAACTACTCATACCTACGAGACAGGGATCATATGGAAGCTTGGCCAGAGGTGCTCTGACGAACCTCTAATCTCTCGCCGAAATCGACCCTTCTCCATGCTGACAAGGAGGGGAGGACGAAGTTGTCACCAACAACACTCTACCTTGGAATCCTATTGGGGTTACGGGGCAAATCGAGGATCAAAAAGCAAAGAGGGGGCGGCCATGGTTTATTTATAGGCGGAGGTGGTTTCGAGGGAAGATTGCTATTGGAGATGGAGGGTTGGTGGAGTCTAAGGCATGTGTGATGGAGAGGGATGATAGGGGAGCAGAGTGCACCGGGGCTTAAGGAAAATGGATGCATGGAGGAAGACCAAAAAATTGGAAAAGAAGAGGTGCCCACGACCCTGACATGAGTTAGAGTGAGTGGGGTAATGTTTACCCACAGTCAACAAAGGGAGGTTCTTGGTTGGCCCACATGGACCAACCAGGGAAAACAATGAAAGAAATGCCTTGTTACTTCAAGTAAAATTAATAAATGATTTTATTAATTTTTGTTTTTAAAAAATAAAAATAATTGTAATTTTGCGTAGTATTTTATTTGATTTTTATTTATTTATACAAGTTAATTTATTAGAGGCTATTATTTACATGTATATACATAGGTATATATACATATATATAATATTTTATTTTTATTTTGTATTGCATATTTTATTACTGCATTTACATAATTTATATATTTACAACTTATTTACTTACATATTTGCATATTTTTATGGTATTTTTGAATTTTGTTTTTTACTTAAATAAATATATATTATATGTATATTTTATCTATATAATTTATTACGTTATTTATTTTAATGAATTTTTGATTGTTTTATTTTACTTTTTATTATTTACATGTGTCTTTAATAATATTTACAAATATATAAAATAAAAGAAATGTAAAAAATATAAAGAATGAATATATTGATTATTATATACAAATATATAGTGCAATAGGGACCCAAAAGCCATCTTTTGCATCTCAACTCTAAATTACATGAAACTACCTTCACTAAATAGATAATTTAATTTTATGAATTATAAAGGTGAGTTTGGTTAATTTTGAATATGTATGGAGAAGATACATTCCGAAAAAAATTCTTTACGACCTTTTGTTCTGTGTGTCCCAAGTGCACTGTGTATTATTTCTCTTTGAAATCAATTTTATATTTTTTCTTGTATTTTTATGTACAAGTTTCATGTTGAGGGTTTATTGATTTGAGTTATCAATTATGAAGAATAAAATAAATCCCAAAAGTCTATTATTGAGTTATAGAATTAGGGTTTCTGTGTGGTATTTTCTGTACATTTGGCTGCCCTATCTTCTCCTACTTTATTCCTTATCGACCAAGTCATCATGATGACTAGGTCTCGGGGTCTAGGGTCACTCATTGTCTTTGACACTTCATTCTATTTCTTTTTCTTTCTTTTATTTTTTATTTTAGAATAAAATATAATACTTTATACAGTATTTAATAGTCAATTATTAAGTGTTATTTTGTACAAATTAATATACTATATACATGCAATTAGTTGGGATTTAAGGTCAAAATGAAATAATAAAGGTGATGAAATGGAGATTCATCAATACTCAATTTTCTTGTTCTATTCTTATTTAAATTCTGCAATTATTTTTGGTTGCCATAAATTTAAGGATACTACTATTCACCCCTAGTTGTAGTGTTCCAATGCTACATGGACTCTCATTTATCATCACCCATTGCATCATCCTCCCGACATGAAGGCCTTAGCAGATAAGTTAGAGTCATGAGAGCTCTTAGACAAGTCTAAGGTCTTCATCCCAATCTCTCTCCAATCCATGATGGACCCATTTACCCTATGCATGGGCTACACCTATGATGATGCAGTCATGTAATTGCCAAGGAGTGCATCTTTGGAGAACGATCCCTTTGACCTCTAGCATTTTCTAGTGCAAGACATGAGTGTTGGCAGACGAGCTTGAACGCCATGAGCTTTAGCTCCTTAAATAATTACCTTGATATCATGTGAATTCTCCGTTTAAAGAATGATTTAGCTTGGATTGAAGGAGGTGCAACTTGTTTACATGACTTCATGTAAAATGAAATACCCCATGTCACTGACCATCACATGGGAAGCCTCGAGGATGTCAGGGTGGTCCTAAATCACCGTCATGGTACTAGAAAATGCCTTTGGCAGTCTAAATGAGCGCCTTAGTGCCTTGAGAGTGGAGTGGCCTGTTGTCCATGTGATTAGGGTTTCCCCATATATAGAAGGTCCACATTTTCCAACAGGGATCATGCCCCCGACCGATTAAAGAAAACAACATTGGTTTATTTTCTAGTGACATTGCTTCTTCTAGAAGTGGATAAATCCTCCATTGTATGATGTAAATCTCACCTCCTCCTACATCGTCTTTACCTTTAGCAATGGCTTGTTGGCATCAGCCTCAAGCACCATAGCCTTGTGATCATCAAGATCGGTTTGTCGAACTCCATACATTGATCACCAACACACACTAGGGGTTTGCCTTCTCCTCCGTAGTGTTCTCCACTGATCACCTTGCATTGTCAAGAGCTCAAAGAAAAATAAACTTCCCATGTCTGAAACACCCTTATTGAGATTTATGAAATTTACTGGGGGAGAGGGGGAGGGGGGTGTGCTTGTAATTAGGTTGACTTGAGAGTAGTTTAGTTAGCAGAATAAGTTGACAGTGTGAGCTAAGGTGTTAAATAATGAAAGATTAGAAGTGTTATGCCTGACGCCCCCTTATTGAGATTGATGGAACTTATCGAGGTTTGGGGGGGATCTGGGCTAGGAGTAATTGAAACCGTAACATCATGATTTGGTTGTGCTCGTAAAAATATCGACTTGGGAGTAGTTTGGTTAATAAGTTGGCGTCATGGGCTAGCGTGTTAAACTGTGAAAGATTTGGAGCATCGTGGTGTAATTACAAAGATGGTAAGTATTGCCTTGTAATTGACAAAGTGGTAGGAGATCGTGGTATAAAAATTCCTTTTTTTCTACGTAATAGAAAAAGGGTAGGAAATATCGCTTCGATCACTTCCCCTTCTCCACAGGGAAGAGGAGAAAGAAAGCGCGTTTAATTAATAGTACACGAAAAAGAAACAGAAATAACTTAACGCCAAATCCTTTCCTCAAATAAAAAAGGTAGGGATCTCCTTCCCGTCTCCACTCCTCCCGAAGCCCAATCTCGATTGTTGACTCTCGTTTGCGATCTCCCCAAGTCAAGGTAGCATTCGTTGTTGAGAAATCCAATATCTTTCCCACCTTTTTTGTTCAACCGACCACGCGTGGATCCAGAGCCGAGATGATGGAGGAGTCGGGATCGAGGTACGTGAAGCTCTCGAAGCCTCAGGACGCGCCCTTGGAGGAGATCCAACCCGGCGAGCTCAACCAACCCGTCGCCGTCCCGCAGGTCTCTTGATCACCATCCCTCGTTTTTGTTTCATTGCCAGATGGGATCTGTAGTCCTTGCATTTTGGTTGGAATTGAACGGTTTCTGCATTCGAAATGAGCGGATGGAAGGTTAGCAGCTTAGATCTGGGGGATCTGGTTGACATAACTCCGGGCTTTCTCGCCTTGCCGTAGCGCTGATGCCCGGTAGTCGCAGTTGCAACTGATATCATGACAAACATCTCTAAACGATTTCGATGTCCTGATCTTCTTTCCAGCTGGGGACTCCTGTGGCACTACGATCTCCATTGAATATTTGTTTTTTTCCGAGGAATATAGAAAATGGGATAACCAAAAATATATAACAGGATAGAGCTGTCAAACAATAATAAATCAACGTGAACATGGACCAATCGTTGATACTTCTAGACAAGAAATTGGCTTGATTTTCCAAAATGTACAAGCTAATGGCTTGTTAAAGTAGAAATGGGTTTTTGATTGGCATTTCTTCCATCTGGAAAAGTTTGCTTCCATCTGTCGTGGTGGATTATATTTATGCTTTTCTTTTCTTTTCTTTTTGTCCTAGAAAGGGAATTGTCTACATGGTTCAATCTGGATTCAGACCTCATATAGAAGCTTCCAGAAGAAAGAAAAGTTGGCGTGTAAAATGATGGAAGTAGATTTCATGCAATTAGATAGAGTAGGGAGATCACACTCGTAAGACTAGTGATAAGCATGTTCAAGTCCATCTAGCAAGAAGGCCCACTTCGAAAAGAAAAGGGTTCCTAACTTCCTACATGGTTTTGAAGTACTACTTTTGAGGCAAGTCAATAACCTCATGCTTCGAGACCCGTCTCCATGGTGGCAAGACATCAGCCAACTGCAATGTTTTTTTTTAATTTTTTTAACTTGATCTAAAATAATAATAACATCAACTTTACGATTTTTGAACCATATAGCAAACATTGTAATTGATATTATACAATTTTTCTATTAAAAATCATATAACGCACTGGTAGAGAGTATACCTTTATTTACTCGATAGTTTACTATTATTTACTTTATATAAGTAATCTTCTTCAGATGCATATTATTGCTTAAACTATTGTGTGAAAGTTGACAATTTAATCGTGTTCTTGATTCTATTCACTGACTCCAATCCTATCTAAAGTTACTATTTCTATTATATTTATAGTTTACCATGTATTTTTATTTATATTTATTCATTCAGTTGCTTCACTGACAAGAAATTTGACATACTTTGCCTTGACTCATGTAAAATTGAGGCTCACTCCTCAACCGGCTCTAAGTTCATCTCACTTAGATAAAAGAAAACCCTCATCTTAAAACATTGTTTGTACTAATATACCCAGTTTTTCATGACTAAGATAGTAGAATCTCAGTCCAAAGAAAGGCTTCACTTATACTTTCTGTTAGATAAATACTTATACATACATACATACGTGTATATATATATATATATATATATAGGAGTGATCCTATGAGAGGAGGTGTTTATGAGAGGATGAGAGCAACCAACATGGGCCCTTGGATCTTAAAAAAAATCAACGGATGATATTGGAGTAATGCAGCTCCCATCTTTCCTCTTTTCCACGGTCAGCAGAACAAAAAAATGCCTCTCTCCTCCTGTGACGATACAACTCCAGCCCCCATCTTCCCACTCGATTGGGATGATGCTTCCTCTCCGAAGCTCTCTCCGACGCTCACAAATCGGAGCTGCGGAGCCCCCTGGAAGAAAAATTATCATGCAAGCTTGCTCCCATGCCGATGGGTGTTGGATCATCTCGCAACCATTCTCCACCTTGCTCGATTCAGCTCCGTAACGAGTCTTCTCGCACGCCGAAGCATGCTGGATTGATGCATCCCTTCATCCGCATTTTTCTTGATCGTTCCCCCACGTTGGTGGCCTCACCCTCACGACAATCGTACCCCACGCCGAAGCATGTCGGACGGCAGCAATGCTTCCACCCACATTTGCGTGGATGTACTGCATCTCGATGACTTACTTGTGCTCTTGTGTCTGAAATTTGTGTTTTTTTCCTCTTCAAAAGTTGGCTTGTTAGTTTTGGATTTGAAGGGGAGATTTTAATTTTCTTGTTGTCGCAGGTTCTTACATTATGTATAGCCAATTTGTTATAATAACATTTTTCATCGCCTTGTTTAACTATCCACAACATTGAAATATTTTTTTTCTTCTTGGAATTTGACATTATTTATATGTGCGATCATAAACGAATATATGTATCCCATGCTCTTTTGCATTTAGATCTTTTATATCTGGGAAATTTAAACCAATACAACTCTGGTGTCACAGCTATGTTGGTATCTTCAGAATGATATTTATTTTTAGATCGGATTGTTGCTTCTCATGGCATTCCATCTTTCGGATAATGTGTTGCTCGTGTGAAATTTTCCCCAACTTGACTGCAGCCTATCCCTTACAAAGCATCGAGTCATCAATTTTTATTTTGATTCTTTGGTAGTGTTTAAAATGCAAGTATATAATTTTTAAGATGATACACGATGCAATGTGGATGTGGTTTGAGTATCATTGATTGTGTGCATTTACACGGAGCCATAAAATTATGCTATCCATAGATCTGATAAATATCCATCATGTTTTTGCTTATTCAGACCATTGCCTCCAAGAGCTTACGGTTCTGATTAATTGTCATCTCGTCTGGGGTATATGTAGTCGATGTAAGGGTTAAATATGCACGAGTTTTTTTACTACATCGCATTAGGCGTTGTATGGCATCTTCTATGGATAGAAATCTCTCAAAATTTTGGATAACTTACTCAAAACTTCAAGTGTTTAGTTCTATAAAAAAACAAGAAAAGAATCCATGTCACCCAATCTGGGGACTAGATTATGCATCGCAGCTATGTGCCTGAAAAGGGATGACACAGTACCTTTGATTTAATCAGTCCTGAAAATTGAAACAAAAACAACCTAATATACAAGACTGATTGATCCATCAACAGGAACTTGCTCGAGCACACCGTAGTTTCCACCTACAACAAGCTTCACAGATCACAGATCTACAACAATGTGGGCATTATCTACTCGACAGCACTGCCCCTTGAATGTGATTTGTGTAGAAGTCTCGGAGATGGAGACAGAAACTCACGGTCTGTCTTTATTTCAAACTCAAAATTAAGATAAAGGCAACACATCAACACACTCAGAGGATGAGATTGACCATTGATGTATGGAGACGTAATCATATGAATGAATACATGACAACAAAGATATAGATGGTAACAAATCCAGCTTGTTACGATAAAAAAATCCATGTCAAAATACATTATTTTTATTTTCAATCCCAGAACCCTTCTCAATATCAAGAAAAATAAAAAATGTAGCACACACAGTGGAACACGAAATAGATCAGAGAAATCTCTCGCTAAGCCAGGACTTTCATCGTCGCAGGGCAACGTGGGTGAAAGCAGCGTTGCGGTCTAGCATTTTTCGGCATGCGGGGAAGCCTTGCTATGGAGCCGATTCGAGAAGGTGATGTAAGGTTGCGAGATGAACCAACACCCATCGGCATGGGGGCGACCTTGCAGGATCTTTCTTCCAGGGGGCTCCACACCTTGGCGCCGATTTATAAGCGCCGGAGAGAGCTTCGGAGAGGATACACCGCCGAGTGAGAAAATGGGGGCCGGAGTTGTACCGTCACAGAAGAAGAGATCCCCTTTTTCTGTTCGGCAACCCTTGGAAACGAGGAAAGATAGGAGGGGTATTACTCCAATCTCATCCGTTGGTGTTTTCTAAGATCCAACGGTCCATATTGATGGCTCTCATGCTCTCATAAACACCTCCTCTCATAGGATCACTCCTCTATATATATATATACCTTGTAATTTTGAGTAAGGGTTTGGAACTCATGCAAGACGCATGATAGGGGACACCTTGGCTCTCACTTCCCTGTTATGCATCACAAGTGATAATTGGTCAACCTAATTTAGACATATGGGTTTGTTTTTGGAAAATCATGAAGTGGAATTCTACATTGAACATGGTTGGAAGGAAGAAATATCTCTCATCGACTTTGTTGATGAGATAAGTAATGGACTTATTAGATGATCCAAGAATTGGAGGGACAATGATAGTTTTCCTAAAAAAGTATTGACAGTGACAAGTTTTACATTATCAACCTAACTGATGAGTTAGACTGTGGGGTAACATTTGATATTGTATGCGTATTGGAAGGAAATTATATTTATATAATTGTCAACATACCATCCTATTCATAGTCATTTATTGAAATATGACGAATAGATGCATTGGTTGAGATATGTATTGTCTTTGGAAGAGAAGACTATCAAGTACTGATGTGATATCTAAAATAGTTGTATGAATAGTTCTGGGCTTACACCTCGACTGCCTTGAGGTTTATACCAAGCCTCGTATAACATAAAATTGTCTTGATGCTTTTTTTGTTTAGTTTTCCAATAAAAAGATGACATACATTAAGCAAGAGATATGAATAGGGACTATGACATATGATAACTTAGTGATGGACGTAGGTAAAAATCGGTACCTGTTGTCTTTCAAAGAGTGCTGTTGTATGTATTTAGAGTCATTTTTTTGAGAAAAAAGTTAAACAAAATAGAGTAATTATTGAAAACGTAAACAATTGAACAAATGATTTTACTTGAACAAATGATACTACTTCAGAGGCAATAAATGATTGAAATGAAGGGAAGTTTTATATTAATTAAATGAAGGGAAGCTTCATTTGTCAGAAGCTTTATCTGCGCAATGAGGAGTGAGCTCGAGCCTCTCTTGTATCTTGTTCTGGGGGACATAATCATATTTAGATTTTGGACAGATTGCTGGTCGAAGGATGGTGCTATGTGAGAAGTTCCTGAGGTTGTTCGTGTTAGCAGCAGATAGGTAGGCATTAGTGGCTGAAGTTTGGTCACATTTAGATGGGGGAATGGGGTTTGACTATCAAGATTCATGCCGCCTTTGTCAGAGGCATAAATAATGGAATTTGTGGCTTTTCTAGAGATGCTTCAAACCGTTGGGGGTCCTGGCTATAATGGGACCATTGGGAGCGGCACAACTCATTCTTGGTCAAGGGGGTCTATTAGCATTTGCTCTCGAGGATGGCTGCGCTTGACCAGGAGGTGTACGTGACTGTAACTTGATCTGGAAGACCAGGGTGCTGCTTAAGATTAAGATTTTTTCTTGGTTATTTCGACATGAGAAGCTAATGATGAAGAAGCTTTGCACTCACATCATTCGTAATGTGGACTCGATATATTCCATTGCAGATTGGAGGATGAGGACATTGATCACCTCTTCTTCAAATATAACAGAGCAAAGGAAGTATGGCGACGAGATGAGATCTCTTGGCTTGATGTTTCTTGGAGGGTTGGCTTCTGGAAATCGTCTGAGGCTCCATTGTATCGTATGAAGGTGGATCGGATTAGAATCTCAGCAATATGTCGGGCTATATGGTTATCCATGAATACGACACTATGGGGCGTTATGCCATTCTTTGTCCATTGGGTGTCCTCTATGCATAACATCAAATTTTGTCGAATGTCATCGAAATTTCAGTTTCACCAGCCCAACAATTCCAAAATCCCCCATGCTTTCAACTGCCAGATAAAACATGAAATTCTTTAGTAATTTTCCCATATTTATCGAAATGTTACATTTTAAAAGGATTTTCCCCCATGTTTCTTTGATGAGTCTTCTTGCTTTTATAGGAAGTTTGAAACCCATGTTTTATGTGTAGTCTTATATATATAGCCATTAACAATATAAAATACAATTTTGTACAAATCCAATTCAAAAAACAAAAGTATCTTTGATTAGGTCAATGATGGTTCCATGAGTGCATATACTTATTTTCGCATCAGCCCTCTCTTTTGATACACACTAATATAAGTGGTCATATATATGCAGGAGTAATTGACTATAACACAATGTAGTCCTATACAATGAGTTGCATATTATACTTTTTAAGATATATATCTTTACTTCAACATGCTGTATATGATGTGGATGAATCAAACCATTTATCTACACCCTTAAATTAGCAAACAAGTGTGTTATTGGTTAAAGAGCAATAGAAATCTTAATTTATGGAAACAATGAATTTTAGAGTAATTTTTACGATATCCTGTAATACAATGAAATATCAATGAATTGCTCAGAAATTTCCTTTTTTAGGCTTGACGAAATGAAATCGAGATCCATAATTTGATGTTATGCCTCTGTGCGCCCTACCCTACCAAATAAATTACATTGAGTCTTACCTCATCCATGGAGCTAGTGGGTTACTCTGTCCTATAGCGGGACCAATTTATTTGGTAGCTCTGTTGCAACCTCTATCATGTCTTCCTCTAGACACACGTTGCCTTGATTAAAAAAAAGCAATAAGAGCAATAATCTAGGACTATGATACCTCATGATGTTTTGGGTGATATCGAGGTGGCTGAGCCTACTATACTTCTCGAGAGTGGGTAGCATCAATGTTGTAAAAGTCGCCCGACTGGCCCGACTAGTAGGTCCGACTAGTATAGTTAGTGGAGTGGCCGATCGAGTACCGACTAATTCCGACTAGGCCCACTAGTCGACTAATTTTTGCTTGGAGATACCATATTTTTCACTTTTTTAAAAGCAAACTTATTCTAACTTGTTTAATGTTTTATTTAATTCAATTACTTCTTTTATTTCATTATGATAGTATAAAAAATATACAAATCTATGTAAATATATAAGAACATATGTAACAAAATGATTTATATATTTAAAAATTCAAAGCCGATTAAAGCTCGACTAAATTCGATTAATCACCCGATTATCGATTAATCCTTAGTCAGTGACCCGACCGACCGAGTACCGACTACCGACTTTTGCAACCTTGGGTAGCATGGTACTCGTCATCATTTGATCCCATGTTTAATGAGTGGGCCATAGGAAAGACTTAGTCTATCTAAGGATGTTATCATCACGGGCTCTTTTTGAGCCATGGCTCACACACGTATACTATCATACGAGAATTGTACTTCATGCTCAATGCCTTCACCTACGACTATGAGTAGTACTGTGCTAGAGGGTTTGCTTTCTGTATCTGACGCATCAACTCATGATATGTCTAAAACACAATGCTCATGTTCTCCTGAGAATATGACTCATTCATGTTACTTTATATCGTATATGGTGTCGTAGTGGATAACCTCATCCGCAATCCGAGCAATGGTACCATCCAAAGGTCATGCATATATAATGTCATTTTCCTTGTTCTAAGTAGCATATATACTGGTCCTCTCTTTTGTCTCTGACTCGAAGAGAGTGAAGCTTCCTTTGTCCTCTCGCTGGCACCATGAAGATTCATGACCATCTAGTGCAATCGGTCTTGTCTAACTTGATGATCTGACCATAGAACAAGTTCTTCATGCTATATGTATTTGTCGTCAGTGCTATTAACATATTATTTTGAATGCACCGTGTCATTATTCTTACTAAATGGTTCAATTCGACAAGCTTTCGTGGGAACTTATCATCATTATGTTTATTGAGGCATTTATAAGGTAGAAAGAGATAAGGACAACTCAGTACGTTGTCAATGAAGATATAAAAGGCTGATAATCACTCCGTGTCACATAAATAACATAAATATTTGATCCGGAAGAATGCGGTCTATGTCATTAACTTCGTTAGAAGTCTGAAAGTTAGTCCAAGGTGGTCGCATAGGGAAGCAACAATGTTCGGGGTGGGGGAGGTAGTTGATGAGTTAGGGCTGATGGAGGACACGGTTCAGGGATGCAGATTAACATGTCAGATATTCTCCTCAAAGTCGCAAATAGACAAGTTCAAGACATCTTTTGCATAGGCCTTTTCTATGTCATCTGTCTCAATAAGTTCGAAATCCTTTTCGGTCCACACTCTGGTGTGGGATTTGAACGAGGACAGAAGATCTGAGGCTTATTTCAAGTTTGAGCATGCATTATTGCTATAGTTGGGGTTCACACAATTAGTAGATGAAAATTGGAATTGGTTATCCTCAGGTCACTGCTATAGAGACCGGAATTGAGGCATCACTAAAGTTTTTGTTATTGTGTTAATAAAAATTGAGCAAGAGGAAGCGGAGAGAAGGGGTCATATGAAGGTGGTTCCGGAGGATGATATAAATAGGGAGATAGAATAAAAGAAAAGAACCGATCGTACTTGGCTTATGGAGGGGGATCTAAACACTTGTCTTTCACCTGACATCTTCTAAGAGACGAAGGAGGAACTCAATTGATAGTTTGATAGTGGAGAATGTGGAGGTGGAGTATATGAAGGTTGGTGTCGCAATAACTTATCATTCTTGAGCTCAGTGTTGTAAAAGTCGCTCGACTGGCCCGACTAGTAGGTCTGACTAGTCTAGTCAGTGGGGTGGCCGACCGAGTACCGACTAGTTCCGACTAGGCACACTAGTCGACCAATTTTTGCTTGGAGATACCATATTTTTTCATGTTTTGTTTTTTTATAACCAAACTTATTATAATATGCTTAATATTTTATTTAAATTTAATTACTTCTTTTATTTATTACGATAGTATAAAAATGTACAAAATCTATGTAAATGTGTGTATAAAAATGAATTATATAATTAAATTAATCATAAAATTCAAAGCCGATTAAAGTCCGACTAAATCCGATTAGTCGCCCGACTGCCAATTAATCCTTAGTGACAAGATCGACCGAGTACCGACTACCGACTTTTGCAACCTTGCTTGAGCTGTAACAATACTCCACGTGCCATGAGACCGTAAAACAACCATTTCTGCTTTTATGGTCAGATGCCATTCACTCACCTTGAATGCCTCATGATATGTGCTTGTGATTTCAACAACGGATAATCCCACAGTAAAGTTTCAAAAATCCAGTGAAAGCCACTCCAGGGATACCTGACTGTCATGGGGTATCGTGCACATGAACGTTTGCCTTTCCGCAAGGCGATGGACCACCCTGAATCATTCTCTGCTAGTGGTTCTGGCTCTGCCTGTATATCTGCATGCTCATCCTGTATATCATGCACACCACTAATTCCATTAGTCAGAGCCAATTTATCATAATTTTTCTGTAGAGTGGTGGATACTGGGGAAGGTGTTCGAATATGGAGTGCATGCTGAGGTATATGTGTAAGTGGAAGTGGGAGAAAAACAACATCCTCAGATTCAGAGGGACTCATCCTGTCACCGGTAGGAGAGTAGTACATGGTGGACTCAAAGAAGGTGACACTAGCATTGACATAGTACTTTCCATGTATATGATCAGAACATCGATAACCCTTCTGAGTACGGGAGTAACCAACAAACATACAATTGACAACTCGAGGAGCGAGCTTGTCATGACCAGGATGAAGGATATGGACTAATGCCACACACCCAAACACTTGTGGGGTAAGAGAGAAGAGGTCCTTATTAGGAAAAGCAAGAGCAAATGATGGCCTTTCATCCAAGATTATGGAGACCATACGGTTTATGAGATAACAAGCTATCATCATAGCATCACCCCAAAAAGAATGTGGAGCCCGACTATGTATGAGGAGAGTCTTGGTGATGTCTAGAAAATGTATATGTTTGCGTTCTGCCACACCGTTCTGTTGGGACATATAAGGACAAGTAGTTTGGTGAATGATGCCCCGTGAGCTAAAAAAGTGTGACAAATGCGTAGTACAAAACTCAAGCGCATTATTCGAACGGATGCATTTTAGTGAAGCCAAGAAAATATTTTTGATTTCAATAACAAAATTTTGAATAATAGTACTTACCTTAGATTTTTGTTTCAAAAGAAATACCCAGGACAGTATGGAGAAATCATCAACGCAAACAAGATAATACCTGTCCATAGTGATCAGGTACACGACTTGGACCCCACATATCTAGATGAAATAAATCAAACAGACCATGACTACTCCGATCTTGATGACTTGGAGATCTGGACCGATGATGCTTTCCAAGTTCACATGAATGTATAAGGACAAATAGTCTGATGAATGACGCCTCGTGAGCTAAAAACGTGTGACAAATATGTAGTACAAAACTCAAGTGCATTATCCGAACGAATGTATTTTAGTGAAGCAGAGAACATATTTTTGATTTCAACAACAAAATTTTGAATAATAGTACTCGCTTTAGGCTTTTGCTTTAAAAGAAAAATCCAGTACAATCTGGAGAAATCATCAACACAAAGAAGATAATACCTGTCCTTGGTGATCAGGTACATGACTTGGACCCCACATATCCTGATGAAATAAATCAAATAGAATACGACTACTACGACGCTGACGACTTGGAAAGATGGAGCAATGATGCTTTCCAAGTTCATATGACTCACACTAGAAACTAGAGTTAATAGAGATGTCAGGTATGAGACGACAAATTTTCTGTAGCATTAGGTGGCCGGATTTGAGATGCTACATGTAGGGAGAGATGGATCATGCAGAAAGGAAAGTGGCACCAACATATGGAGACTGAGACAACATGTGTAGCTCTCCATGTTCACGACCACATCTAATCACCTTGTCCGTGAGTATATCCTGGAAAACAAGGGAACTGGGGTCAAATATAACACGACAATGTAAATCTTTCGTAATCTGGCTAATAGACAGTAAGCCATAAAGAAGGCAGGTGCGTAAAGAAGATTCGGTAGGTGTATGGAGGGTGTCAAATGAACTTCCCTCTGTCCAGTAATTGGGGACTGAGTCCCATCAACAATCACTATTGGTCTACCTGATTATGTTGGATTGTATGTACCAAACTGCAATCTATCTCCGCAAAGATGATGCTCCAGAATCTATAATCCACTCTGAAGGATATGGTCGAGAGCGGCAAGTAAATGCATGAATAATACCCGAGCTACTGGTGGAGGCAGAGGCTGCAGTTTGATGGACCGATGCTGGAAGACCCAACGACTGAAGGCATGATCTCTCTCAGGCGAGAAACAAAATCATCATAGCGACGATCGGTAAGATTAAGAGCAGTCTGACTCTGCTCTACGACACAGGGTGTTTGTGGGAATCGATGCTTGGGGTAGCACCTATCCTCTGTATGACCTAAACATGGTAATATGAACATGTCTGACGTAGGTGTGAACCGCCTCTATCACGTGTACCTCATCCTCTGAAAGGAGTAGATCCACCTCTACTACGTGATGCATCCATAACTGACGAAGTTTGAGAAGGTGTGTCAGAGGAGATTCAATCGGCTCAACCCGTGGTATGCTTATAGTAGCATTGCTAAGAAGCCGAGATCGAGCCGAGTCATATTCTGGGTTGAGGGCAACTGGAAAAACACCAGTCATGACAGAGTCTTTGTAGGCCTTATGTTGCTTTGGAGAGGCCCTCAGGGGTATGTAGCTGTGAAGTCGCTCAAACATACCCCTCAGAGATGTATACATGGCGTGAAGAGGAAGATCACCCTGTTTGATCATGAAGATATCGTGCTGGAACTACAGTATCTTTAACTCATTCTTCGCTTAATAGTATGTCCCTGCGAGAATGTCCCACATTGCCTTTGTTGTGGGGTTGACTAAGGATATTAGCATACACATCATCAACCTCACAGGAGGCATTGGTCCCAGTCTTGTCCACCGTCTTATCATGCGTTAGAATATGCTTCTTGCCATGGCATTGCATCAGATTCATGAACTGCATTGCTCAAAACTCGTAGTTGGTACCATCCATCTTGACAATAGGTGCGAGACCCTTGAAGGCACCCATAGATGGCATATCAACTCTGCCGTCTGACATCGTGTACAATCACATGGACTTTAGACCAATCGTGCCGCGTCTAAATGGATATAAAAGAAGATGGTTGTGATTTTAGACTCATACGACAACCATCTTCTAACGAATTGTGGTCTGATTTTGATAAAAATAGGGTAAATCAAACCCTAAATTCCTAAAATCAGAAATGAAATGAAATCAAGGTTCAAAATGATCTGGACAGCAGCACAATCACGCCGAGGGGCCGCGGGGGCCACAAGCAGTGCTAGGAACTGCTGGGAGGCAGCTAGGTGCTGCTGGGGGCGACGGTGCTGCCGCTGGCGGCTACTCGGGTTACGACGTTGCCGCTGGGAACAACCAACGGCGCCGTTGTGTTGCTGGCGGCTGCTACAGCGACGGCGCTGCTGCTGGAGGATACTGGTGGCACGCGGAGTTGCTGCGCGTAGACGGTTGGCGCATGGAAAAGGGGGGGGGGGCTGGATGGTAGGGTTAGGGTTTCGGCTCAGGCTTCGGTTTAGGGCCGTCGCTCTGATACCATGTCGAAAAAGAAAACTTGTGTTTATTCATAGAGCCCAAGGGTTCTCTTATATAGAAGAGACAAACCCTAATGGGTAAATTACATACTATAAACAAAAGAAATAAATAATTGTAAAACAATGATATGACATAAGAGCTCTCCAATAATTGCGATATGGTTTGGACACTGAAGGTCCTTCTCAAGCTGAAGATTTTCCTCTGTCTTCAAAGAAGGGAGCGGGTTTTGACCAAGGTCAGAAGAGCGGTGCTGGTGCAGGGGATCGACACCATTTTCTCCTTGTGTGGAAGTTACAATGAGGACCTGGACCCATTGATGCAGCGTGGACTCGACATGTAGGACCGTCTAATTATTTAAATTGTGGCCGTTAATTTTATTTATGTTTTTTAAGTTGTCGCAATTTTAAATAAAGAGATCGCGTGTGATCTCAGTTAGTCTTAATTTGAATTTCAAATTTGGTAATTAGTCGGTTAATTAGTTAGAGTCAGTTTAGGATAATTGGTTGTCGGTTTAAATTATTTTCTATTCTTGTAATGTCATCCCTCCTATATAAAGGGATGAGGGTCCAATGTTTTAGTCAGTTCAAGATGTGATAAAATAGAGATTTATCTCTCTCTCCTCTTCCCTCTCTCTCCCTTCTCCCTCCACGCGATCTCCGCGGTTCTCCTCCCAAACCCCTCGTATTCCCGACGAGTCTCTTCTCTCTTCCCCTCGTGGTCTACGCGTGTCTTCCCCTCAACCCCGCGCATTCCGGCGTGTTCTTCCTCTCATCCCCCCAATTTCTCTTCTCAACCATTCTCTTCTTCTACCAAAAATCCACCCAAAAAAATTATTAATTTTCGTCGACGCCGTTTTCCATTTTGCATCAATTGGTATCAGAGCATGGCAACTGAATCGTCCCTACGATTCGACGATCCCGTCGCGTATTGGAAGATGCAATATGATTTGAGTTGCATATCTCATGATTCGCGTTCACGCGCACGTCGACACAAGTTCATGAAGCGCCTTATGTCAAGCCTCAAGGTTCAAGCAATTCGTCGGGAGATGAATTTTTTAAAAGCGGAGGAGAGTTGATGCAGCGTGGACTCGACATGTAGGACCGTCTAATTATTTAAATTGTGGCCGTTAATTTTATTTATGTTTTTTAAGTTGTCGCAATTTTAAATAAAGAGATCGCGTGTGATCTCAGTTAGTCTTAATTTGAATTTCAAATTTGGTAATTAGTCGGTTAATTAGTTAGAGTCAGTTTAGGATAATTGGTTGTCGGTTTAAATTATTTTCTATTCTTGTAATGTCATCCCTCCTATATAAAGGGATGAGGGTCCAATGTTTTAGTCAGTTCAAGATGTGATAAAATAGAGATTTATCTCTCTCTCCTCTTCCCTCTCTCTCCCTTCTCCCTCCACGCGATCTCCGCGGTTCTCCTCCCAAACCCCTCGTATTCCCGACGAGTCTCTTCTCTCTTCCCCTCGCGGTCTACGCGTGTCTTCCCCTCAACCCCGCGCATTCCGGCGTGTTCTTCCTCTCATCCCCCAATTTCTCTTCTCAACCATTCTCTTCTTCTACCAAAAATCCACCCAAAAAAATTATTAATTTTCGTCGACGCCGTTTTCCATTTTGCATCACCCATGGAAGGCCGTATCGTGATATATCGACGATATATCGACGATATATCGCCGATATGGCCAGTATTTGACCTTGGAAGGCCATTTTCTTCATGAAATCAGTTCGATATCGGTGATATGGTATTGATATATCGACGATATATCGTATCGACACAGTTCCGATATCGATACCGATATGGACTTCCATGCCTGGACCGTCTCTTCTACAACTACACCTACATCCGTCATATGTGGGAAGTTGTGAATGTCCCTTGGATTGATATCTCATCCCATACTGGATTCTGGAACTCGTTGGTGGCTAACAATTCAGACCCATGGAGGAACTCCTACGCCCTATTGTGATTATCTGGGCGATTTGGATTGCGCAACGGGGTCATTTTTCGATAGGATAGATTCTATGTAGACAATGTAACCATTTTTGCTAGATATCTTCTCAAGACCTGGTGGATTTAAGCTTATTACCTTATATTGTAAAGGGATATTTACACCCATAACCCTGAATAATTTCATAATTACCCCAGAAACCCTCTATAATTACGAATTACACTCAGGACCTTGAATAATGCTCTGTTTTACACCCATAACCTTCCGTTAGTTTAGTTCACTAACTCAACCATATGAGTGAGTTAATCTAACCAATCTGAGATCTGACGGTTATGATTAACCAAAGGTAAAAAAGAAAAGAAGACGGAGGGGGGGGGGATGCTTGCAAGCAGCTGCAACGGGCTTGCACGGAGGGAGGCTTGAACGATTGGTAGACGCTTGTCTTACATGCAGAGGTTGGGGGGGGCTTGAACGGAGGGGAACTTTGACGATTGGGTGGAGGAGGCAGAGGTTTGGGGAGGACCTGGGCTTGCAGGCTGAGGTTGGTGGTGGGACCTGGTCATGCTGGCGGAGGTTGGGGGATGAGGGGCTTGCAGGTCAGGGTTGGAGGCGACGAGGGCGGGAGGGGGGCTTGTTGTTCGAGGTTGGAGGCAACGAGGGGTGGGGGGGGGAGGCTTGCAAGTCAGGTTGGAGGTGACGGGGGCGGCAGGGGGGGCTTGCAGTCGGGGTTGAGGTAGCGACAGGGGGGCTTGCAGTCGGGGTTGGAGGTAGCGACAGGGGGCTTGCAGGTCGGGGTTGGAGGGTTGGAGGCGGCAGGGAGGGAGGGGGGCTTGCAGGTCGGGGTTGGATGCGGCGGGGTGGGAGGGGGGCTTGCTGGTCGGGGTTGGAGGCGACGGAGGCAGGGGTGGGACTTGCAGTCGGGGTTGGAGGCAGCTGGGGGGGTGGGGGTGGAGGCTGCACAGGGAGGAGGTAGTCGGCGAGGGGAAGGAGAGGAGGTGGTGGTCAGCGGAGGGCGTCGATGGGGAGAGGGGGGGTTGCCTGGCTGGAGGAGGTCGGTCGGGAGTTGGCTGGTTGGGGGATGAGGGGGTGGCATTCATAAATAATGTGAACTTAAAGGGTATAAAATGTAAAATACTTGACGGATACCGTTATAGTTAATTAACGGAAAATTAGATGGAAGTTAACACAGGGTTATGAGCGTAAGAGTTAAGCACTATTGAGGGTCCTGAGTGTAATTTGTGATTACAGAGGGTTTCTGGGGTAATTACGAAATTACTCATGGTTATGGGTGTAAACATCCCCACTGTAAATATATTTGGGGTGGACACTTCTGGACTGTTTCCCCCTCTTCTGAATAAAAAAGTTTTTCACACATGAATATTACGTGTTCTTAAGTTTATACATATATGGTGAATATGGTATAATAATGTAGGTATATTTAAAGTTAAGATTCTGGCACACACGGTGTCTTCTCAAGAGATTGATGGCACATGGGGAGTTGATTTTGGTGGCACGCATGACGTGGAGTGTTCGAAGCGTTTGGAGAGGAGAGGAAGCCCCTTGGCGAACAAGATGAGGACTGACATTAATGTCCTTCAGGCTACTAGAGGAAAGGCTAAGGGGTTAATGCAGAGTAGTAGGAGTAAGGGGACGGGTAAGGATCCCATTATGGTCTTCTCACGTAATAGGAGAAAGTTAGATGCCATGGAGTGGCCTGAGCGAGAGCTTGTGGATGACTCGGAGTTGGCCGTTTCAACTAGCATTGCGGTGCAGAATGTTGCAGCCCCATATGTAAGAGATAAACCAATTAAAGATGCACCTGTGGAGTTAGGTGACACAACTGATACCACATTGATTCCTAGGTCACGACGTACGTGGGAGTCGTTATTCCCAAGGGGGAGCACTATCTCAATGAAGGTTGTCTCGTGAAATGTTTGTGGGTTGGGGGATCGCGAGAAGAGGTGTACTGTGGGGAATCTGATGAGTACTTGGCATGCGAATGTGGCTTTTGTACGTGAGTCGAAGATCGAGTCGTGGGATGAGGCATTGTGGAAGTCAGTGTCAGGTCCTAGGTTCTCGGCTTTCAGGACGATCCTGGCAGTTGGGAGTGCTGGCGGTGTGGTGCTTGCCTAGGATGGGGACCTCTTTGATTTGCTGGAGGAAAGGCTGGGCCTCAGATCGGTTTTTGTTGTCTTGGAGTACATGTTCGAGTCATGAAGTGTGTTGTTTTCTTCGGTATATGGGACTGCTAGTAGTCTGCAGAGCCTGACCGTTTGGGATTAGCTACGATCTGTTCGGGGGGACTTTCTGAATGTTCCCTGACTTATTGGCAGAGACTTTAACGTGACTTTGTTCGTTTCGGATCGGCTTGCTGACGAGGGTAGCCAAGATCCTGGCTCGGTGGCTTTCTTGGATTTCATCATGGAGTCGACACTGGAGGTTGTGGGCGCCACATATGGTCGATTCACTTGGAGAAATAACTCCTCTAGTCGGTTGGACCGCTTCTTAGCATCAATGGAGTTGCTGGAGTTGTTCCATTTGTCCTCAGCTCAGGTTCTGCCAAAGTTGAGATCGAATCATATGCCTATTTTCTAGGATTCTGACGAGGGTTTGATTCCTCACTCTGTTCAGATTTGAGAAGTCATGGATGAGGGAATAGGGCTTTAGAGGGTTGGTGGAAGAGTTTTAGTCATTATTTCAGGTCCATGCTTAGGCATCTCAGAGGATGGCTCAGAAGATTATTGGACTGGGAGAGTTGTTGAATAAGCACAAGAGGGATCTGCGGCAAGTGCGGGAGGAGAGGAGACAAAAGGTGGAGGTGGAGATTACTCATCTGAAAGGCGTGGAAGACTAGAACGATCTTAGCATGGCAAGGTTTTAAATCTCGATTTCGATTTCATTTCGAGATGGCGAAAAAATGAAATATTTTCGAAATTTCGTCGAAATTTTGACGAAATTTCACCAATTTCGGCCAAAATCGGCCTAAATTTGTGAAGGAAGGGTCCATATCGAGATTTTGATTTCGTTTTCGATGGAGTGCCGAAACAGAAATTTCGGTGAAATTACGTTGAACTTTCGCACAATTTGAAACACTGTAGCATGGAAGAGAGGCTGATTAGAATTGAGCATCGGAAGTTGGTTATCGAGGATGATAAAAAGGAGGTGGAATGGAGGCAGAGATCAAGGTAGAAATAGGTAGAGGAGGGTGATGCAAAAACTAGGTATTTTCATGTCGTGACTAGTGGTAGAAGGAGCAATTGGATACATTATTTGCAGTTTGGAGGTGAACGGCTCCAGGGAGACGGTGCGATTGTTACGACAAATGATGGCACACTTTCAAGAGGTCAGTAGGAGGGTGCTGTCCTCTGGCACCAGATGGCTTAGGAAGGGAGTTCGATCTCTGGATCTTGAGTAGGATGAAGGGATTATATCCGATTTCTCCAGGGAGGAGGTACACAGAGCGATTTTTGATCTTAATGCAGACAGAGCCTGGATCGGATGGTATATCGATATTCTTTTACATAGAGTTCTGGGGCATGGTTGAGGAAGATGTTGTTGCTTTGATTGCAGAATTTAGAAGCACGAACATGGGTTTAGAGAGGTTGTATATATCATTGATCTTCCTGCTCCCGAAGAAAGATGCGGCTGAACGGTTGAAAGATTTTAGGCCTATCACTCTCTCCGATGCTATTTATCTCATTGCGACCAAAGTCCTGATTAACCTACTCATATGGGGGGGGGGAGTCTTGATGAACTGTTTAACTAGCTCAGACTACTATTATTCCAGGGCATCATTTGTTGGATGTGGTCGTCATGGCTTCAGAGATCGTTTCATATCGAAAAAGAAATGGGGCAACCTATTTTCTATGGAGGTTAGGCTTCTTGAAGGCTTACAATTGTATGAACTGGAACTTCATTTGGGCATCATTGGTTCGCAGGGATGTTCTGGATGCGTGGGTGGATTGGATGAAGATGTGTATCCCTACTTCATTTTGCTTGCCTTGTGAATGGTAGACAGGAGGGAGGTTTCTTTCAGCCACAACGTAGAGTGAAGCAAGGTTGCGCTGGCTCCCCTGCAGTTTCTTTTGGTGACAAATGCTTTGGCAGTTATGACAGGGCTTGCAGAGGAAGGCGGTTTTGTCAAGAGCTACACGAGGGATGGCCTCTCGATCTTGATTTTGCAGTATGCTGATGACACCATTTTTTCTTCGAAGCGGCGTAGGGGAGTGTAAGGTGATCAAGGCGGTCTTGGATATTTTTGGAGGCTTGTTAGGGTTGAGGGCCAATGATAAAAAGTTGATTTTTGTTCCCTTTAATCTGTCTCCAGAGTCGATGCACACATGTGAGACAATGTTGGACACTATGCGGAAGAGCTTTCTTATAACTTATCTTGACATGCGGTTGATGAGTGGGAGATTTAGGTAGGTGGATTGGTTGCATGTTGAAAAGCTGGAAAAGAAGTTGGCATGGTGGAAGGCTTCGTGCTTGCCGAAGGAAAGGGAGATTGATCTTAGTAAAGGCTGTTCTGTCTGCAATTCTTGTTTTTATTTTTTCTCTCCACGCATGCGGTACCTATGGGCATATTTGTAAGAGATTGGAGGCGTGGATGCTGCATTTTTTCTGATCGTTGTTTAGGGGAAGGCAGAGGTCTCGTATTGGTTGGCTGGACATGGTGACGAGCCCCACAACGGAGGGAGGTCTTGGGATACTACATATTGGAGATATAAAAAGGCGTTGCTTTCAAAGTGGGTTATGAGTATCTGAGGTGATGGGAATGGCTTACTCTCTAGGTCAGTGAGGTCCATATATGGTCTCATATGGACTTTGTGCTCGCGTGGATGTGGTAGCATCGCTGTCCACCTTTTAGAGAGGTGTCTGTTCGATAGTGCCTGAGGTAACTACCTCTCTTCGTCCTATTCTAAGAGATGGAAGAGGGTTTTCTTTCTGGAGGGATGACTGGACGAAGGAAGGAGCCTAGTGTGACTTGTTTCCGTGGCCTTTTGCTTTGACCACAGAAGAGGCGAGGGTGGCCGATGGTTGGGATGGCGGGTCGTGGACGCCTACTTTCGTGGCAGAGCTGTCACTGTCACAACAAAAAGTAGAAGGTTTCGTAGCAATGATAGGCAAACTAGAGAGGTTGGAGGGAGCCATTAGAGGGGATGGATTCCTGGTGCTGGAGAGATGGGATTTTTATAGTTAAAAAGGAGTACGAGGTGATCTCCAATCATGGCGTGGTGGGCGAAGAGGAGACGTCGCGAGATTGTGCCAGGATTTGAGGTTGGAAAATCCCCATAGGGATTAAGGTTTTCATGTAGTTAATGAAAAGGGTCGAATTATGGAAACAATTAGACGAGCCAAGATCTTTCTCGGTTGTGATGAGGCTTGTGGGAGATGTAGAGAAGCATCCGGAGACTTAGGGCACTTGTTCTTTAGATGCCTGTGTTCAAGGGATGTCTGGGCAGCTGCAAACATCCCTGGCATCCAATAGGATGGGGTGGCTTCATTCTGGGGTTCTTTTGGTACTAGAGATAGGCCATGATCTAACAAAGGTAGGATTAAGATGTGTGCACATGTGGGGGGCATCTTGTTTACCGGAAATAATTTAATCTTTAAAAGGGAGAGGTTCTATTGTGAGAATGTAATTGAGCATGCCAAAGTCCTATTAGAAACTTGGCTTATGTAACCAGTGTTTATAGTGATTAAGATGCGCATCTATTGGAGGTTCATCGCATCATTTCTCAACAATAACAACAACAAAGCCTTTTCCCACATTAAGTAGGATCAGCTACATGGATTCTTTACTTCTATTCAGATATATCTTATGTTAATCTCGGACTTAGATCCAGAAAACTAAGATCCCTTCGTATAGTCTCATTCCAACACTTCTTGGGCCTTCCTCTCCCTCTCTTAACCGGCTCAACATCCCCAAACTCACATCTCCTAACTGGTGCATCAATTGGCCTCCTTTGCAAATGACCAACCACCTTATGCGGTTTTCTCGCATCTTATCCTCGATGATGCAGCGTGACCCCAAATTATAGGGCCGCATTTATTTAATTAGTTAATCGTCAATTTTATTTACGTTTTTTGGTTGTCGAAGTTGTCTAATTAAATAATTGAGATCGCTTGTGATCTCAACGTTTATTTCGTAGATTTTAATTTGAAATTGGGTCAATTAATTAGTTAGAGTCAATTTAGGCAAGTCGGTTGTCAACTTTAATTAGTTTACTATTTTTGTAAACCCATCTCTCCTATATAAAGAGAGGGTAGTCCCATGTTTTTATGGAGTCAAGTATGAATTAAAATTGAGATATATTCTCTCTATCTCTCTCTCGCTCCTCCTTCCCCACGCGATCTCCCGCGTTTCTTCTTCTTCAATCCCTCGTTACCGACGAGAAATTCTCTTCTCAACCCATCTCGTTCTTCTACCAAAATCCACCAAAAATATTATTATTTTATTAACGACGCCGCGCGAAATTCCGTTCGCATCATTTGGTATCAGAGCATGGATATTGAGTCGTTCCTACGATTCAACGATCCCGTGGCATATTGGCGTCTCAAGCTTGATCTCAACCGCGTATCTTATGGGCCGCATGCGCGTTCGCGTCAACGGAAGTACAAAAAGCGTCTTACGGCATCCTTGAAGGTCCAAGCATGGTTGGACACAACCTTAGATGAAGATTCATCCGTCGACGACGAAAATCAGATCGTGGCAGCCACTGTTCAACCCTATTTCGAGGCAAAAAACGAAGGTATTTTTATTCCAAATGAAGATCTATTTGATACAACTATTGTGCAAGAAGAAAAGGGGGACCAAGGACCGATCTTCGACGAAGATCCCGCGGACGAGGAATACGAAAATCTCGAATTTTGTGCAGTAGATGTTGCTGTCCAGGATGATCAGCCCCTGCGCCACCTTCTCCCGGCCCCTCGGCGACGCCCAGTGCAGCCCCGCCGCCCGATCTCGCCCCCTCCAGAGCCCGCGCCTCCCGCGCGAGCCCTTGCAGACCTCCTCTCCTCCCCGCAGTCCTCCTATCTTCCCCGCGCCTCCGCGCCCCTCTTGCGCCGACCACGCCGCCACCCCACTTCCTTTCCTCGTGGGATTCTCGCCGCCGCCAGCCGCACAAACCCTCTCCTCGCGGCGCCTTCGCCCCCTGCGCTTCTCCAGCCGATACCTCTCCAGAACCCGCCACCCTCAGCCACTCACCCTCCCTCGCGCAAACCTGTGGTCCACCGCTCAGCGACGCCACCCAACCTCGTCACCTTCCCTCGCCCAAAACCCCAGCGCCTGATGCGCCAGCATCGCCTAAAGCCTCCAGACCCAGGCCGTCGATGTCGTGGTGCGCGGAAGAGACCATCTCGGCGCCGCCGCTTATTATCATGGGGACTCGGAACCCTAACGAGGGTGGGAGGGTGCTCCTCAATCGAATCCCTGGAAATAAGGGGAGTGAATGGGAAAAACTGCAAAAAAACCCAATCCCATACAAGTTTTTACGAGAAGGACAAAAGAAAGGAGGCCTCTTACAAAATCTGTTTAAGTGAAGGGGTAGAACAATTGCCGCCATGCCCCTCGGTGGAAAGAAACTATAAACGTAATATGGAAAAGAAGCAAAATTGGGGATATCTGCTCAACCAATTGGGACAAAGTTCTCCACCGACGGTTCGAAGATAAAGTAATTCGTCGGGAGACGAATTTTTTAAAGCGGAGGAGAGTTGATGCAGCGTGACCCCAAATTATATGGCCGTATTTATTTAATTAGTTAATCGTCAATTTTATTTACGTTTTTTGGTTGTCGAAGTTGTCTAATTAAATAATTGAGATCGCTTGTGATCTCAACGTTTATTTCATAGATTTTAATTTTTGGGTCAATTAATTAGTTAGAGTCAATTTAGGCAAGTCGGTTGTCAACTTTAATTAGTTTACTATTTTTGTAAACCCATCTCTCCTATATAAAGAGAGGGTAGTCCCATGTTTTTATGGAGTCAAGTATGAATTAAAATTGAGATATATTCTCTCTATCTCTATCTCGCTCCTCCTTCCCCACGCGATCTCCCGCGTTTCTTCTTCTTCAATCCCTCGTTACCGACGAGAAATTCTCTTCTCAACCCATCTCGTTCTTCTACCAAAATCCACCAAAAATATTATTATTTTATTAACGACGCCGCGCGAAATTCCGTTCGCATCACTCGATCGGAGCTACACCAACTTTCCTTCTGATTGCATCATTCTGAATCCGATCTTTATGTATGTGTCCACACATCCACCGTAGTATTTTCATTTTTGGTACTACCATTCTCTGCACATGCCTGTAATTCACATGTCAACATTCAACATAGCAGGTTTCACAGTTTCTTTGTAAAAGTTCTTTTGATTTTCAAAGAAATTTTCTTATCACAGAGAACGGTAGAGGTTCCTATCCACTTTAGACAACTTACATTTATTCTATTAGTAGTATCTCCATCAATTTCCCCATCATGTTGCAAAATAGATCCCAAGTATCTAAAAGAATTTCTCCTTTGAATATTGTTGTCACCAGTCTTCACCTCGATTCCTTCACCATTGCTTCCATTAAAAGTACACTCCATATATTCAGTTTTAGCCCTACTTATACGTAATCCTTCAGTCTCCAATGCATGTCTCCAGATCTCAAGCTTCTCATTTACTCCATTTCTAGTCTCATCAATCAATACAATATCATCAACGAATAACATACGCCAAGGTATCTCATCCTGAATGTGACTTGTCAACTCGTCCATAATCAAAGTAAAAAGGAATGGACTCAAAGTTGGACCTTGATGCATACCAGTGTTGATGTCAAAATAATCAGTCTTCCCAGACTGGATCCTTATACAAGATGAAGCCCTATCATTCATATCTTTTATGAGATTAATGTATAGGACATGTACTTGTCTTTTCTCCAAAACTCTTCACAATATCTCCTGTGGGACATAATCATTAGCCTTCTCCAAATCAATAAAAGTCATACGTAGATTCTTCCTTTTAGATCTATAAATCTCTATCATTCTTCTTAGCAAGTGGATGACTTCAATAGTTGAGCGACATGGCATGGATCCAAATTGATTTCCTTTTACTTTGGAAACTTGCCTCAACCTTCTTTTGATCAAGGCCTTAAATATCGGTTTAGATCACCATTTCAGTGACCAAAATTTCTATCATTTTTGTACTTGCCCCCCACCATATTTAGGTCATTTTGGCCATTTCCACCGAATTTTGGTAACCTGTCGAAACCAACATTCGACCAAAATTCGGTCGAATTTCGTCGAAATTTGAGGCCATGCTTTCGATCACACGTTCCCAAATTTTCATAGTGTGACTCATCAGCTTGATACGTCTGTACTTTGAACAATTTTGAGTATATCCTTTGTTCTTATAAAGAGGCACCATGATGCTTCTCCTCCAATCTTCAGAGATGTTCTTGCTTCACCTAATAATGTTGCATAAATTTGTAAGACAAGTCAGACCACGCTTACGTAAAACTCTCTATAGTTCTATAGGAATGTCATCGGGTCTTACATCTTTCCCAGGTTTCATAACCTTCAAAGCCTCCTCTACTTCCTTCCTTTGTATCCATTTATAGCTTGCACGATTCAAGTAACTTCCACTACTAGTTAGATGTCCAAAGTGACCTCCTATTTCCTTCCCCAATGAAAATCTTATGGAACTACTGCTTCCTTCTAATCTTTATATCCTTCTGAGTAACACGCACATGACCTTCCTCATCCTTAATGCATCTCGCTTGAGAAATGTCTTTGGTCTTTCTTTCTATTGCTTTGGCCAACCTGAATATATCCTTCTGACCCTCTTTATAGTCAAAATTTTGCAATACTAACATACCCTGAAGCATCCTTTCCCACATGTTACAAAATCCATAATGACTTTTCCCTCTAAATTATAATCCCGAAGCCTTGGCCCCCATGAACACTAACATACTCTTAAGCATCCTTTCCCACATGTCCATTAAGATCTCCACTCAGGCAAATCATCTCTCTTTGTAGGATTCTTTACATAATTTTATCCAAATCCTTCCAAAAAATTTGTTATTCCTTTTATCTAAACCAATTTACGGTGCATAAATTGAGATCATATTCAGAATTTCTTATTCGAGCATCAATTTTAGCAAAATAACTTGATCCCTGAATCTTTGCACCTCAACTACACAATCATTCAAATCCTTATGAACAACCATTCCAACACCATTTTTGCCCTTATATTTACCTGAATACCAAAGTTTAAAGCCTGTCGTCTCGATCTCCATTGCTTTCTCTCCAACACATTTTGTCTCTTGGAAACATAGTATCTGAATCTTCCTTATTTCCATCATATCTACAATCTCCATCGATTTGCCAGTCAAAGTGCTAATATTCCAACTACCGATCCAGAACTTCCTTTGGATTAATTTCTTTACTCGTACGCGTCTATCATGAGAGGACCCTTGCAAATTTTGGACTACATTTGAACAACGATACAATAGAAATAGCTTATTTGCTCGCATTCATTCCTCATGTGGGAACTCTTGCAAATTTGAACTACATCCGGACAACGATGTAGCAGTCCTTGCCAACTTCTCATTGCATTCGGGTGATGCAACATGTTGCTACTGGGTAACGCCCCAACGAAATCTAAATGTTTGCTTTAAATCCATGTTGAAAAGATTCGAATTATTTTGAGACAAACTCCTGGATAGTGTTCTTAAAAAGAACACTATTTAGGAATTTGTCTCTTTTCCGTTGGTTGTCGGCTACCTAACACACATATCCCATCAATTCTAAAAAATATTCCTTGTATTTTTTTAAATGGCTTCAACTGCCGTAGTTACATGGAAGTTATGATACATTGTCTCTTCTTTTTGGGATTAAGCCATCCATTTGTGCTTCTTTACTTTGTCTAAATGGTACTTGAGATATAGTAAATATGAATCATACACAACCTATGAAACATTTGCTGCCTTAATCAATTGAGAACAAATTTAATATCGAAGGAAACCATTTTATCGCATGTTATTTCTCATCGTTATTTTTTGTTGAAGCCTTTATATCATTCCTAGAATATATATTGATATATGTAAGGCACAATATTGATTAAATTTTAATGGGAACTTTTATCTTGTTAGCCCATGATGATATATGCATACTATATAAGAATACACTTATGAGACAATTTTTATATTTAAATATGCATAGCCAAATAATTCCAGATAGTTGCATGAATACCGTTTATTCTTATTTAGTGACCTATCCAATTGAATACCAAATACCTTTGTAACAGTGGATAATTTGACATCGGTCATGCCTCAAACATGCAATAGAGTATATTTTCTGGCTTTTTGGGGGAGTACACATGCTCGTGGGAAGTACTCATGCGCAAGTATGCATATGATACATTGTGCTTTCTCCAAGCATTCTAAGCACATGTGCTCGACTAAGGGCATTGATGGAGATCTTTAGGGAGTGTCGAGCTAGAAGATGAATAATCAAAAAAATATGCTTTCGTGGCTTTTATCATTGAAGAGGATAGTGCATGCATAACAACATGACATTGCATAGTGAAGGTACAACTACCGTTGATTTATCTTGGCATGCCCTTTGGTGAGCCCATCCTGCAATATGGTGGCCTTCGACCACATTATCTTTGGTAGTTAAGGCAAGAGAGGAATTTGGGGAGTTGGAGGTTAAAGTTGCTTTTAAGCGTGAGTACCTAGTCATGCTGGGTATAATGCTATCATCTTTGCCTATGATCTACATTTTTGTTTTCTGGATGTCTACAAAGGTTGAGAAGCGAATAAAAGGAATTCGTCGTAGATTTTTGAGGAAGGGTTTTGAGGAAGGGTAGAGTGGCACATTCTTGATCAAGTGGGAGATGTGTAGACCAAATGGGGTGTGAGCATTTAGAGGTTTCAAACTTTTAATAGGCCTTATTGAACAATGAATTTTGAAATGGGATATGGCTATCCTACTCTGTGACACTATTGTTTAACACGAGGTTTAACATGCGCCTTGTTAATCTTGTACGTTAGGGCCAATGGATCATGTGTTTCAGGCATGGGATTTCAATGAAGATGGTTTCTTTGCAATGAAGTCATTTTAGCTTGCTACTCACCTTGGAAGAAAAATGTGCCCTTAAAGGTGAGGGTGCATAAATAGTCGGTAAGGTGTGAGAGGCTGATAACAAAGTTGTTGTGAAGCAGATTGGGCATAAATTTTGTTGAGAGAAAATAATGAAATTTTTATTCATGAGGCCCTAGTGTTCTCTTATATAGAGGAGAAACCTGTTGGACAAATTACGTAAGATAGACATAAAGAAAAGAGAATACGAGAAAGTAATAAATGATAACTATTATGTCAACACTCCCCTCAAGCTGGAGCGTAGATATCAATCATGCTCACCTTGGAACAACCTCTCTGGAATGGCTCTCTGGCCAGGGCCTTGGTGAACACATCTGTTGTCTGATCTCCTGAGCTGACGTGAGTAGTGGAGATGAAACCCTTCTAAATCATATCTCGAGTATAGCAACAATCTACCTCGATATGCTTAGTCCTCTCATGGAAGGTTGGGTTGTTAGCAAAGAAGAGAGCAACATGGTTGTCACATTAGAGGTGCATGAGAAGAGGCATCTCAACAGATGGGTCAGTACGAACGAATCTGACCCACATCATCTCTGTACTCCTTTGTGCCATGGCTCTGTACTTTAATTATGCATTGGATCTGGCTACCACCATCTGGTTCTTGCTCTTCCATGATATCAAGGAACTCCTTATGAACACTGCAAAGTTAGAGGTAGACTTCATATCCTTGGGGAATCCCACATAATCTACGTCTGCACAAGCTGTAGCGGCAAGGGACATGCCTCTGTTAAATAGAAGACCGATGCCAGGTGAGGTCTTCAGATACCTCAGAATCATATGAACTGCATGCATATATGCCTGTCTAGGTTGTTTGATGAACTGACTCACTCTGCTCACTGCAAAGCATATATCTGGCCTAATAATGTTCACATATAGGAGCTTCCCAGCCAGCTCCCCGTACCTCCTCTTGTTTACCTCCTCAGTGTCGTCATCATAAAGCTTCATGTTCGGGTCCATGGGAATAGTGACATGCTTGCGATCTGCCATGCCCATCTCAGAGAGAAGATCTATAATGTACTTCATTTGGGTCATCACAAAAACCTCGTTGGTTCATGGTGAATTCCAGTCCAAGGAAGTAATGTAAACTGCCAAGGTCCTTGGTCACAAACTGCTGACCTCGAAAATCCTTAGATGCTTGAATGCCCTGTACATCATCCCTTGTGGCAATAATATCATCAACATAAACAAGTATGACAACTGTACTTCTCTGAGACCTCTAAACAAACAGTGAGTAATCTGCAGTCTATCTCACGAACCCTTACTAAAAAAAGTGCTAAGCCTTCTCCCACTATAAGTAGGGCCGGCTACATGGATTCTTGCTCAAATCCATGTTGAAAGATTCGACTATTTTTTACGCTGGCCGTCGACTACCTAACGCAACCCCTGCAAGAGTGGGATTTGAACCCTGGTCTTTTGTGTGGTAGACCTTACTACTATATTAAATTCGAGAGCTTTTGAAATCATGCTCTTGGACTTGGCTTAAGGCCATAGATAACCTTATGAAGTCTGCGGACCTTCTGGCACTCCCTCTCAGCAACTAACCTAGGTGGTTGTTGCATGTATACTTCCTCTTGGAAGTCACCATGGAGAAAGACATTCTTCACATCGAGCTGATACAGAGGTCAGTCCTGTGTCATAACAAAAGTGAGAAGGATAGGAAAGGCCCATGAGCAGGGGAAACTGTGTGAGACATGCGAATATAGAAACGTTGCAATAGTTGGGCCACAGTACTGGGTAGTGGTGTAGGAGTAGCCACAGGAGCAGGTGTATGTACTTGAGGTGGCGATGAAGGTGGTGGAGGTTTTGTAGGTATCAGAAGTGGTGTAGTCGCATAAGGAGGGGGTACATATACCTCCTAACCAGAGTTGGATGGAGTCGACTTGTCACCTGTAGGAGAGAAATATATAACTGACTCAAAGAAAGTGGCATCAACACTGATAAATTATTTTCCTCGGAGCGGATCAAAACAATGGTACCCCTTTTGGGTACGAGAGTAGCCTACAAAGACACACTTGATAGCTCTAGGGGAGAGCTTATCATGATCATCCGTCAGATGATGAACAAAGACAACACAACCAAACACTCAGGGTGTAAGGGAGATCATATCCCTCTCGAGAAATACAATCGAGAAAGATACCTTTTCTTCTAAAATAGAAGATGGCATACCATTCACCGAGTCGTAGGCAGTGAGGACCGCATCACCCCAGAGAGCGAGGAGCACGATTCTGGATCAAAAGGGTCTTGATCACATCAAATAAATGATGGTGTTTGCATTCGGCAACACTGTTCTGATGGGATGTGTAGGCACATGAGGTATGGTGTACAATGCCAAGAGACCTGAAGAACTCAGATAGATATAACATGTAGAACTCTAAGGCATTGTCAGAGTGAATAAACTTGATAGTAACAGAGAAAATGTTCTTTATTTCATTAACAAAAGATTTAATGACAGACCCAACTTCATACTTGTTTTTTAACAAAAAACCCAAGAATGTTTAGAATAATCATCCACAACAACAAGATAAAAAACGGTGCCCCTAGAGATTAGGAACACGACTGGGACCTCAAATATCTAGATGAATAATAATAAATAGATGACTACTGCTATGGCTCTGACGATCATTGAACTGAGAGCAATTATGCTTCCCAAGTTGGCAAGCCACGCACGAGAAGGAAGATCGCGTGGAAATTTGTGGGAAGGCATGATACAACTTCTACAGAGGAAGGTGACCAAAACGAAGATGCCACAAGGAGAGACTGATCCAGTGGGAACAGTAGATGCACCGGCACTGGGAGACTGGACCAGTCTGTAGAGCCCCCACTGCTCACGGGCACATCTAATCACCTTGCATGTGAGTATTACGTGAAATACAAGAGAAGATGAGTTAAAAATGGCACGACAATGCAGATCCTTTAGGATCTGACTAATAGCAAACAGATTTATATGAAAATTAGGAGCATATAAAACGTTCTGCAGGCACATGGATAGTGTTAAATATACCTCCCCATGTCTTGTAATGGGTAAGCAAACCCTGTTCGTAATGACAACCCATCTATCACAGGTTATAGATCTGTAAGAACTAAACTATGCTCTATCTCCACACAGATGGTGAGAAGCACCAGAGTCCGTGATCCACTCTGTTATATTTGTCATGCTACAACTGGTAAAAACATAAGCTATACGGGAAGAGCTCGAAGAGGCTCTCGCAACGACTGCAACATCTGGGGAACCTGTAGTGGTATCGGCAACATGAGTCATTATCTCCCTCAAATGAGAGACACTATCATCAAAGCGTGAATCTGTCTGAGGAGTCGAACTATCTGAAGGCTCAATCTGCTTGGCCACACGAGCAGATATGGGGTATCCATGATTCTGATAGCATGTGTGCTCAAAGTGACCTGGACGATGACAATGGGTGCATAGGCCACGCTGACATCTAGCTCCTCTGCCGCGGGGACTGCATGCTCTGAGCTGCGTAGAACCTCCCCTGCTGTGAGATGCAACCATTGCTGAGTAGGTCTGTGCGGTAGCAAGTAGTGGAATAAGAAGCTCGCTGAGGGCCTAAGGCGACTGTAGGCCTCCTCTATGGGAGGTATAGTCGCATCTATAAGAAGGTGTGCAAATGTGGCCTCATACTCTGGATCTAGAGCTGTCAAGAAAATTCCAACCATCGTGGAGTCATGTATTCCATCTGTTGCTCCGTAGAAGTGGTAACGAACATGAAACTGTGAAGCTTCTCTTACATGCTGCAAAGCGAAGACTAGAATATATGCAGAGGACAACCATTCTACTTGGCCTTGTATATATCAAACTGTAGCTCAAAAATCTTGGTCTCGTTTTTCGCTTGGGCATACGTAGCTGTCAAAATATCCCACATCGTCTTGGCGGTGGGCTAGTTCACATTGTTGTTGCTGATCTCTAGTGTAAGAGTCCCAAAGAGCCAAACACACACACATATGCATCATCTTGCTTCCACGAATCATTGCCCTCAGTCTTATCCGTTTGCTCTGGCTTTTCAGAATGTGCTCCTTGTTATTCCAATGTATAAGGGTCAAAAATTGCATGGACCACAACTCATAATTGGTTCCATCCATCTTTACGATAGGAGCCGAGCCCTTAAAGGCACCAAACAAAGAGAAGATGCATCCTTGTTCTTTGACATGATGAAAAGAAGGTCGAAACGGAAGTCGACTGTGGTAGTAGACCAATTTGAGAGAGTCTACATGATCATATAGAGGATTGGTTGTACGTGTAGACTCATACAACCTTTCTTGTCAATCCTCGATCCGCGCTAGCACCGGAAAATGTGATTTATAGGTCTTGAATCACCTTTTTAGGCCAAAATCAGATCGTTTCAGATTGCAGTTCGGCGAAGGAGAGTAGAGATATTGGCCATGGGGGCTGGTGGTAGCGCCGGAGGGGATGGGTGACATGCGGCGGCCCAGCAGCAGCCCGCAGCTGCTGCGCTCAGGGGCGCACGCTAGCGGTGGTGACACTGGGGTACTGCACGTGCTTGGGGGGGGGGGAGGGTGTTTGCCGCCGGCGGCACGCGAGGTCAGAGGGCGGCGGGTGGGGGTGTGGTACTCTATGTATAGGGTGCTGGAACATGCATTGTAACATCGAATTTGTTGAAGTCGGACATAGATGTCACGTAGAGAGGTAACCACTTTAGTTGAAAAGAAACTGGTTCTTATTGTCTAACCGTAACTCAAGTTGTTTCTATACATGTTTGGTACAACTGGTAACGAGCATGAAGCTATTTGGTCTGAGAAAGTTCTTTGTATATATCATTGGTCCTCTCTTTGCACAGGAGATTTGTTGTACTCGCCTGGTGCTCAGCATTATTAGAGAACTAGTTCGTCATTTCCCCTTTGTCGGTCTTTTTGCTCCTTTATAAGGAAATAAAGCTTTCCTTGTCCGCCAACGAACATTTTCAACACTGGTCTCCAAGGAAATCAATAAAGAGTATCCCGAGCAACTACGTTATAAGTTGAGACAAGCAGCTCAGTCTCTGAAGGAGTCTTGGTAGAGGAGTTGACCGTGATGGTCTCGTATCAATAAGAAAATTGATTTTTAAGGGTATATAGGGATCAAATAGAAAATCTGAAGCCCAAAAAGATCTCTGTGCCCTGAGAAACATGTGTGAACACGAGGGCGTGCTAAGTATCAACTTGAAGGAGACCACACAGGGACCATTTGCATAGGGGTTGCAGGAGAGAAGGGGGATTGTGCTAGGAGTCGTTCGTGGGCACTTTGGGCACTTGTAGGGATGAGCATCGGGTTTGGTCATTCCGGGTCATGGTTTGCCTGACCCAAGGCCTGTTTAGCATAGTGGGCTTTGGGCCGGGCCGTGGCCCTTAGATCATTCATTTTATCAGCACATACCTGGCTTGTATAATTTAGAAGATATTGATTTTTCCATTGCAATAATTCTATTCTCAATGGTATGTAAGCTAATATGCCCACAGCTGCATATTTTAATACAATCTTGTATAACAAAATTAATGCTAAATCTCGAACACCATTTGGGAATCTGAAAATGCTCTTGGGAATATAAGAGTAACGTATTGGACTTAAATTAGATTTGATATTTGAAAATGCAAACTCTTCTTCCAACATCCACTTTAATTAAGTTTTGGATCGTTTATTACGATGGCTTGAATTTATGATTAACCATTAGTTCGGTGACATGAAAAAGAATTAACTGATCATATATTTATTTTGGCAATATAAAGATCAATATATTTATATAACCTTTATCGAGATATAGGGCCCAATTATGGGTCAGGCTATTGGGTCCTATTACAGGCCGAGCTATCAGACTATTTGGTTCAGGCCCTAGTTGGCATGATCCTGGCCCATATATCTAATGGGCATTGTTGCAATGTTCAGTCGAATGGACTGGATATTTGGCATAATATTCTTATTTTGTAGGTGACCGAATAGAATATTGCTATTCGGTCAGTATTCAGTCTATCCCGAATATTCCCAAATATTCGACAAACTACTGATTTTTTTATTCGGGTATTAGGCTGACTATTGCAACAGACTACTGATTTTTTTTATTTTTTTTATTTTTTTAAAGATTCCCATTTATCCGGTATCACCATAAATGTTAAAGCTCCATTTATATAACTTATTAATTGATACCATTGTTTTAAAAAAGCACCGCCTCGAGGTGCAAATGCATACGTCTCGAGGCAAGGCATACCAAAATCATCCCGAGGCACACGTCTCGGGTCCTTTGCGTGGAGCGTACGCCTTGACTTGGCGTGATGCGTTCGAGGCGCGAGGCGGAGGCGTAAACCTCGAGCACAAGGCTTTTTTTTACTTTTTTGATTATGTGCTTTACACATGATCCCTATTTTTCCATAAGCATTATATATATTTATGCTTGTATTTTTGTTTCTATGTTAAACCTTGCATATTTCTATATATAGCTTCATGCAAAGAGAAGAGATCGCTTGAAACAAGCGAAACTCCATGATCTTGTACCCATCATGTTCAATTTATCATACATTTACACATACTAGTTCTATTGCACACATATTTGAGTTTGAATTATAATAAGTGCTTTATATTAGTTGCAAGATTGCAACTTGATGTTGTTATTTGGTTGTATAAGTTGTGAATCTTAGAATAGTTATCACATATATGAAGAAGTAAGGTTGAAAATAAACACGTGAAGTAAAATAATTATTACGTTTTATTGTGAATAACTCAAAAAAATAATATCATTAGTAAAAAAATCGTCGGGGATGCTGCCCCCACACTCCCGTGAGGGGAACACACATGCTCCCCCCTAGACCCTCCACAGGCTCACTGATTGCGCAGCGAGACTCTCGTCTTGTTGAGGTATGATATAGCAGGAGGGGATGCATATGACGGTTCTTTAACTACGTCCAGTAAGACAAATGGTTGGGATATAGTGATGAAAATGCACCGTGGTATTTTCCAAAAAAGGCAAAAACTGGGCATGTAGTAGTTAAGTTTAGCTACTCCATGTAGTAGCTTCCCTATTCTCTAAGAATATATATATATATATATATATATATATATATATATATATATAACTACTCCATGTAGTAGATTCCCTATTCTCTAAGAATATATATATATATAGATATTTATATATACTAAACATAATTTTTATATTTAAAATAATTTAAAAAATGCATAACTCAATAATTCTGAATATTCTCACGAATACCGATTATTCTTTATTCAGCGACTCCTCCGAGATATTGTGGCCCGAACTTAGCTCAAATTAAATTCGAGCTTGGGTCGGGTTCGAGGGGCTGACCCAACCCACATGTTCATCCCTAGACACTGGCCAGGGGAGAGAGGTGATATAGTGTTACGAAGCCCCCCTCAATGGAGGTGATGTAGGTTGATGGAAGACTGGTTTTTGATGTAGGGATAATGGTTTATTTTAGTGGAGTATTAGACCACCGGTTAGGAGTTATGCTCTGATACTATGTTAGGAGAATGTTTATTACGAGACCATTGGGGTTTAGGGGCTGGGCTTTGGGGGAGGGGCTATGGTACTATCAGGCCCCATCAACGGAAGTGACGTCAGTTGGTGACTGTGCAGAAGGATCTGACGAAGATGAAGTTAGGGTTTTGATGGAGGAGATGAGGGCTTATTTTAGTGGAGGCTGTGGAGCATTAGACCACAGGTTAAGACTGCTATTCTGATACCATATCGGGAGAAACAAGCAACGTGTTTATTATGAGACCATAATCTCCTCCTGCTATCGACTAGAGCTGCTGCTCCGTTATCATTTTAGAGCAATGAGCGACTTGTTTGTTATGAGACCATAAGCTCTTCTTATGTAGAAGGGATGAAATATGGGGTTTATAAGAAGACTACACAACTTGTTCAGAAAAAAGAAAGAAATAAGAAGTGCAAATACATAATATTTCTTACAGTTTGAACATGTGATATATTTAATGACGATCCTTCTAGGAGGAGGGGCCATAATAGGCCAAATCAGTTTTGGAAGGAAACCGTTATATAATTTATATTCTTTGCTTGTTGAAGCCAATTCATATCCGTTGATAAATGTGAATGGAGGTAAAATGTTGATGTAGCCAATCCGGATAATGTGGGAAAATGTTCGGTCTTAATTTTTGGATTGCCTTTGCTATGAATACTGAATAGGTTTTGGGCTTTTAATACATTCAAACTCTTCATTGATCACAATCGCTCATCATTCTTACTCTATAAGAGAAAATAATAATTTAGAGGTCTATAATAAGGCCGTCTATGATATACTAGAAGAGGCCAGGCCTTTCAGTAAACCTGCAGCAAAATCTTCACCAACTTTGTCGCCAAAAATGCTTGAGCCTTGTATATTTTTGGAGAAATCGGAGTAGAAAGTTAGCTTAAGATCTAGGGACACATCATGATGGGCCTTGAGTGAAAAATGAATCTATCTATTCTTGACTATTTTTTTCTTCCTCCAAACTAGTAATTCCATGCTACCTGCCTAATTTGTTCAACACGGATTTGATAAGAATCCATGTAGCCGACCCTATTTAAAGTGGGAGAAGGCTCATTGAAAAAGAAAAAACAGCGAAGCTTTCTCCCAGTTTAAGTAGGGCAAGCCAGCTTTCTCCCAGTTTAAGCTTCTCCCACTTCAACTTGTATAGTGCAAGGAGGATATTGTCAATTGACAGGCATCTCAAACACGTCTTTAACTTTCAACATGCATGAAACTAGAGCACACACTTTAACTAAAACTAAAGCATCTCCTTGAATAGTAGTACATTATGATTATGATATGGTAATCCAGTAACAAAACCCTAGAATCAAGCATCTTGTATAAGGATGATCTATGCATATTTCAGGATTGAATACTTCACAAATCTTCCATGCTCCGATAGTCACTACTGCATGTGAGATCCCTTGCGTGCATTTTCTCATCCCGCAATACGGGGTTTTAATTTCAAAAAAAATCTTCAGAAAAAATCCAAAGCAGAGCTCTAAAATACATAAAAGAATTGTAGCATTGTGGATGCAAGAAGATCAAAATATGACATGGTGTGTGTGCATGCGTGCGCGCGTGGGTGGGTGCATGCGTGCGTGTGCTTGGGCATGTGCGCTTGTATTGTGTGTGATCCCATTATCCAATTCCCTCATTTTTTTCATCATTCTCAACAAATGCGAATACTAGTTGCAGTGAATACTAGTAGTACATTATGATTATGATATGGTAATCCAGTAACAAAACCGTAGAATCAAGCATCTTGTATAAGGATGATCTATGCATATTTCAGGATTGAATACTTCACAAATCTTCCATGCTCCGATAGTCACTACTGCATGTGAGATCCCTTGCGTGCATTTTCTCATCCCGCAATACGGGGTTTTAATTTCAAAAAAAATCTTCAGAAAAAAATCCAAAGCAGAGCTCTAAAATACATAAAAGAATTGTAGCATTGTGGATGCAAGAAGATCAAAATATGACATGGTGTGTGTGCGTGCGTGCGCGCGTGGGTGGGTGCATGCTTGCGTGTGCTTGGGTATGTGCACTTGTATTGTGTGTGATCCCATTATCCAATTCCCTCAAATTTTTTCATCATTCTCAACAAATGCGAATACTAGTTGCAGTGAATACTTTTTTGTTAGAACTTTAAATGATATTAACAACCAGTGAACTTTAGTTGGGTTTGAGATTCCATTGTTGATATCTATCAATTAAAGCAGTTCAGCTCATGATTGAATTTGTATGGACAGTTGGAAGTTCACAGATGCAATGAGTGTGGGCAGCCGCTTCCTCAAAGCTACCAAGCACCAGCTGACGAGCCTTGGAGTACAGGAATTTTTGGTTGCCTTGAAGACACTGACAGCTGTATGTTTTTCCTCTGATCTCTGTAGGTAATAGTTGTAAAGAAAGGAAATATAGCAAGAAATGTCATTTTTGTTTCTAGTTTCTACTAGTAAATTTTGTTACCACGTGATGTAGAGATCTCGAGTTTGAAGTTGTGGTAAATAGCTTGTGGAAACACACAGTACATTTGTGTACAATAGAATGAGAAGTGGTCAGATCCTCAGCATATATCAGAAGCTTCGAGCATGGCTTCCTCTTCATTTATGATTATTGCCATGCACTGAGCTACTCTATTGCCAAATAGTGCTCTATGCTGTAGGATGTTGGTGCATGGGGCAAAGACTATATTATTAATGTGTTAATAATAGCCTGTAATTATCTGATACTATGTTAATTAAGCATTGTAATGATCTGATACTATGCTAATTAGTCATTTCTTTCTTATGAAAACTGAATAGTAATATATGCTTTTGTTCATTAAGCTGAACTGCTGGTTATGCTTCATGGTGTGTTGCCTTCCATTTTTTTTCACGGTATATCGGATAGTATGGTAAATGGTAACTTGATCTACGGTGGAATTATGCTGGTGTAAGTTCCATGAAATTTGGTCCTGATTTATCTGACCAGTTACAACACAAAACCAGTAATTAGAAAGAAGACGTTTTTAGTCATTTGTTAGAATTTTCATATCTTAAATGTGGCTATTTTTCATTATGCCATGAAGGTTAACTCGATCATATGACTGGTGTCTCTTCTATATGAAATGATCCCTCTAGATTTTCGACAAAGAGTGACCAAGTACTAACCACTTGTTAAACGATAAGTTTCACATCTTTATATGCTGGTAAATTGTTGTCTTTTCCTTGCAACTTTTGTTATGCAATAATTGAGTGCAGGAGAGGTGGATTTCTTAAAGGTAGAATAGAGGTGGACCCTAGTTTATGCCAGGGAGTGACAATTATTTAATTCAGTTTTTTACTAATAAATTATATGTTGATATGCATGCTACAGTCTAATGGAAATTTGAACTTGATGACTAATTTCATAATAAAAAATCCCAAGCTCTGTTTTTACATACTTCACTTTTACGAGTTCTTTTGCACTGAATATATTTTTTCTTTCTCTTGCCTTTTTACCAAAGTCACAAATGCTATTCAACATCTTTGTATGTCTCTAACTTTTTTATTATATGCCAAAGGTTGGACTGGATTGTTCTGTCCGTGTGTTCTTTTTGGGCGAAATGTGGAAAGTTTGAATGAGGAGATACCTTGGACCAAACCTTGCACCTGTCATGCCATCTTTGTTGAAGGTGGCCTGGCACTTGCAGCTATTACTGCAACATTTCATGGTATTGACCCGGGAACATCTTTCCTTATTGGAGAAGGTCTATTATTTGGATGGTGGATGTGTGGGATCTACACTGGTCTAATCAGGCAGAATCTGCAAAAGAAATATCATTTAAAGGTAACCTGTGCCTCCTTCAATTAATGAAATGGAACTTTTAGTATAGCTTTGGGTACAAGCATGCTATAATCTTGCCAACCACTTGCATTTGGGGGATTGGATTTCAAATCTGTTGATTTTTTCCTTCTTTGAGCCTCAACCACCATGGACCATCTTCCTGTCTTTGCCATTGCTTGAAACTCATCATCCTGTTTGGCTGGGTTTCTATTGTGTATGAGTGCTGCACAGTGCATACATGCCAACCATAGGCTTGAGATCATCTGCGGTCAACCATGTCGTGGTTAGTCTTAATGGAGCATGACCATCGCATTTGCTTTTACCTTGTTAGGGTCATGTCTTTGTTGTGGTTTCTGTGGGATGTTATGTTTTGTGGCCTTGCGTCGTGCCCTATCCGTATGTGGATTACTTGGTTATTTGGCAACTTTAGAAATTATATATCATGAAAAAATATGTTGGCGTATATTTATTTGACATATAATATAAACTCTGTTATTGCATATAATAAAAAAGAAGTTTCTATCTTGGTGCACAAAGTTCCTTCTATTTGCAGTTTTTTGGGGAAAAGGTTGGACTATCAGGTTATTGTACACAGGTTTACATTGTATTTCTGCCAAAGTTGTTTCCACAAGTCCCCCATAACCTCTTAATTACGTAGATATAACCTTAATATTGAGTTAAAGTTCACCTTTGTTAGGAAAGTATTTGATTTTTTTGAATAAAAAAAGATGTAAAAATATACTATTTCCACGAGACATTTGCTGTGGAATGAACCTGTGTAGAAACGGTAATATGTTAAGTTCATAAGAAACCTTTTTTCTCTTCCATGTTTTAGAAGGCATTTCTGAATTTCTTTTGCACTAAGTACACCTTCATGGTAATATTTGGATCTTTCGCTTTTGTGCCATTGCTCTCTGATTGCTCCCTCTTGTCTATGATTCACAGAATTTCCCTTGTGATCCTTGCATGGTTCATTGCTGCATGCACTGGTGTGCTATATGCCAAGAACACCGGGAAATGAAGAGCCGTCTCTCTGATAGTCTTGTAATGCCGATGACCGTCATAAACCCCCCCGGTGTTCAGGATATGAAAAGGGAGGAAGCAAGCGAGACAGCTGCCTCGGAGGACCCTGCTCAGTAGCTTGAAGAATTGGTATGATAGATTTCAAGCTAGATACACCAAGAAATGGGGACGGCGTCACATTGTTCCGCCCTTTTTTTTACATGTTACTCCCTGGTCCCCTTAGATAGTTATGATATTTCACCATGTAGATTTTGGATCGTTCGGGTCTCTTGTAGGTAAACAAATGCTGGTGCAGCTGCTTGCATGGTCCTTGAGATCAGATGACTCTCTTTGTTTTTCCGTACAGTACATATAGTACCCGGCCCAGATTCTTTTTGCTTTCTTGTATTGATTCTGGATCAGTATTTTAATCCTTGCAGGCCATGTTATAAGGTTCATATTAAAGTGTTTGACAATGTTACATCTGCCCTTTTTTATGGGATTGGAGGGTTTATTCATGTCGCACTGTTCTTCATTATTTAACTTTGGGTTCATAATCTGATCAAATCCAATGTAATTACATTTGAGTAGATTGGATTGGACGGAATCTTATAAAATTATTAGCACATCAATTGGGTTGGATTAGTTTCTTTACTTCACTCTAATATACATGCAAACTTATAAATACATAGATATTTGGTTATCCATAAATTCTTGATGTTTGTTTTGTATATTATCCAAAACTTTAAACAGTGTTTGATTTGTCATGTTTTGGGGAATGAACTCGCAAAACTACGGTTGAAATGAATGTCTCGAGCACTAGTTTTCCTCATCTTCACTTACTCCCCCATGAACTTGTAAAATTGGTGTATCCATAATATGATGAATGTGAATTTTTTTTCTCTTTAAAAAATATTTTACTTATAGTAGTAAAATTTATTTAAAGTAGTAGAAAGCATATCCCATTGTGATGCCTATTTGTTGGTAACAAAAGCTAGATGGTAACAAAAAAGATGTATAGATAGGCTACTATAAAAAACACAATTAAGGTATTACGAATATGATTAAAGGATTTTCACACTTGTACCTCTCTGATGTAGATATACTAATGCTCCTTTTTTTTGCAGTAACACTTGTACATTTATATTATTCCACCATCAATAGTTGTGCGCCTCTGTTCATTTAACCATCTATTAGATGGACTGAATCATGATTTGTTAAAAATAGGAACGATTAAGGAATATTTTATAGGGATATTTACACACATAACCTTATATACTTTGATATTTACATACATAACACGATAATTCATAATTACATGAGAAACCTTGAATGCTCACTTTGTCTCACACCCATAACCCTTGTTAAGTTGGTCCAATAAATCAATCACTCATTAATCTAACTATACCACATCCAACAATTGTCATTTACTGAATTGTTTTATTTTTTTTAATCAAGATCACCACTCCTCTTCTTTCTTTCCCTCCCCCCTCTCCTCCTCCCTCTCCTCCCATAGTAGTAGCAACATCACTCTGGTGCTCCCTCCTCCGCCCCCCTCTTGTGTTGTACCCTCCTCAACCTCCTCTCTCGCAGCAACGCCAACTCCATCGCTGCTCATCGACCTCCTCTCCGTATGCAGCTTCGTCCCCGCCCCCTCCTTTGTATATGCGATCCCGTTGTTATCCATCCTCCATTAGTTTAAGAACCGCGTAGTCCAAAATCCTAAATATTTCGTATGAAATTCATGGATCGAGACATCCACATAATGGCAAAGCCTATGGGATCTGACAAGGTGATCGATGAATCTTTATTTCATCATCTTTATTCTTTCATTTTGTCCTTTAATCCCTAGCTAAATGCATGTAAATAACATTATTTTACATAAAATAACATCTATTATTGATCGTGTAAATATTGTATAAAACAATGTATTTAAAGCAAAAATAAAAGACTAAAGAAAAGAAAAAAATAATGAAATACCATATGTATTGAATGACCCTAAATCTCGAGACCTAGGCATCGTGATGACTAGGTCCACAAAGAGTAAAGCAGGAAGAGATAAGGGCCAATAAATACAATAAAAGCCTAATTTTCAATTCATCAATAAGTCATTTTTGGGAAATATTTTATTCTTTATTATTTATGCCTTAAATCAATAAAAGTTGTACATGAAAGCTGTAGAAAAAAATACATAAAAAAATACAAAATTTATTTCACATAAAAATACTGCACAATGTACCTTCTATAATCAAAATAAAAATCCAAAATACAAACTTCATAGACCCGTACCTTCTCCATATAAACTCAAAAATTCATCAAAATCACCTTTAATTGTATATAACTTTTAATTAGCTATTTAATGAAGGCAGTTTCATTTAATTTGGAGTTAAGATGCAAATTTAGATTTTGGACCCTTATTGTACATTATACATGAATAAAATAATTATTTTATTTATCATTTATATTTTCCATGATTTTATATTTTATATTTTTTAAATGTTATTTATAATATAGGTAACAATATTATAATAAAATAAAATCATCAAAAATATAATAAAATAAATAAGTGTACACAAATACATAGATAAATTATACATACATACTTATATAATAAATACATATATTTAATTTAGTGTATATTACTTCAAAAAAATAAAATATATTTATGCATATTTAAATAAGTTGTAAATATATAAATTATGTACATAAAATACTAAAATCTAAAATACGAAAAAAATAGCACACATAATATATAGATAAATATACACATGTTTATACTTGTAAAAAGTAACCTATAATAAACAAACTTGTAAAAATAAATAAAAATCACCATAAAATACTACATTAAATAACAAATATTTTCATGTTTTAACCTAAAATTAATAAAATCATTTATTATTTTTAAATGAGATAATAAGGTTTTGTTTTCCTATTTCGTCTTGTGGCCCACGTAGACCAATCAGGGTCGAGTCTCAGTTGACCCCAATCAACTCCTTGCCCTCCTTGGTTCTGTTGTTGTCAAAGCATTTGACCCAACTTCCTCGTATTTTCCCCGCTCGATTCTTTCATCGATTTGGTTCGAGGTCTCTGGACTTTGTCTCTTGATCAATGGACTTTCACGCCTACTCCTCTTCTTAATCGACGAACCTCTGTATCGAAAGCATTTCTAAAGCCAACTTTGGCCAATATTTAGCATCGCCTCCACCTTCCTCCTTGATTTGATCCCTCTTCTACCATCCAAACACTAACCCTAGATCGGATTGAACTTCCTAGTAACAACAGGAGGCTCTCCAACAGCTCAACGAGCGAGGAAGGACGTGAATCGAGCCAGATCCAGCTCCGCTGGTCATCTCCACCGCGAGCTTCTGCTTCCTACCTTTCAGGGTAGATGAGCTTCTATCTCTTGCATTTTCTACTCCTAGGATAAGTAGTAGAGTATGATAGAGTTTATTTTTGGTTGATTATGCATTTTATTTCGTTAAAAATCAAAATCAAAGTTCACTAGAGCTGAGCTCCGGCGACCCTCTTCACCGTTCTCTGACCACTATCCAACATCGCCAACCCCTCCATTTTCTTTCCTATCCATTTCCCTTTTCCCCAGGCACCTCCAGCCACCTTGATCTCTCCCATATCAAGAGATCATCTCTCCATCTTTGCCGCTCGCTGAAGAGCATCACCCCGACGCATCCCCGCTCGTTCTCACCCATTAAAACCTTAGGATCCTTCGTCTTTTTATCCTTAAGCTAACAGTGTAGGTCCTGAAGGCCCAATAGCCTCGTATGAGGTGATTTTGAACACCAAAAGCAATTCCAGATACCGTTGACCTCCACAGCTCCTCCAATGAGCCCTGGGCCTCTCTGAGCTATCCAGCCGCTATAGAATCCTTCCAGAAACAAGTAAAGCTCCTTTGAAGAGATTGGGAAGGACTGAGCAATGAGATTTTATGGATCAAAGCTCGACGAGGAGGTGTTCTTCCGCTGTTCTTCCTGAGCACCTCTAAGCTGTCGGATGAAGAACTCGCTCCAAGCATAGCAACAACCGTCCAATCTAGACACCCTCGACCGTTGATCCAACCGTTGAGATCAAATCTCAGCCACCCATCTTCGAAGGGGTATCAGCCATTCAGAAGGTGCCACGTGTTAAGTGAAGAGCTAACCGCCATTAGATTGTGCCTTGGGGGGTAATTTTTCCTTATACCTACTACTCTTTTGTATTTTATTTTTAATCCATAAACATTCATCTGTAGTGTAAAAATTTTTGATTATTTTGCAAGTAGTCCCTTGTATTACTTTTATTTGCACTTAGTTCCTCTACCACGTCACCTCATGTGCTAATACACGTGAGGTGGCGGGGTTTTTGCAAGGACTCCCTTGTGTTTGTATGTTATTGTTTAGTCCAGTAACTTTGAAATTCAATTTAAAACTTTTTGAGAACTTTGCATGTATGCCTGTGCATCTTGTAAATTGCATTTATACACAATATTCATTGGTAATTATGCAGATGCCCCTATACTTTGGAAATTGGTTTTGGATTGTATTTTAATTTATTTTTATTTGCATTTTAGTCCCCACCAGTATTGTATAATTTTCCTTTATTTCTTATATTAAGAATATCATTTTACAACTAAAAATTGTGGGAATTTTATTTCAAGTGCCTGCAATATTATTAAATCACATATATTTTTCGCATGGCTATTTAAAATATTTTCGTATATTTAAAAATTAAAAAATTATGCATTTAATCCTTATTTGCATTAAAAAATCCGTAAAAACTAGAAAATTATTTTGAAAAATTCTAAAAAATTAGGGTTATTTATTATTTTATTTTGCATCTACAGATAAAAAATCACTTAAAAATTCAAAAGAAAAACCATAAAAATTACAAACCCTCTCTAACCCTAAAAATTAAAAAAATAATTAAAAGAACCAAAAATTGTGTCATCTATTTCTATATCTTGTTTATTTTATTTTTTATATATTAAAATTAGTTTTGGAAAATTTTGAACTCCTTAGATATTTTTAAAATCCAAAAAAAGTCGGGTGTATATTTTTTCTCATTATTTTCTTATTTTTATTCAATTATAAATACAAAAAGCAAACAATTTTCAGAAAATTACCACAAATAGATAAAAACATAAAAAAACTAAAATTTTTTATTATATCCTTTTTGAAGTATTTATACCTATGCTATAAATATAGAAAGACCACATCTATTTATATATCTATATTTACTTATATTATTATTAGCACTATTTTTATTAAATACCAAAAATATATTTTAATATCCTTTAAAAAATAAAAAGACTATTTTGTATATTTATTATCTATATTATCTATACTATATCTATATATTATATACTTATCTTCTATATAAATAAGAGAAAAAAACTAAAAATCAAGAAATATAAGAAGAAATATATAAATACATAAAAATATAAAAACAAAAATTCAGAAAACTAAATAATTTAAAACCAAATATAAGAAAAAAATCTCAATAAAAACACCAAAAACAATAGCTGACTTTTTGCCAAATTTTGTTTATTCCCCATGCTCCCTGTGTTCAACCTCTACACTACTTGCATTATACACATCTTTTGTAGAGTTATAATAAATTTGAACTCCATTTTTATTTTACATTGCTATATCTATTTGTGGGTTAATTATTGATCATTTGACTTTTTGAGTAGTCGCCTAAACAACAACGTAGGTCTTGCCTTGTGTTAGATCACATTAGGCCCTCGCAAAAGTTGAGTTTTCAAATGGAGCCATTGCCGTTGAGCAACACGTATGATGGGTTTTTGGGTGTTATTTTTGTTTCATTATTTTTATAGATTTATTTTCTCTTTATTTGATATAAGTGCTTACATGTGCTAATATTTTCTCTTCTATTTTGCTTGCGATGATGACTTCTTAGGTCATTGGAGTACCCGAGTTATGAGGACTTGGCCATTCTCTTTGTTGACTAAGAGGAGAGAGCATGAGAGAGAGAGAGAGATTTAGCACAGCCTTTATTCTTTTCATTTTTGGTGAGAGAGTGACTTTTATTTTTCTATATTAATTTATAATAATACATGTGGACTTGGACTTGAACATTCGGGACCAATTTCCAAGTGTTTGTTCACTTGGGGGCTCAACGGATTTTCTTGTGTTTTTATCGCCTTTATTTTTTTGTTTTCCATGTTTTGTGTTTTTTGCATTATTTTTATTTATTTGTGGAATGAGCCCTTAGCATTTTCGGATTGCTTTATCAAGTAAACAAAGGCCGAACACCTAATATATTGCATGTACCTATAGTCTTTACCTTTGGACACAGCTCAAAATTAATTGTTGAATACTTACACTTGAAACCCCGCGCCGTGAGAAGTGTCCATACAACGCTTGCAGGACCCACTGTGATGGTCATCGAGGAATCTCCAAGACCATACTCTTAAGTTTCTTCTGTTAGTATTTACATTTGGTTCTTCACGATAATAACAATTCTTGTTTATGACGATTTCTTCATTTGCATACATGTAGATTAGGTTCATAATTTTTTTCCTTGCATCTCACATGGAGAGCGCTGGGAAGCACTACAAGTCTTCTATATGAGCACTCATCATTTAGGCACAAAGGTGAGATTTCCATCTTAGTGTCGCCTTACATTGCTTTGCCGCCTTCTCCCTCTAATTTTGAGCACTAAGTCAAAAAGAAAAATCCAAAAAATCGTTTGGCACTTTTGCATTGAAAATACTCAAAATTTTTTTAGAAAAACCCTAGAAAGCAACCAAAAATACTAAAAAAACTTTAAAACATAAAAACCATTTCTTTTATATTTTTTGTACATTTATTACCTATATTTAAAATAGAAAAAGCTTGCTTTCTTTTACTTGTATATACTTCTATAAATAAAATCTTTTCAAAAATAAAAACAAATAAAAAATATGAAATAAAAAAATCAAAAGATAATATAAAAATAATAAAAATATAAAAACAAAATGTAAAACTTATACCTATTTTGGTATAATAAAAATACTATAAAAAGTATAAAACACTTAAAAAAATAAATATTCATAAATCCTTAAAGAATCCCTAAAAATAATTAAACCCTAAATATCTTAGATCACTCTACCATTCTCCTTAGTTATATTAGTTTGCCTACCTGAGTTCAACACTTTTGTGCTTAATAGTATGCTTTACTAAGGAATATAAATAAAAACACAAAAGTTTCTGCTCGATATCACCTCGATCATTTAGCTATTCCTCTATACTCCTAGAGAGGTGATTTCGACGACTCGTCAATCATGGACAATTATCAGGAACAAGGAAATATTTGTTGCTCACAGATATACTCGATAAGAAGGCATCGATTTTGATGAAACCTATGCGCCTACTGCAAGGACTGAGTCAATCAGAATGTTGTTAGCAATTTCTTGTTCAAGGGAATCAAGCTCTATCAAATAGAAGTCAAAAGTGCTTTCTTAAACGTCTTCATTAAAGAAGTTTATGTCAAACAAATCCTAGTTTTGAAGATCCCTCGATACGAGAAGATGCTTTCAATCTTAGGAAAGTCCTTTATAGACTTAAGCAATCTCATCAAGCTTGGTACGACCAACTTAGAATATTTCTACTCACCTCAGGTTTTACAGTAGGTAAAGTAGATTGCACATTTTTTGTGAAGTCTGTTTTATTAATTTATTGGGTGTGCAAGTTTATGTCGATGACATTATGTTTGGATCCACTAATGCAAGTCTTTGCAAGGATTTTTCTGAAGCCATGCAGGAACAGTTCGAGATGTGCATGATGGGAGAACTAAAGTTTTCGTAGTGTTGCAGATTAACCAGACATAGTTCAATACTTTCTTTTTGCAACAGAAGTACACGAAGGAGATGCTAACAAAAGCTTGGTTTCAACAAAGTTTCAAGGAAGCCTATCGACCAATGGATGTACAAATGTATGATCAAATCTTTGCTTTATGAGCAAAATCGATATGATATTTACTACTTGTTTAGCAATACATTTTCAGTTAGTGCCGAAAGAAAGTCACTTAAAAGCAGTAAATAGAATATTTTGTTATCTTATTTTCACAAAGGATATAGGTTGGTTTTATATGAAGATGCATTCATTGTATTTATTTGCATATAGCGTCACAAATTATGCTAGCAGTCATACGGATCATAAAAGTATAAGTAACCCTTGCCAATTCATGGTGAATGTCCTTGTTTCTTAGTTTTCCAAAAAGCAAAGTTGTGTGGTTCTTTCTACTACTAAAATGAAGTATATAGCTGCGTTACTAGCATGTTCTCATCTGCTTTGGATGAAAAATACACTCTCAGATTTGGTTTGACTTTTAGCAAGAATAGAATTCTGTGTGACAACACTAGCTCTATCAACTTAGCTAAGAGCCCGAGCAATCCTTCTAAGACAAAACACATTGATATTAGACATCAATTTTTTTTAAAGAAAATGTCTTGAAAGGTGAACTTTGTTTGAAATATGTTTCAACAGACATGCATCTAGCAAACATCTTTACAAAACCCTTAGCTGCACCTCAGTTTGAGACTATTAAAAGAGAATTGGAGTTGTGCAAAGTAAGTGATATTTATTTAATATTAAATTTTGAGGAAGTTGTCACATAGAATTTCGATGCTCCGTACTCTCGTAAACTACAAAGATATGGCCAAAAACTACATAGTGATGTCTCAGACCAGGCTCTACACTCAGGGGAAGCCCCAACCCCAGGCCTTGTCCTATCAGATGATAACACGTGTTGATGTTGGCCCATCCATTTCTTCGTCAGCAACAACAACAACACATGCAGAGTCTTCAGCTACTGACATGGGTATTATCAGCGAGAAGTTGGACCGTATAGAGATCATAGAGAAGAAGCAGTACCAGGGCATGACACAGATAGATCAGTTGGCACAAACCCTTAGTGACCTGAAGACTCATATTTGTGTCCCCAGGAGGCACATATGGCTTCTCAGCCCCGTCCCAGGTCACGGGCTGATCCTAGTAGCAGCTCTTCCCAGCACTCCGCCCAGTACCGCCAGGTTCACCACATCCAAGCGGAGCCTGTTCAACAGTTGCAGCATCACTACACTCAGCCACCACCTCAGGACACTCAAATGGTGGTGTATCATCCGGATCAGCCCATGGCAGTTCTTCCCCCTTTCCAGTACGAGCAGGAGCCGTTGATGGAAGTCAATGGGATTTTGTATGACTGGCAGCAACCTGGGATCCGCTGAGATCATCCAGGATTCAGGCGGTTTACCGAAGGCACCTCGTCCCGATAACAACCTCCAGCTCAGGGTGGACAGAACAACCAGCAACAACAGCCCCAGTGCTCCTAGCCACCGCAACACTTCCAGCATTGTCCTCGTCCCTACCATCAGGGACAACAGTGGAGGCAACAACAACAACCTCAGCAATATTCTCAGCCTCCCCCTCACCATTACCAGCAGAGCTAGCCTCATGTCCAGCGAGGCAGCCCATCCGGTTCTCATGGACCAGTCTATGAGAACCCAACCCTTGACGATCTCGCTCGCTTACTCACTGACCAGCAGGCATCCTTCCAGCGAGAGATGGACGAGTTCTGGCAGGAAATGAGGGAGATAATAAAGGGAAAAGCCACCATACCTGCTAAGATTGAACCTAACTCGAACAATCTGGAGAGGAAATTTGAGCAGGTACAGTTTACAGAGACCGCCACTCCTAGTGATATTTTGGATGACACTTCTTCTATGTTTGATATTGATTTGTGACACTTAGGAGCGGTAGGAAGCCAGATGGAGGTGACTTATATAGGCGACAACCAGAGGCAGATGCTAGAGCGCCGGATGAAGTCAAGAGCGGTACTGAGGCCGTTGATGATGATGATGACAGTGGCGCTGAAGCCACCAATGATGACCATCATGATGGTACTGATGCCATCGTGTCTCCAGATGTTGCAGATGGTGGCACTGAAGCCACCAAATTACCTGATGTTGAGCCAGAGCGTGGTGCTGATGCCACGAAGACAGACACCGTGGGTGGTATTGATGCCACCAATTCTATTCCAATTGTGTTTCCTCCTATTTTTGTATCTCAGGACAACATTAAAAACACCAAAAAAAATGAATAAAGGAATGGTTTCTTCATCTACTCCTAGTCCATATGTGTTGCATGATTCATGTAAAAATCCAAAAAAATCACAGCAGTTAGAGTTCAGCCAGCAGATGATCGACAGATTCCATATTTACCTGACTCTACATGAGGCACTAGAGCACATCCCTCTCTTCCAGAAGCACTTGAGAGAGAAGACCACTATACATAGGAAGAAGAGGGATCGTACTGCAAAGATCCATGTGGTGACTCGTGCCACAGGTTTCGCTATTCAGAATCAATTGCCAGCCAAGAGACCTGATGTAGGAGCTCCATATGTCAGATCCACATTCATGAGCAATAGTTCGATCGTACCTATTAGACAATGGATCTTCGATTAACCTTCTACCGTCTGCCTTACTTGATCAATTCGAGTTAGGTCCTCTTAGACAGAGCATAACGATTCTTCAGTTTGATGATAGATCTGTTAAGAGGCCGAAGGGGTTACTTAAGGATGTTGTCGTCACAATTCAGGGCCTGAAATTTCCTGTGGACTTTGTTGTATTGGACATGGAGATCCCTGATGAATCTCAGATTCATCACTCTAAATCTCATTAATTAAGCTCATATCCCTCAAAATCATTGGCATTTATTCATTTATTCTGCATAATTAGCATTCATGCATGTTTTAATAAGAATTGCATTTTATCACTTATTTCTGCACATAAAAAGAAGCCAAAAATCCTAGCCAAAATTGACTTGTAAATAGCCTAACTTCCCTGGTTTTTAACTAATTCATGCTAACTGTGAATGACCCAAACCCACCTCCACTGTGTACATATCACTGACGATAATAAATAAAAAATACAAAAAAATACTAACCCAAGTAAGTGGACCAAAAACCCAAACCCTAGTTCTAGAATTCCCGAACTAAAACCCTCATATCTTCCCCATCCAGTGTCCATTTTGATCCTACTCACTTTTGAACTAATGTACATTCAATTACCTTCAAAATAAGACCAAGTTCAAGTGAATCGGCGCTCGTATGAAAAAACTGGGTTTTGGGCCTCTTTTGTACATTTTGTATTTTAGCAGTTTTTGATCTAGTATTTTATGTACATAATTAACCTATTTTATTTTATTTCTTTTTCATTTGTCTTCTTTGATAAAAGTTGTATCAAAATGCGAAAAAAATCCAAATCCAAACTGAGCTTGAAATCAAAGAAACTAACATAGTCCGAGTCTTCACTAATTGTTTGTACAAAATTGGTCTTTTTCGTCTTTTATTTTATTTCTTCTTTTTTATTAATTCATAAAAATCCAAAAAACTTAGATTAATGTGTAAATATTTATCTTTGATTTTATCATATTTTTTTCCGGATTTTTATCTGGTTTAAAAATAACAAAAAGATTATAAAACCTAAAAATCAAGGTATTCTATGTACATGGGATATCCAAAAAATATCACTTTGTGCAAAATATCGATTTTGATTTTGATGTGTTCATGGAAGTTGTAGATCTCATCGAGACGAGTAATTTTCGTGAAGAAACTTTTTCAATCCGAGGTTGTTTACTATTTCTTTTCTATTTTTCTTTGTATTTATTTTTCGAATTTTGTGGGGCTGACACGTGGCAGCTCCTGGAGCCACCACATGTCACCCATTTTTTGATTTATTTTTATTTGTTTTTATAAAAATTTAAAAAAAAAGTATTAAGAAAATTAAAAAAAGCCGCGCGTGCAAGGCACGTGTCTCCTGCGCACGTGCCCAACACGTACTGCCCCGGACACCCATCGACTCACCACGTGGCGTGTCCTTGGCCGTCCGATCTTGGCTTATCAGACGGTCCCAGGACTGTCACCTTCCTTTCCATCCTTCCTCTTTTGCTCCACCGCTGCCTCCATCCCGGTCATATCCGCCACCGGAGCTTTGGGGAGCCAACCATGCTGGAGGTGGCAGCTCCAGTGAAGCTTTCCAGAACTGCAGCGAGATCCGACCCACTTCTTTGGGTCGATTGCATCTCGAGCTTCATCCGCTCGTCGCCTTGCTCCGGAGCCTCTCCGTCGAGCTCGTAATCCACCGTTTCGTCATCGACAACATCTAATAATCGCAGTCAACGCTTCTCCGACTTTTTCATCAACGACTATCACCGCTTCCATCTTCATCGACACCCCCTTCCGCCTCGACACCGCTTCAACATCTAGAAGCTCCAACACTGTCAACTTCATCAGCCCCAGAACAGCTTCTCCGCACCAAGTTCTCCTCCGACATCAACACTTCCCCCGCCGGATTCGACGTCTTCATCGACCTTCGACATCACCAACGACCACGTCATTAAACGACGTCTTTTGGCTGTGCACTCTGCTTCCTGCTGCTAAACGACCGTCCCAGACGCCCATCCGCCACTCCTCCAGAGGCTTCGCCCCCACCGCCAACTTCACCGAGGCATCCACAGGCGGAGCTCAGTACCGCCAGCCGCGACCGTCGAGCGATGGGCCCGAGGCCCTCCCACGTGAGGAGCATGTGTGAGAGGGATCACGTGAGGCGCATCCTCCCTGGGGAAATTACGAGAAGGTCCCTTCAGTTCTGCATAATATATATCAAAGTTCACGGGTCACATGCCTAGCACGTGACCTAGTGGAAAATTTGCTGAAGCCATCCTCAACTGCTGCCTATTCACCATATGGACCCCGCCGACCAAGGGTCACGTGCCTAGCATGTGACCACTTGGAGATTTTGCAGACATACCCCTAAGTAGCAGTAATTGCATTTTAATCCTCTCTTCTGATATTTATATTTCTTTTTATTTACTGTTATTGCAGATATACCCCATTCTGGACTGCTACATTGTATGTTTTTATTATTGAAAAAATAACATGATGTTCGTCAATTAATTCTCTACATTATGGCAGATGTTTGATATTTTTGTGACTTGTGGTTAATTATTAACTAATTATTTTGTGGAAAATTGCATACTTTGCCCATTTTGTGCTCTTTTTTAATTAATTAACCATTGTGCTAAAAATTGCTGAAAAATTATTGATTGTAGAATTAATTGTGTTTAACATTGTGCCCAAAAAGAATTTCATTTGCATGCATAGTTTGCCTTGTAAAATTCATTTTTCATATTTCAATGTTTGATTTTTAATAGGTATTAAATCTCATATTTATGAGGTTTAGGATTTTTCTGGGATCGATCACCTAATGATAGATCTTGGATAATTTTGTCTTTTGAAAATAAATAGGTTTAATATTTATTGTAATTAAATATTGAAATTCACATCATTTGCATTTAAAAATTCATAAAAAAATTATCTTGCATCCATAAATTTCAAAAAAAGTTACAGTACATTTATTTCATCATAATTATCATCTTGGCCAAGTTTCATATTTTTCGGACATCGTTTGATTGATATTTACATTTTAGTCCCTAAAATAGGTCAAAATTGCATTTTGCATCTCTAATTGCATAAAAATTCAAAAAAGACCGCATTAATTAAAATTGACAAAAATTTCGTGTGGTTATTTCTTGACCGATTCCGATTGCCCGCCTACAACAAAATGACAAATTATTTTAAGCGAACGATAATCCACGCATTTTAACAAAGGCGATCCACGATCCGTCAGATGGCACCGTTGTCGGGGAAGCAAACGGCTTAGTGTTTTGTCTAAAAATTTTTGTTCGGTTTTCCGCATTCGGGTAGTCAGACCCCGAAAATTTTCACTGTACATTCCAATTTTTTCTAACATTTATTTTATTTTATTTTCATCATTTATTTTTCTTATTTTTGAGTCACTCTCTTACACCATCTCTCTTATTTTTCTTGCGAGGTACCCGGTGTACGTAGAGCAGTTTTTCAAGAACCGACGCATCTTCACCAACTTCCGAAAAGGTGCAATTAATTTAAAACCGAGTCGAGTCGTGAGAGAGAGTAGAGTCTAGGATTTTATTTTCTACAATTTTAATTTTTATAATTAATTGCTCATTTATAGCGGTGTCAGTTTGGACTCTCGTGTGTATAAAAAGACCTTGAACTTTTTCTGTGGTGTGTCGTGGCCTGTTTCACTCTTCGGTGAGGGTGGGGCCCGACTTGAGTGGCGCTTAGGATAGACCTGCACTTACGGCTCTTAAAGCATTTAATTTTTTTTGATTGTGCTCGTAGGACCTAAGGCCACACTTCACTTTAATTGAGACATACATAGATCGCTCAATTTAGTCAAATTCAAATCAATTCTTCCCCGCTAATAGAACTTTCTACTAGGTGCGGGTTTTCATCGACTTGCATTCATTTAGAATAAATTTTTAAATTCTTGTATTGCATACCACATGGAGATTGCGAGGAATCACTGTAAGTCTTCTAACTGAGCATACATAATCGTTTTTCGCGTGCATCGGCTTTTCCCGAATTTCTCCCTCTTATTTTTCACATAAATTTTAAAGGAAATTGGGACTGAATGGTAGACGTGTATTTGTGCTCACTTAATTCTCCAGTGATCTCCTAATTAAAATTAGGACTGCTAAATATAGTCAATTTTAAATAATCCATAAAATCAAGAATTTTTGCGGGAGAGCAACCCCAACCTTGGATTCTTCTATTTTTCTGAGTGAGCGAGAGACGACACTTAAGGCTAGAGACCAACAGATTTTCATATTGACTACTGATTCTACCAAAAACGATTAGCTACTTCTTAATGAGGATCTATGGGTAACCGGTAAACGGTCCGGATTTCCTTAGCAGGGTGGGTGGTTTAAAGGACACTGCGTAAAGCTCCGTCCTTAAGTAACACGGGTAGCCATTTTATGGTCTGTACTTACACCCATACTGGCTGAAAGTAGGTGCAACTAGTCGTAAGAATTCGAGCCACTCATTACGAAAATTTCGGAACCTAACATATCGCTAATTATTTTCTAAGATTGATTTATCACCAACTAAAATTGAAAAGAAAATTGCCGAAATATTGCGGCTTCATTGAGTGAGTTGGTGAACCCATGGTTTGATTTGTGTTTGTATTGGTGTGCGTGAACCGATTTCGAAGATCAAAAGCTGCATATTTGTGCCCTTAACCTTCTTGATAAAAATTTCTTTTGAATATCCTGTGCACTTACACCGAGATCAAACATGACGATTCATCATCAACCTCCTTTGACAAAAACTAGACAATGGTCCGAATACCCATCTGACCTATATTATAAAAATGAATTTATCTCAGTCAGGCCCAAATTAACTAAATCCTCTTCTTTCAATAATCCTCCAACATTTGAGAGAGATTCTGACTCTCGAATGAATCCATTGAATTCCAAGCCATTCTACTCGAATCATCCGACCACACATGACCACCTACCATCTTGAACTGAACCGTCTTATTCTCAGTTTTTCATTGAAACTAATAAACCATTTCAAGATCAAATCACTTTTGAGAGTCATGATTGGCCGAGAGACCAAACCCGATCACATCACATAGAGAGACCCGTACTTAATTATCTTCAGCGTTGGATAGACCATGGCGATCAGATCCCTATTGACCAACCTGAATACCACTCCTTAGACCAACCTACATATACAGAGGATCAAATGGATGATATCGACACATATGCACCCTGTGTGACTCCATTATTTGAGGATACGATCAATCATAACCATGGAAGTAGAATCTACTCAAACCAACATTACATGCCTGAGTCACGGCATGTTGAGTATGAGACCTACACATTCCCGCAAAATCCTTCCACTGAGCAGCCTCCTTCCATAATTTTTGAGGAGAAATTTTCAGAAAATAATTATCATATATCGGATATTCCAAGAGACTCTCCACTCAACACATACAGGAAAATGGAAGATGAATCTTAAATACAAAAACACACCCTGACTGCTCCCATGATTGATCATGAACAGATTTTTGAGGATGATATTTTGAGGATAAATAAGAGATTCGATTCAATGGAGGATAGATTTCGAAAGTTTGCCGACTGATTAATTTCACTCTTTGAAAGCTCAAACATAAAAATGAATGAGGAAAAGATTGGATCTCATGTTGAGAATTCTGAGGATATTCAGAAACCTAGAGAATATGTTCATCCTAGGGACGACTCTGACAGCGACAATTCTACATATTACTTCCCTAGGAATGACTATGCTTCTGACTCTTACTTAGAACATCAAAGCCCCTGCTCATCTATAGAAAACACCACGTCACCACACCACACAGAAAATATCAAAAAATTGGAATATTCAAAAACACCAAAAAAACTGAAAATCCTAAAAAATTCAAAAAAATTGAGACTGAAGAAGATCTTAAGAACTTGGATCCTGCTTTACGAGAAGCACTAGTGAAAAGATTGATATATGAACTTCCCTTTATACATGCCATTGAACACTTTCCCGACCTTAAAGGATTTGTAATTAACACATTAATGATGAAAAAGTCAGACATGATAAGAACAAGGACTGAAAGATATATTTTTTCAATGGCCTCCTCCTTGGTATTGAGGAGAAAAACCAAGAGTTACATAGTGAAGCGGTTGCCCAGATTTGACTACGGAATCAAATACATAGTTTTTACCCATGCTCAAATTGATGACGATTCACCAATCAATATCCTCCCGACCTCTGTATTTCATGAACTCAAACTCAGACCTATCAGGAAAATACAAGAGATTATTCAATTGGCTGATCGATCGATAAAGCAGCCGAGAGGAACCATTTCTGTCATCATGACATTTGATGGTTCTCCGCTCAAAGTAGAATTCACGATCATTGATATTGAGCATCAAGGAGAATTCACCCAGTCTCCAATTATTCTCAGAAAGCCATTCTTAGCATTGGTTAAGGTAATTATTGAGTGTGAGACTCAAGAAATCAATTTTACAACATTGAAAGCACTTCGATCTCACCCAGTCTTTGATGAACCACGATTTTCTGAGGCAACCCACGAAGTCCTCGACAGCTGTAACTATCAAGCGATAGAAGAGCTCTACCCCGTTGTTACATCTAAGATAACGGTTGTTGATGAGACTATTGATTTAGAGACTCTCCCTCCTGCTCCATTCCCAGCTGCTCTCACCATGGAAAATCAAATGTATGAATGATATGATCCCGAGACTTATGCATGGTCGCACCCTAGGTCAACCTATTCTGACTACCTTGATCACATCAGCTCGACACAGGAATGCTCTAACATCAAACTAATTGAGAATGAACATGCAGAGACTCTCCCCATTATTTCAATTCCTGCGGATCTCAAAAAAGAAGAATGCTTCTTATATGATCCTGAGACATATGCATGGTCGCACCTTGGATCAACCTACTCTGAATACCTTGACCAAAACATCCCAAATCAAGAGTGCACCAGCTTTAAGAAGACTAAGAACAAACACACAGGATAAACACCGACGAAGGAGAAGAATTCCAATGGTTATTCATATGGAGATTCAAGTGGACCAACACCTTCACGAAACAAAAAAGACTACTCCTTCATCAAAAAATAAAGTCACCTTTGACCTTCCGGAAGAGGAATCAACTGATGATCCCTCATCAGGTCCGAAAAAGGTAATCTACATGAGTGAGGTCTGCTCGGCAGTTCTAAAACTGTATCTTCGCAAGGATCCAAAATTCAATTCCTGTTGGACAACTCCCGTTCCTCACTATTATTCATCAAAAGCTGATGTTCCTGCTCTCATCAAATACACTGGAATTATTTCTTATGAGCTGACTGAGACTGGTGCTTCAGAGTATTCATCCGAGGACAAACCGCTTGATCCCAAGAAGGAACGAATTCTGAGAAAACAACTGAAGAAACAAAAAGACAAGAATATATGGAGTGTGTCCACCTTTAAATAATATTCATCTGAGGATAACTCTGATGATGGCTACCTTTCATCTGACTCATACGCTTCATCTAATATTCAACATGATTTCTCCGAGGATAACACCGATAATAGTTAGGAATCACATGCTTCCTCTCCGTCTCGTCACTACGATCTCCCACCACAGGCTCACAAAAAGATCGGCCGAAAACCGCCTTAATCATCGGCTACCCACCCTACTCCCGACCACATCGGTCTCCTTGTACATCTTCTTCCTTTACTTAGGCCAAGACCTAAGTATAGGGGGGACCGATGCCATCTGTATATACCATCCTCCCCATATCACGATCATTCCATTTCCACCCTTCTTCTATACTTAGGTTGACTAGAGCCTAAGTATAGGGGGAACCGATGCCCATCTCTATATACTCTTCTCATTCACATATCCCGGCCACCTCACTTTCATTCTTCTTCTATACTTAGACTGTTCACAACCTAAGTATAGGGGGGCGGTCCACCCTTTCTTTTTCTTTTACACTCTCTTACACTTAGCCCTAGCTATGTCTTCTTTACGCTTCTTGTGCTCTGAGGACACATCACTCGCTAAGTATAAGGGGGTCTGTATATATACTATGTATATATTTTACCCATATCTCGTACTTTCGCGTAAGTCTATATGTATTTATGGGGTGGGTAACTAACTTGAAAAAAAACAAAAACAAACAAAAAGAAAAAGAGTTTTGCTACTAACACTGACCGTGTCCAACCAAAATTTTTGAAAAAATTGGCTTCTTATTCATCTTTGCATAAATTTTTGAAAATTCAAAAAAAGGGAAAAAGAACTATTAAAAAAAATCAAAAATAACAAAAAATGTGTTTGCATTTCACACACCTGCACTTCATCCAGCATTTCATTCATTTGCTTGTGTGAAAAGCCGTTGGGTTCTGAACCGAGTTATGAGCAGAAATCGAGAGTGATCTGAACTTGACCTTAATCCACCTAATTTTCAGAGGAACTTCACCGAGAAATAGGATTTTATAAGCTTCAGGTCTTTGACTTAATTCTTTGAGTTCCACATGACCATGTACAACGTTTGACTCTTAGTGTCTAACCTGGTCTCCTCAATCTTGGTGCAACTCTGGAATAAGGAATTAATTTGCACTCTCGCACTATGCACTTAACTCAACTCAGACAGGGTGTTGGAAGACTGTGTGAGTTTCTTTTCTAGTAGCGTGGAAATCTAAAGACCGGAGTACGAGTTGAAATAAAGTTTCGGAAAAGGGATGGACGACTGGGCATAATTTTTTCTAAGACCCCAAAACATGTACTGAAACAAAAAGATTCTATATCCGTAGGGGCACAACAAGATCCAAGCAGAACCACCAAATATCCAAATACAAAGAAGCCACTACCAAATACATATCTGACCAAAAAGGTCCATGCTTAAAGAAAATCTGCATATCTTGGTGGAGACCCGGCTACACTGGCCAACTTCACAAGGAGAGGTGACTACAGTGGCCACCCTCCAGTTCTTTTCTGCTTATTCTAACTTCTCCCCATTTCGATTGTAAACACAACACGACAAACCTTAGAAGGAAATGCCTGACTCCTCGAGGACGAGTTACTGGAGAGGAGATTTGCATGGTAGTACGACATTATGGATGGGAAGAGCTAAAACCTTTCACATACATGAGTCGATTATTCAATATTCATAGGGTATGCTTTGGGAAGATGATTGATCTAAGATGACTTCTGAGCTGAAACTGTGGCAATGATGTGTAGAACTTGAAGGCTGTTGATTTTAAAATTCTAAGTGTCACAGAAGTTCCGCCAAACTAATAATCCAAAGGTCGAGTCTACTTTCATTTTCACCTTCATTTCATGGTCTTGGTATGGAACCCAATCTCATTTCACCTCATGGCATTTCTTTTGATGCTCAGGGACGAGCATGGTTTAAGTATAGGGGGATGATGAATATTAGATTCATCACTCTAAATCTCATTAATTAAGCTCATATCCCTCAAAATCATTGGCATTTCTTCATTTGGTCTGCATAATAAGCATTCATGCATGTTTTAATAAGAATTGCATTTTATCACTTATTTCTGCACAAAATAAGAAGCCAAAAATCCCAGCTAAAATTGACATGTAAATAGCCTAACTTCCATGATTTTTAACTAATTCATGCTAACTCTGAATGACCCAAATCTACCTCCACTGATTACATATCACTGACGAGAATAAATGAAAAATACAAAAAACTTCACTAACCCAAATAAGTGGACCAAAAACCCACACCCTAGTTCTAGGATTCTCGGACAAAAACCCTCATATCTTTCCCATCCAGTGTCCTTTTGATCGTACTCATTTTTAACTAATGTACATCCAATTACCTTCAAAACAAGACCAAGTTCAAGTGAATCGGAGCTCGTATGTAAAAATTGGATTTTGTGCCTCTTTTGTACATTTTGTATTTTAGTAGTTTTTGACCTAGTATTTTATGTATATAATTAACCTATTTTATTTTATTTCTTTTTCATTTGTCTTCTTTGATAAAAGTTTTATTAAAATGCGTAAAAAATCCAAATCGAAACTGAGCTTGAAATCAAAGAAACTAACAGAGTCCGAGTCTTCACTAACTGTCTGTACAAAATTGGTCTTTTTCGTCTTTTATTTTATTTCCTCTTTTTATTAAGTAATAAAAATCCAGAAAATTAGACTAGTATGTAAATATTTATCTTTGATTTTATCGTATTTTTTCCGGATTTTTATCTAGTTTAAAAATAACAAAAAATTATAAAACCCAAAAATCAAGGTATTCTATGTACATGGGATACCCCAAAAATATCACTTTGTGCAAATGATCAATTTTGATTTTGATGTCTTCATAGAATTTGTAGATCTCATCGAGACGAGCATTTTTTGTGAAGAAACTTTTTCGATCCGAGGTCGTTTACTATTTCTTTTCTATTTTTCTTTATATTTATTTTTCGAATTTTGTGGGGCTGACACGTGGCCGCTCTTGGAGCCGCCACGAGTCACCCATTTTTCGATTTATTTTTTATTCATTTTAAAAAAAAAATTAAAAAAATTATAATAACAATTAAAAAAAACCGCACGTGCAAGGCACGTGCCTCCTACGCACGTGGCCAGCATGTGCTGCCCCGGACGCCCGTCGACTCGCCACGTGGCGTGTCCTCCCTGGGGAAATTACGAGAAGGTCCCTTCAGTTCCGCGTAATATCTATCAAAGTTCACGGGTTACGTGCCTAGCATGTGACCTAGTAGAAAATTTGCTGAAGCCACCCTCAACTGCTGCCTATTCGCCATATGGACCCCGCCGACCAAGGGTCAGGTGCACATGACACTTGGAGATTTTGCAAACATACCCCCTGAGTAGTGGTAATTGCATTTTAGTCCTCTCTTCTGCATATTTATATTTCTTTTTATTTACTGTTATTACAAATATACCCATGTGTTTCTCATTTGTTCTAGACCGCTACATTGCATGTTTTTATTATTAAAAAAATAACATAATAAATCTCTACATTATGGCAGATGCCTGATATTTTTTGACTTGTGATCAAATATTAATTAATTATTTTTTTTGGAAAACTGCATACTTTGCCTATTTTGTGCTCTGATTTTTTTAATTAGTTAACCGTTGAGCTAAAAATTGTTGAAAAATCAAGGATTGCAGAATTAATTGTGTTTAACATTGTGCCCAAAAAGAATTGCATTTGCATGCATAGTTTGCCTTGTAAATATCATTTTGCATATTTCAATGTTTGATTTTTAATAGGTATTAAATCTCATATTTTCGAGGTTTAGGATTTTTCTGATATTGATCACCTAGTGATAGATCTTGGATAATTTTAACTCTTGAAAATAAATAGGTTTAATATTTATTATAATTAAAAATTGAAATTCACATCATTTGCATTTAAAAATTCATAAAAAATTCATCTTGCATCCAAAAATTCCAAAAAAGTTATAGAACATTCATTCATCTTAATTATCATCTTGGCTAAGTTTCATATTTTTCGGACATTGTTTGATCGATATTTACATTTTAGTTCCTAAAATAGGCCAAAATTGCATTTTGCATCTCTAATTGCATAAAAAAATACAAAAAAAGACCGACTCAAAAACCGTGCTCGAACTTTGATAGACAAAATTCTAGGTTGTTCCTTTGGCTCCTTGTGTTCGACCTTGGGTCTTGTTCAAGTAAAATAAGCATAAAACTGCATTGATTAAAATTGATAAAAATTTCGTGTGGTTATTTCTTGACCAATTACGATTGCCTACCTACAACGAAACGACAAATTATTTTAAGAGAACGATAATCCATGCATTTTAACAAAGGCAATCTATGATCCGTTAATCCCTGAATGCGTGATCGATGCCCCCATTTTAGGAGGACCTTTCCTGGCCACAGTCAAGGCGGTGTCTGACCATGATAGTGGGAAGATATACTTTCACGTCGAGGACGAAAGTGTACAAATAGAGACGATCGAGGAGACCAGAGCCAGAGATTCAGAGTGCTCAGATCAGATGATTGACTCATATCAGATGATAGAAGCAGAGCTAGATATCCACCGAGAGTGTGACTTTGTAATTACAGATGGTGAAGCAGTTTGGGTAGATCCCGCATCACGAGATCTTGTCACATCTTCAGACATTGTAGATTCACAGATGATAGTAGATGAGAGTTCAGAGAGCACACTCATAGCACATGATATAACAGAGGCTGTTTATCATGGTCAGGATAGCTAAGACGATTTTTTTTTCATGCGCTTCAGATTTAGATCCCTCAGACACAGACATCGATTTGATTGGCAGGAGTTCGATGAATATTTACCGTGTCTGGTGCCTACAGAGCCAACAACTAGGGCTGAGAGTGAGCTAGGTCCATTGACAGATATACCAGCAGGGCTATCTTCATCAGATTTACCACTACAGCGAGAGTTCTCACTCAAAAATCTGGTAGCATTCACTCAGACATTTCAAAATCTGATTTACCAGCTCCCACTTATCCATAATTGAAGACATTACCACAGAGCATGAAGTATAGATTCCTTGCGGGTAATCCTGATATGTTCCCAATCATTATCTCAATGGATTTGACTGAAGATCAAGAATCTCGTTTGATGGAGGTTCTTGAAAGAAACCGCAAGGCAATAAGATGGAGTGTAGCTGATCTCCAGGGGATAAGTCCGACCCTCTGCTCCCACCACATTTATCTCAAAGAAGACTCCAAGCCCTCGCATGAGTTCCGGCGATGGCTGAACTCGAATCTTCGAGAGGTAGTCATGAAGGAAATATTTAAGTGGTGGAGTGTCGATTTTATCTACCCCATCTCCGACTCCAAGTGGGTTAGTCCATTGCATGTGGTACCCAAGAAGATGGGTATCACCACAGTTGCGAGTGAGTCTGGACAGGAGATAGCTACACAAGTACCCACTTCTTGGAGGGTCTGTGTGTGAAGGATATGGTTAGATCCTCAAGCGCAACACGGAAGCGTGAGCGTCTTATCGAATACGATGAGGAGCGACTAGTCGTACAAGTTGCTTGATGCAGCGGAATTTAAAAAATTTTCATGCGATGAAACCACATGATCCAAGAACACTTCTCGGATCATTTTGTCTAAAACACAAACAAGTAATAGGATTACCTCTTGAAGTGTGATTGCGATCGAGTCTCTAAACAAAGAGACATCCTGTCTCAAGTCCGATCCGACGGAGGAGACGCTTGCGAGCGCGGGGATGAATCACGTGCTTCTCGCAATCCATGTTGATGATCCAAGCGACGGATCTCCTGATCTCGACACACGAGATCCAAAGTCTTCTTCACGAGCGGGGCGCACCGAAGGAGATGGAGATCCACGAGCAGACGATCGGGCAACATAACGACGACGCTGCGGTGATGGAGACTCCCTCTAGGGCATCCATGGTGGACGGCCATGAGAGAAGAAGAGAGAGGGCGGACGTGTAGAGAGAAAATAAAGAGAGAGACTTGTGTTCCCTTATGTGTAGAGAAGAGCAAAGGGGTGCCCTTCTATTTATAATATTTTGGGATCCATGGATCTCAATCCATGGGTAACACAAATCCAATGGCTCTCATTGATTGTGTTTCTTTTAATGGCTAAGATTTGTGTTGGTAAAAATCGACAACAACTAATTTAATTTATATTAAATATATATTGATAAATCAATATAATTCAATCACCAAATTAAATCAAGATCTTTTGGAGATCATAGGAGAGAGAGTGCCTCCTTCCATATTGGAAGGAGGGGACGACCACACATTCCTAATAGGAGTGGTGGCCATCCACTCCATATATATGGAAGGTGGCTCTCATCTCTATATTATAATCTCCAAGATTATGCAACAACTTTTGTTGCAAATTATTCTGCAAAAATAATTCACAATTATTTTGTAGACATTGCAATCTTGCCATTGAAAAATTTGTGAATCATATTCACAACCCAAAATAAAATGTAAATTACATTTTCAATTCAATGTCCAATGTGAATCCAATTCACATTAACATTTAATTAACAAATGTAAATTACAAATAGCTCTCTCTTATATATTATAAATCACATTTATAATATATATGACTAATATGGATATTGCTATCCACATTATTCATATCCATGATAATTAAATCACATTTAATCATCTTGGATCTCTATTCTCTTGTTTTCAAATAATATGAATCACATTCATATTATTCATATCTTCGATAATCAAATCATATTTAATTATCTAAGATAACTATCTTTAAAATATGAATCAAATTCATATTAATCATGATAATTAAATCACATTTAATTATCAATTTACTCAATGCTTGGATACATATATCAACAATGAAATTATCCCGAACTCTTTCAAGGATAATGTGCTTTCTCCGCGAATACTTGAAGATAAGGACAGGGCGATTGTATTGTTCAATGTATAGTGACTTGGATATTGAGATTACATCTCAAATCCAGATCTCGGGCCTCCCATAGATGCTTGATTAAATCAAGACCGCAAATCTAATCTTCTCATTGCATCTGAATCACATTCAGATCAATGTCACCCATTTGAATCAAGATCAGATTACTTCTCTACTGAGAGGAGTCACTAAAATCCAGACCCGTTTCATCACTCCCTAGGAATGGAAGCGTCATGGTTATACAATCGTTTATGATCACATCACCCTCAGGTATTCCCAATACTTGTACATCCTGCATACTTGAAGACTCAGAATAAACCCGAAGTATTAGATCAACTTTATACTGTCTACTTCAGGGTTATATCAGTAAGTTTCTCATTTTGATCATTGGGAGTTGGTATCGATCATATACTTTCCAAAAGCATATATCATACCTAGGTCTTGATCATATACTTTCCAAAAGTATATATTAAACCTACAAATTCAATCAAGCTTCCAAATCGAGACGACCGTGTGCACAGAATTTGATACTTCCCAATATCTCATGAGTGAGCTCATGTCTTCCGGTTCAGTAGTGAACCTGTATGATCCCTTTGAGAGATCGTATTACTCATATGCCCTTATATGCACACCATCACGCCGGTGTATAGACCTTGGTTAGGTCATCAACCTATTGGTCTGCCAAATGTACATACTTAGACATATAGTAACACATATGTCTTCGGTCAAAGGATGCGTGCCTATATCATGACAACATACGACATAGGACTTTGGTTATCTCGATCTCGTTAAGTCAACTCTTTGACCTAACTTATCTAACACCTCTGAATCTCTATTCCTATGCAGAGGACCTGCATCAAGAGGTCAGTTAGATATCAGCCTTTAGAGAAAGGATTGCCATCTCTTTCTCAAGCTGGAGATCATCTCTTAATAATCATTTGACGGTGCTTGATGAGTCCTCAATCTAACTCTTTAGATATTCACCCAAGCACCAGCCTCTATGATTCAATATTTGAATCAACGGCTGTATGATCATCAAGATGGCCATGGTACATAACCCTAATTGTACTAAGGGACCTATTATGCAAATTATGTATTCTTTATTTTAGATTAGGGAATGATATTCGCAATAACATTTATTGCATAATGGCTCGCCGCGGGCTTGCATCTCCCACTAACCCAAAGAGCCATTAATGGGCTAATCATTTAAACCCACACTCATGTGATAATCATAGGCTATTTAGAAAATAGCTAGGTAAGCTGATCAGTCACTCTGTTGTCAAGAGACTATGCCAAGTCCTTTTACGACACTTGCATATCCCCTAGTAACAGTGCTTGCATCCAATGCGAATGTTGCATCTTATGCAACCAATACTCAATTTTGTTATAGTGTCCTTGACACTTTAGCTTGATAATTATTATAACCAGTATGTCCATAATCCTTATCAGAATGCCTTTATTCATGGAGATCTCTATCTCTTAAGATATCTATAGTTAAGATCCTTATAGATCACTATCTACAAGGTCTTAAACTTTTGAAGATAAAACTTTGAGATCACTATCTTTGAGTTTCATCATCTTTGAAGATATTGTTATTACTGCAACCAAGTGTTTCTAAAATATAAGTTCCACATTAAAATGAATTCCCATAAGCAGTTAGGAAGTTATTTTGACCTTGCTGCGTAAGGGGCTGAGCGCAGAGTAGCCTCTATCAGTTGATACGGTCGGGGGCGACCAATGTGGATATGCTCCCAAGACCAGGCCTATATGGTGAAAGAAAATATATTATATAGGTGTAGATGCAAATTAGAATAATTTAGATTTGTTACCTTTAGCAGGGTCCAAAATGCGTATGCTCTCCGAACGTTCATGAGAGAAAATTGGTCCACCTGGTAGTACATCTGTGCTAGTACAGCTGCGCCCCATGCCCTACGTCCACAATTCTCAAGGTCCTCCAAGAGTAGAAGGTGGCGTAGATGCACCTTGTCCATGCTAGCGTCTGACAACAAGCTTGTTCCAATTTGAAAGAGAATCAATGCACAGGAAACTTGTACAGCTTGAACGGGATCCGTCGATTGCAGAGCAGTAGAGGTTAGAAGTGTCTTGTCTATCCACGTTAGCCTAAGCTTCCCCCCCACTAGTTCCTGGTCCTCGCTATCGTCCGGATTGGTACCAAAGACTTCTGCGCAGTATGAACCCCAATCCAGCTGAGGGTGTTCTTCCAAGCCGGTCACGGGCAACGATTCCACTCTCAGTCCTCTGAGTATAGAAACGTCCTTCAAGGTGACGGATGCCTCGCCCTATCGAAGGTGGAAAGTATGAGTCTCTGGCCGCCATCTCTCATCTAGTGCCTTCATAAGGGCCTGATCAATGGTGGCCCGTCTCAAGTTGGAGATGCAATGGAAACCAGCGATCTCAAGCTGCCGATTTACGGCATCGCTGTGTGGCTCCTCCAGTATGCGATTAAGTATCCGACCATGCTCGACAAAGCGATGTGCCTGAATAAAAGAAATCATCGATTATATTGAACTAATTTGAATCACGATGCGTATTTTTTACTAATCGTGTCACTATCTGTGAGTGGCCAAGCAGAGAGATGTTCCCTCTGCCTAGTCAGTACCGATGCATCAGCAAGTCCTGTAAATTCCTCCATCGCTATGCTAGAAAAGTATATCACTTTATAATACGTAGGAAATTATTTTTTTAAATCCAAATTTTGCAATGGAGATGATCAAGAAGGTGCATTACTTAAGAAAGAGTTTACAATAATTTACAAAAAAAGGTACATAGAAACTGATGCATCAGCAGATCCTGCAAAATCCTCCATCGCTATGCTAGACAAGTAGATCACTTTATAAAATGAAGGAAAAATTATAGAGAAACTAACGGTGCCTTCTGTCACACGTTGTCTTGTTGTGACCATGCTCTTTACATTGACTACATCTTACTTGTACTGTTTCCATCTCATCCATGCTACCACGAAGCCGTCGTCTCCTTGGTCGACCAGGTGTAGGGACAACATTGGGGTGCAGCAATGGGGATGGCTCTAAGGGTGGCCAGAAGCGTCTATCGGGGATCGGAACGAAGGCAGCTGTGTAAGTGGCCCGGAATGCATTTGATGTATAAAAATCAGAACAAAGCTTCACATGTTCGGTACTGATATTCACATTACCACAAACCACGATAATGTGAGGGAAAATTATCCTCATAGCCTGCATATAACCACATGTGCATACTGACTGCTGACCGTTCATTTTAACTGTGTAATTTCCCTCAGGGGCATGCACTTCGAAATGCGTAAGTGTGAATTGCTCGACCAGTAGGCCACGCACGGATTGTACAAGCCCATCTGTTAATTTCTCATATCGTGGCATAAGGTGACCTGTCATCCGAGCACCAAACTTACGTCTTTCCACGAAGTACATGTTGAGCCGGTAAAAGATGACCAGGACAAGTGTTAGCACCGGTAGACCACGTATTCCTCTAAGAACACTGTTGAAAGTTTCAGAGAGGTTCGTTGTGGTCAAACCCCACCGCCTACCCTCATCATATACGCATGCCCTACGATCTCCGCCTTCTTGCCTCATTATCCAATTGTACGCTTCCGAGTCAGCTGTACGGATTTGATGCAGAATCCTCTCGTGCTCATACTTGCTGGTAACGACACCTGCACTGTAGAATTTTTTCTGGATCCATTTGTTCGTGTGTCCGGCTCGGTGCATGTTGGCTTGCATGTGACGAAGGCAAAAACGATGGTAGTGGCATCTCTCAGGAGGAAAATGTTGCAGAAGCAAGTTCTTTAGGCCTGCAAATCTGTCACTAATGAAGCATATTCCATCACGATCAATGATACCAGATAGTTTATGGAGGAAGAATCCCCACGAGTCCAAAGTTTCACCCTCAACAACTGCAAAAGCAATTGGGAAGAGGTGCCCATTGGCATCAACAGATGTAGCTGCTAAGTTGTGCCCTTTATATTTTCCCCATAGATGCGCGGCATCAATACTCAGTACTGGCCGACAGTGTGCAAAACCTTATATTGACGAAGCAAAAACCCAGAACAAACAAAAGAAGGCATCTCTGCCTTCTACCGGAGCCCTTGTTTTGGTATGAACAGCCGGTCGATGTTCGAACTCATAGAAGGAACCGGGATTGCAGTGCTTCATCAACCACATGAATCGTCGGATAGCCGTATATGACCCAACAGCATCTCCGAAAATCTTCTCCATTGCTCGTTGCTTCTGATTCCATGCTTTCTTATAAGAAATACGCACTTTGTATCTGTCCTAAACAAGTGACTGGATGACGGTTGGCGTAAGAGTTAAGTTGGACCGTAGAGTGGTGATGAATCTCCATTTCATCACCTTTATTCTATCATTTTGGCCTCAAAACCCCAGCAAATGCATGTAAATAGCATCAAATTGTACATAATAACATTCATGATTCATTGTATTAATTCCACATTAAATAAGGTTTTAATGCCAAAATTATAGAATAAAGAGGAGAAAAGAAAAAGGAATAAAATATTGTAAATATTTTATGACCCAAACCCCGAGACCAAGGCCAGCATGGTATTGGTCGACAAGGAATAAAGTAGGGGGAGATAAGGGCCAGTGTACAATAAATACCTCATTTATTAATTCATTCATTTGTGCATTTTTGGCACCTATTTTGTACATAATTATTTCTTCATCAAATAAAGAAACTTTGTACATGAAAGTTGTAGATAATTATGTAAATTAAATTACAAAATTGAGTTTGTGCAAAAATAATACCCAGTGTACATTTTATACACAAAATAAAAAGCCAAAATCTCAAATTCATAGACCCATATCTTGCAAATAAAAACTCCAAATCACCCAAACTCACCTTTAATTGTATATAGCATTCCATAAACTATTTAATAAAATTAGTTTCATGATTTTTGGAGTCCATATGCAGAAGTTAGGTTTTTGGCCCTCCTTGTATATAGGACTGATTAAAATATTCATTTTATTCAATATTCATTATTTGTATAAATTCATATTTTTAGAATTTTGTAAATAATGTATATAATGCGTACACATATTAGAAGTTAAAGAAAACCAAAAACAACTTGTAAAATAAAATAAGTCTACAAATTCATAGACAAAATACCTATGCTATATACCTATATATAAATAAAAAGGATTTTATTCCTTGGTTCTTTTATATTTTTATAATAATGTACACATTATACATAACTCATTAAAAATGTAAATCTAAAATAAAAATCAAGAAAATACAATAAATAAATTAAGCATACAAGATACATAGGTAAAAGACCTATAAGGATACCTACAACATACCTATACCTATTTCTTTAAAACTATAAATAAACTCCTAAAAATTAAATAAAAATACTTTTATACTCACAAAAATAAATTATAAATTTATAAAATAAGCCAATAAAATAATAAAAGAAAATAAATAAATTAAAAATAATATACATAAAAATACATGTAAATACATACATATACACATTATTCAAATAAAACTATAATAAAACACCTCGAAAAATTCAATAAAAATCATAAATAAATACTAGACGAAATAATACACATTTTTTATTTTATAAGAAAAAATTAATAAAATCATTTAGGGTGTCAAATAAATCAATCTCTAATCAGGTCTCCTATTTTGGCGGCTAGCGGCCTACGTGGACCAATCGCGAGCTGGCCCTCGTTGACCTCTGGTCAATTGTCCCATCCAAAGCCCTGCGCATTTTTCCCCGATTTCATGCATTTTTCCCGGGCACACCATCCATCTATCGACGATGCTTCCTTCACAAGAATTGCTCTCTAATCTTCCATGATGCCCGCCAAAATCTTAGACCAATTAGATATTCATTGGATCAGCCAATAATCGCCGGTCAATAAGGCTACTCGCCAATGTCTATAAATAAGTAGCTCCACCTCCTTCCTCGAATTTGGCCATTTTATTCCACCCAAACGCCTTGATCTTGCTCCTGGACCATTCCTCGTGACAGGGGGAGTCGCCCAACGCCTCGACTTGGCCGGAGGACGCAGAATTTTGACGCAGCGGAGCTCCGGCGTCCGCCCTGCTCCCTGGAGGCCCCCAGGTATAAGAGCTGCCCTTTATGCGTTTTTAGTTAGCCTTTAATGTTAGCTTTTCAGTCCAGTAGTTAGATTAGTTATTAGTTAATCTCCTTAGCTTAAAAATCAAAATTCGAAGTTCGCCGGAGCTCCGCTCCGGCGACTTCTCCACCGTTGTCTCGATTGTCTCCGACCGCCTCGTTCATCCCATTTCGAACCTCAGTGCCTTCTCCATCTACCGCACGCATTTGTTCAACCCAGGACCCTAGGTCTTGGCGAATCGGGGCTCCTCCTCCGCCGTTCGCCGGAGCCCCTCTGCCCACCTTCATCTTGCATCGCAGCTTGACAACCCCGGGTCGAGGAGAAAGCTCTCTCGCCCGCGGTTCTTCCTGTGCAGGTACATCGAGGAATAGAGCCCTTCTGGGCTTGCATTGAACCAGGGAGAGGTTCCTGGGGGCCCCATTCTTCTCCGACATCGCTCCATCGACTCGGACCCCCAAGAGCCATGAAAGCACCATCAGTCGACGCGGGATGCTTCCAGCTACCTTCAGAACACCTCAGACGCGCTGGAGAGCCCCGGAGGAGCTCGAGCTTCTCGATCGAAGCTCGCCAGGCGCGAGCTCCTTCCATGTTCTTCCAGGGAGCTCTAGCGCCGTCGGATCAGGAGGCTCGTCCCAGATCCAACAGGAGCCGTTCGATGAAGATATGCCTCGACCGTCAGATCAGCCAGAAGCTTCTAATCTGCACCCTTCATCGGCGAATCGGCGTCGACCATCCGATGGCTGACACGTGGATAAGTGGCGCCTCCAGCGCTGCAGGATGAAACGCCTTATTTCGGGGTAAATTTCACATCTCACCCCCCGCTTTTTGTATTTAGAGTTTAATCCCAAAAATAGAAGTTTTAGTTGTAAATAAGTTTTAAAAATTACAGCACACCCCCTTATGTTTGGTTATTTACTTTTTAGTCCCTCCGCGCCTCACGTGCAACACCCACGTGAGGCGCGTGAAATTTGTAATTAAACCCCGTCGGGTTCCTGTAATTATCAAATGGTCCTGAAAATAAAAGTCCACGTGTATTTTTATTGTGATTTTTGCATGTATGCCCCTGCGAACTATTTTATTTACAAAAATACCCCTGCTAGGACATTTATTTTTGAATGCTTTGTCTATTTATTTTGTGCTCCATATTAACTTGAAAAATCTTGCAAAAATAGACTTAAGCTCCTGTTTGGTTGTGCTTGCATGCTATATTTTTAGTTTTGCATTTTGTTGCATTTTTGTATTTATTAAAAATCAAAAACATGTCTTTTATTCACTGTCTAACTTATAAAATCCTAAAAAAATATGAAAATGCCTCGAAAAATTCCAAAAAAAATTACCTATGTGTATTTTGACCTATTCTAGTGTCAGTCTAGAAACCCCTAAAAATCTCAAAAGGAAAAACTTAAAAATTCAAAAATACCCAAAAACTTCAAAAAAATATAAAAAATCAAAGAAAAATCAGAAAATTAAAACTCAGGCCCTATTTATGCTTTGTTTTATTATCTTTATTAGAAAAATAGTGTGGAAAATTTTTAAGGCCGTTAGCTATTTTTAAAGTCTATTTTTGTAACAACCAGAACCGATTCCACTGTTTGCTATTATTTAGCTATTGAAAAATACTAAAAATATTTTCAAAAATGCCCAAAAATCACAAAAATAGTAAAAACCTATGAAAATCCCAAAAAACTTTGTTCCTGCATTCTTGACTATTTTTGAGTATTTTTGTAAATATTGTAACACCCCTTTATGTATATATATATTTCCAAAAAAAGAAAAAAGAAAAAAAAATGAATATATATAGATATATATATCTAATTATTTAGACGTATTCTTATATCTACTTATTAACCTTAATATAAAAAAAAGAAAAAAAATATATAAAATATATATCCTTTTGTGTTATCCTTATATATACCTATATATATATTGTGTGCATTATAAGCTATATACTAACCCTCTATGGGTATACATATATTTATAATTATATTAAATATATATAAATATATTACCTAATTCTATTATTAAAAATAAAAAAATACAAATAATAATATAAAAAATATATATAAAAACCCACTCAAGGATGACTCTGAGATACATGTAGGCTATTGCATTTTTGTATTGCTCTCTGTGGTTCGACCTCTACATGCTTGTCATTGTACATTTTATGGTAGAGTAAATAAAAATTAATTCACATTTATTTTTGAGCTTGATTGTTGTATTCTTTGGTTGTGGGTTAATTGCTGATCAACCCGGGTGTTTTGTGAGCGGTCGCCTCAGCGACACCTTTCATATTATTTATGGTGACCCTCGCAAAATATCTGTCGTTATCAGATGGCACCGTTGCCGGGGAGCAATGAGCATAGCCTAATTTATTTTTCATTCTTGTATAACAATTTCTTGATTTATCATTCATTTTTGTGAGCAGCTATTTTTATTGCTATTAATCACCATGCTTCATTTATTCATTCATTGTGATTATTTTATCTGTTCTATTTGATTGACTGAGCTATTCTAATGCAATCTTTTTGTGACTTTGATGCGAGGGTCCGCCATGCGAGGATGGCTTCTTAGGAGGCCAAGGCAGCCGAGCTTGGAGGAGGATGGTCTTCTCTTCTCATGACCATCTGGAGAGTGCACCAAAGAAGCAAGGAGATGTGCATTAGATAGGCTAGACACTTAGGAGTATTTATTTTGTAATCTATGGTGAGAGAGAGACCATTTTGACATGTAATTAAACAGGACTCTACTCTTCACAATGAGGTCCAGTGCCCGGGTGATTGTTCACCTGGGGGCCTCATCGCGGCTTTTTCGAGTTTTCATCGCCTTCTTTTATTTTGTTTTCCGAAGTTTTGAGCTTTCCGCCTTTCTTTTACTTTGTTTTGTGTGCTTGGAGCTCCTAGATATAGGTTGCTTGACTCGGTAGCTAGGTCCAAACATTAATAAGAATGCATGTTCCTATAGTCTACTTCGCTTGGATCTAGTCAAACTTAAACAAGTCGTTCATTTATCTCTTAGCCCTTGTGCCGCAGCGAGCCCTGTAAAGCGCTTTCTCCTAAGCTCAAGTGTGTTGAGTACAGAGGAGGGGTGAGCCAAGACCGGACCCTTCGGGCTAGAGATGAATGAGTGACTTATGGTTCTTCACGTTAATAGCAGCTTATGTTTAGGGCGATTTTGTGCCTTGCATACCGACATGTAGATAGGTTTAAAAATTCTGCTTTGCATACCACATGGAGAGAGCTGGGATGCACTGTAAGTCTTCTAACTCAGCATGCATCATTCGGTTCAATGGTGAGATTTCCATCATGGAACCACTTGCACGGCTTTTCCGCTATCTCCCTCTGATTTTGAGCACCTAGGACTTAAATGAAAATCTACAAAAAACATTAGGCACTGGTATGAAAACAGATCCAAAAAAAGTGAAAACCCAAAAAATTAAAACAAGGGGACTGCTAAATAAACTTTGACCTTAATTAAAATTCGTAATGGACTATCATTGTACCGGGTTCATAAAGCCCTCATTGTTTTCAAGTACATTGGAGGGGGACCAAAACCCTACTCCCTTGAGCGAGTGCGACCCCTAAGGATTAAAGCCAAAAACCCAGTCTGCAACTGCCTTGTGTATCGCCTGGATTTCCGAAGTAATGGCGCTTCTATCGTACGTAGGCGAGTAGGACTTGGTCACCAATGGTGACTCTCTGTTGTGAGAGCATCGACCCTGTCCGAAGTATTGAGCATAGGCCACGCCTTCACGGGGGTGTCTGTCTCATCGTCCTGCGTCCGAGTAGGTTCTTGCACGCTCACGGGTGATTCCGTTGCGAGCGAGAACCGAAGTATTGGTTTCGCCTATCGGCTTCCTCTCTCTTTTCTTTGGCTGAGTAGGGATCCAGGAAGGGTTACAAGGACTCCAAAAAGTACAGACTACAGGTTACACAGAAGGAGGACAAGTACGTGATACTCTTCTGGCAGTACTCTCTCTCCTATAGGGTAGCGTACTAAGGACTTGTTATAAGATATGCCTGAAAATCACAACTCTAAAAATGAAAAGATAATAAATAGCCGAGCTTTCACGGCTTCACATGGCGTGAGTTGGTGAACCCGATTTTGTATTGTGTTTGAATGGATCTAGATTAAGCTTCAAAGATCAAGTCCCGCGCATTTGCACACATTTTGTTGTTCCTCCCTTTGACCACCCCGCTCAACCGAGCCTTTCTACTGTTTTACACTCCTTTTATTCCTCGTTGACCATCGTATCATTCTTCCAACAATCCGACATTCTCTTGTGCTTCGCGAAGTTGATCCATGGATGGTTTCGTCGGGACCATGCCGACACCTACATCGATTCCATAGACTCAACTCCGTCAATAATTTCGAGGCGATTCCCGAGAACCCAATCCGGACTTTGCGGATCGATTTCCAGACTCCTCATTTTCTACCTTTCTCTTGGCCACCCAATAAACTGGGATCACTTTTGTCCCGCTTTTGCCGTTGTGAATGGGAGTCGATTACAATCTACATCCTTTTCCGTTCACAACATGCTGGGGTTGACCTGAATTCCAGCTTCATCACGGCAGCTGAACATTATTTGCAAGTGATCTGATTCGGACCATCTCATTATGCAGATAGAAGACAGTGCGAGCCCTGGAGACTACTCCGGAATTAATTTCGTCCGACTCAGACCCTGACATGGCGCCAGGAGGAAAGGGCAAGGGTCAGCAGCCACCACCAGAGGGACAGGTGCCAGATCAAAACCAAGTCAATGCACAGTTGCTGGCATCTATCCAGGCCATACAGCAGCAGCTGACCGAGCAGGCCCTCACACAAACCGCGTTCCAGGATATGTTGAATGACATGATGAACCGTGACGATGGAGGAGGAGGCAGGGGAGGAGGAGGTGGAGGTGGTGATCCTCCTGATGATGACCTTGAATTACCACCACCGAAGCCGACACTCAAAGAAACATACAATCCGGGAGACAACCAGATGACCGAGTGGATTCTCATTCCACCGGTACACGCTCACTTTGAGCTGAAGCCCCAGTTCATAGCCCTTCTCCCTGCCTTTCATGGAAACACAAACGAAGAGCCGTACATTCACCTGCAGCAATTCTCACGCATTTACCGTACCACACACTATCCCAATGTCCCTCTGGACATTGTAAAGATGATGGCTTTCCCCTTCAGTCTACAGGACAAGGCCCTCTATTGGGTCAATCATTTGGGAAAGGTCGTGACGACCTGGGAGGAGTTGAAGTCCGCCTTCCTGCACAAATATTACCCTCTCGGTCGGCTCAATCAGATGCGAGCCCGTATCAGTAATTTTCCCAAGGAGCACATGAGTCAGTACACGAGGCGTGGGAGAGATTTACTGACCTGCAGGAGAAATGTCCTCACCATGAGATCCCTAAGACCATCTTGGTCCAACATTTTTTTGGGGGACTAAACATTGAAACCAAAGGCTCGTGGACGCAGCATGTGGGGGCTCCCATTTCAACAAGGATGAAGATGTTGTCTGGTAGATTTTTGAAGAAATGGCCGAAGGAGAGGCCACCCTCTCTTCATCCAAGGCATACCAGAAGCAACCCCAGATCCTCCAGAAACAAGTTCACATGGCTGCATCCAAGGATGCAGAGAGAGATGAGAGCTCCAACCTCAGCATCATCGGGGACCATCTCTCTAAAGTAGATATCATTGAGAAGCGATCACAGGACCTCGAGAAACTCGCTGTGATCGAGAAGAGGACCCAGAACCTGGATAAGCTAGATCACATCAACAAGTACCTCAAACTGTTGGTCGGCACGATCAACTCTGTCCAGTCAGCTACACCATCAGACGCTCCTGCTGAGAAGAAGGACGAGCAGCAACCGCAGCATCAGCCTCAGCCGAGCCAACAGCCACCGGCAGTCCAGCATGTGTACTACGTGCAGGCGCCCGACCAGGGCCCTCCGCAGCAGCAGATGGTCGTATACCAGCCAGAGTTCCTTTCTATTCCTGATCCAGTCTTCCCACCACCACCCCTGATCCAAGAAGTCAATGGGGGTATGGAGTAATGATGCACTGCCGACCCGTCCTCAGGGACAACCCCAGGGTCAGCAATTTGCCACCCGGCAGTACTACCAACCTCAGGGTGGTCGTTTTGGTCAAACCTCTCAGCCTCACCAGCAACACCAGCAGCCTCCCCAGTTTACACATCAGTGGAGGCAGAATTTTCCTTATCAGCAGTAGCCGCAGTACCGCCACCCACAGCCGTATCACCAGTACGCGGCTGCCCCCTCTCCGCAATATCAGCAGTATCCTCCTCCGTCTTACCAACAGCTTCAACTCCCTACACCACCACAGCAACACAACCAGCAACAGCCTCCCTACCCATCTGCCCAACAGCAGCGTGGTCTGCACGCCGAATCTTCTGAAATGTCCCCTGCAAATCCCACCATGGAGTGTCTAGCCCAGCTTGTTAAAGGGCTAGCGGAGATGACAAAACGGCTTGATGACCTGACCGCCACTCGAACCACTATTCCGGCGCAGGTCGAAGCGAACCCCAACAATTTCAAGAAGAAAGAGCAGGCAGAATGTGATGTCCAATCCGTGTCTGATAATGATATTACTGTTTGTTCTAATGCTGTTACTCTCAGGAGCGGTAGGGCCTTGCCTCCGCCTGCTACTACCAGTGGGGTGAATAAAGAAACAGGTGGATCGTCATCTTCCGCATCAGCCGTGCCAGCTCCAGGGGCGGGTGAGGAGGAAGAAGAAGGAGAAGCCAGTCCAGCCGTCGTGCCTTGCCAGAAGCAACTCCAGCCAAAAACATAAAAAAATCAGCAAAAGCAAAAACACCAAAAAGAAGCTTGTAGCAGAAGCGAAGCCGCGCCAGCCTTGGAGGAGCCGCCAGCCGCAGCCGATCCCTCGCCAGCTGATGGAGCCGACGCTACCCTTTTTGATCGCCCCGAAGCACCAGCATTTTCAGATCCAGCTTGTACTCCTTTTTATAGTCCGGATGTACAACATTCTATGGGCAATGATTTTGATGTAAATAAGTACTCTCATTTTCCTTCTAGTGGTGTAAATATTCCTTTTCCGCATGCAATACAAAAATCCAAAAAAAATGCAAAACGAAAAAAGGCATTGTCTGATCCAGGTGTTGTGGATATTTTGGATAAATTGACTGTTGAGATTCCCTTGTTGAAGGCCGTGGAATACATGCCAGCTATAAAGAAAGGACTGAAAGAGGCATGTACTAACAGGCGTCACCCAACGCAAGACAACAGACGCCGAGAAGTAGAAAAACACGTTCTCTCCATGGCCACAGTTGCAGCTATCAGCAACCTCCCCCAGAAAAAGCATGATACAGGAGCACCTCTGATCAGTTGTGTGATTTTTGACCAGGTCTTCGAGCGTACTCTTCTTGACAGTGGTTCTTCCATCAACCTTCTGCCCTCGTCCATAATGCAAGAATTCGGGCTGGGACCGCTCAAGCAGACACGCATGATCCTTCAGTTCGCTGACCGATCCGTCAAGCGGCCTCGGGGTCTATTGGAAGACGTGATAGTTACCGTGCAGGAGATGAAATTCCCAGCTGACTTTGTAGTCCTTGATATGGACTCACCTGCACCCCTGCTCCAGACCCCTATCATCCTTGGCAGGCCATTCCTCCGTAATTCAGGTGCCGTGGTTGATTACGGGTCTGGGAAGATCACTTTCAGCTCGAACACCCAGCAAATCACGATAAACATGAACAAAGAGCAGAATGCCACGACTGATGAGAGCCAGGCAGCATCAGAAGCAGACTGTGATTTCATCGCGGAGATCAGAGATTCAGAGTTATCATTGGACGATCCATGGACCCGAGAAATCCTCACTCTTGAGGAGGACTTGGAAAGCGCAGTCAGCATATGCTCTGATGACTCTTGGGAGACAAATTCTCAGATGCATGCGCATCTTCTTGAACATTCACTCCAGACCGAACATGATCAGCTTAGCGCAGAACCGTTCGATGCATCTCCGGGATCTCAACAGGATGATGAGGATGGTAGCATCTTCAAAGTGCATTCCCCCACCAGCATGGTATCTGAAGTGACAGATAAAGTGGACAGATCAAAGCCAGAACTCAAGCCACTTCCTGCAGGCCTAAAGTATGCTTTCCTTGCGGGTGAAGAGCAAATGTATCCGGTCATCATCAGCAGCAGGCTGAATCCGGATCAGGAATCTCGACTTCTCGAGGTTCTAGAAAAGAACCGCAAGGCACTTGGTTGGAGCGTATCAAATCTCCGAGGGATAAATCCAGCTCTGTGTTCACATCATATCTATCTAGAAGAAGATGCCAAGCCGTCCCGCGAATTTCAGAGAAGGCTGAACCCTAACCTTCGGGACGTCGTTATGAAAGAAATCACGAAATGGTGTGACGCAGGCTTCATCTATCCCATCTCCGATTCAAAATGGGTAAGCCCACTGCATGTAGTTCCAAAGAAATCTGGGCTTACCGTGGTTACAAATGATAAAGGAGAGGAAATTTCAACTCGGGTATCGACATCCTGGCGGGTGTGTGTTGACTACCGCCGGCTTAATGCAGCAACCAAGAAGGACCACTTCCCCTTGCCATTCATTGATCAAGTTCTGGAGAGATTAGCAGGCAAGGAGTTCTTCTGCTTCCTGGATGGGTACTCCGGGTACAACCAAGTGGCGATCGCCCCTGAGGATCAAGAGAAGACCACCTTCACTTGCCCGTTCGGCACCTACGCCTTCAAGAGAATGCCCTTTGGATTGTGCAACGCACCTGCAACTTTCCAAAGATGCATGTTAGCAGTCTTCGCCGAGATGGTAGGCAGTTTTCTTGAGCTATTCATGGACGATTTCTCTGTCTATGGTGATGGTTTCGATTCTTGTCTTGAGCACCTAGACAGAGTGCTTCAAAAATGCCGTGAAGTCAACCTAGTGCTCACATGGGAAAAGAGCCACTTTATGGTCACTGAAGGTATTGTACTGGGCCATGTCGTTTCCAAACGTGGCATGGAAGTCGACCCAGCAAAGGTGGATGTCATTTCAAATCTTCAGCCACCTCAGTCAGTGAAGAATGTGAGGTCATTCCTGGGGCATGTGGGATTTTACAGATGATTCATCAAGGATTTCAGCTGCATTGCCCGACCTCTGACAGAACTTTTGTGCAAGGAAACCGAGTTCATTGTTGATCAGCCGGTTCTCCTTGCTTTCAATCAATTGAAGGAGCTTATCACTCATGCTCCAATCTTGCAGCCTCCTGACTGGACTCTTCCCTTTGAGATAATGACCGATGCGTCAGATTTTGCAGTCGAAGCTGTTCTTGGGCAAAGAAAAGACAGAGCGCCCTATGCCATTCACTATGCCAGCAGAACATTAGATGAAGCACAGAGGAATTATACAGTGACAGAGAAAGAATTGCTGGCTGTGGTTTTCGCCTTAGAGAAGTTCAGATCCTATTTGTTAGGATCAAAAGTCACAATTTTCACGGACCACTCTGCTATCTGATACCTACAGCAGAAGAAGGATGCTAAGCCAAGACTGATTCGTTGGATCCTTCTCCTCCAGGAATTCGATCTGGAAATCAAGGACAAGCCTGGAGTTCAGAATGTGGTAGCAGATCATCTCTCCAGAATAGAGCAGCATGAGCCTCCTCTGAACAATGCACCTATCACAGAAACCTTCCCTGACGAAGCCATCTTAGCTGTGGATTCTCTCCCTTGGTACGCTGATATTGTCAATTACCTCGCCTCTGGGGTAATACCTTCGGATTGGACGAAGAATCAGAAGAACAAATTCATGTCGACCATCCGTTTCTACTAATGGGAAGATCCTCTTTTATTCAGAGAAGGAGCAGATTGTATTTGGCGCAGGTGCATCCCTCAGACGGAGCAATCTAGTGTCCTCGAGCATTGTCATTCGCTCGAATCTGGTGGACACCATTCTGGAGATCGTACGGCAGCGAAAGTATTGCAATGTGGCTTCTGGTGGCCCACATTATTCAAGGATGCAGCAGAGTTTGTTAAAAGATGTATTGACTGTCAGCGACTGAAAGGTACACTCACTACCAAAGATTCAATGCCTCTGAAAATCATTCAGATAACAGATGTTTTCGATGCATGGGGCATCGACTTCATGGGACCTTTCCCTAACAGTCAAGGTTTTGAGCATATCCTTCTTGCCGTCGATTACGTGAGTCGTTGGGTTGAAGCTATTCCCGCTCGAGCCGCCGACAGCAAAACAGTTTGCCAGTTTCTGAAGAAGAACATCATTTCGCGGTTTGGGATACCAAAGATTCTCATATCAGACGGGGGTAGTCACTTCATCAACAAAGAGGTCAAGAAATTAACGAAGGAGTACGGCATCGATCACCGTGTCACGTCTCCTTATCATCCCCAGACCAATGGCATGGCAGAGTTATCAAACAGAAAAATCAAGACCATATTGCAGAAACTTGTTAGGCCGAACAGAAAAGACTGGTCTCAACTCTTGGACTTAGCTCTATGGGCTTATAGAACCGCCTACAAGTCTCCCTTGGGCATGTCGTCCTACCGTCTTGTATATGGGAAACCATGCCATCTGCCCGTGGAATTAATACACAAATCTCTTTGGGCAATCAACAATTGTAATTTGGACTCACGCAGAAGTGGTCAGAAGCGAAAAGATGATCTGAACAAGCTCTTGGAATTCCGAGACTGTGCATACGATAACACCTTGATGTACAAAGAGAAGGTGAAATGCTGGCACGACCGGCACATCAGACGAAAGACCTTCGATATTGGACAGAAAGTGTGGTTATTTGATGCAAAGTTGCGGATATTCCCAGGCAAATTAAAGAGTAAGTGGACAGGGCCATTTCGAGTATGTGAAGTGCGTGACAATGGAAGCATCGCTATATCAGAATTGTCCCCTGACGCACAGCCCTTTGTCGTCAACGGCCAACTACTGAAACCTTACCTCGAACCAGATGCATTCTTGGCCGTTGTTGACTCTATTCAGTTAGTGCACCACGATGACATCTCCACAGCACCTGCGGCATCGAAAGATTCAGACGATGTACTCCAACCACTATTTCTATGATTTTCTCCTTTTCTTCTTTTCTTCTTTTCCTTTTCTATTTTCTTTTTCTATCTAAAAGGTGCCACCCTTGTAGACAGTTTTCTATACTTAGGACGTACTTTGTCCTAAGTATAGGGGGGATGTGCACCTAGAGTTTTTCATTTCATTCCGATCCTCTCCATTATCTCCTCTTCTTGTCTATACTTAGGAGTATCTTACCCTAAGTATAGGGGGAGACAATCTGAGTACGATCTGTGTATTCCCACCCTTGACCCTCCCTGCTTTTTGTACAGCCTGCTATACTTAGGATTATTTGATCCTAAGTATAGGGGGGACAGTCAACTTCTCATTCATTCATTTCATTCATATTTATTCTTTAGAGCTGTTTATACTCAGTACGAGTTATGTCTTTGCTTTTTCCTTTCGATCTATGAGGACATAGATCAAGCTAAGTATAGGGGGGTCGTATATACCCTGTATATACTAAAAGCCATAACTCATACTGAAAAAAATAAAAGACCACCTCAATATAAATTAAAATGTAATAAGTAACTATATAATAATGAAAGATGATTGTGAGTTCCTCAAACTCTTTATACGTGTACTGATTACTGAGTCAGAAAAGTGTTTTGTGCAAAACATTCTCTTTTGAAAAATCTTGTGAAATTTGTGAGAATATAGTGTGTACAAGTATTCAACCTTTGAAAAATTAGTTTTGTGTGTAAAATTTATTTTCTTTGAGTGAAAGCAAAATGTGTGAAAATCAGTGTGCAAATGATTGTGAAAATTTGATTGTCAAAATTGTTTTGAAAAATCTATCTATGATGTGTAAAATATTTGTAAAAGGATTTTCAAATGCGTGAACATGTTTGCAAAATTATCTTGGACTATAGTTTTCAAAATCCTTGTGAAAATGATTCTCAAGTAAGTCTAAGGAGTCTGCACAAAAATCTCTCATTTGTAAATAATGAATAAGCCCAAACAAAGCCTATAAAGAACCAAAATCCTATTGTACATCAAATACAATCTTTCTTCTTTTGTACATACTGATTAATAAATCAGATACCTATTCAGTATGATTTGAAAAATAGTGTGACCAGTTTTGAAAAATTTGATGTGAAATGATTTCAAATGTGTGAAAATATTTTGATTGCAAAACTTTTCTTTGTGTGAAAGAAAGGATTTGAAAAATCTATGTGCAAATGTTTTGGAAAAATGTTTGTCAAAATGATTGTGAAAATTGTATATATAGTGTGAAAAATCTTTGCAAAAATAGTTTTCAAACGTGTGTAAATGATTGCGAAAATTATTGTGTACTATAGTTTGCAAAATTATTTTCAAAAACTAATAAGAACACCATTACAAATACTTGTAAGTCCTGAATAAGACAAATACAAGTCTTGCAATAAAATTCTAAATAAAACACTTCATTCAAACCTGTAAAGTTTTTAGAAATTCAAACTTTTTGTAAAGAAAGCAACACGCCCGTGTAAATAATTGTATATACTTTTTGTATATGTCCAGTTCTTAGTTTATTTGCAAAAATTCTTTGTGTAAAGACATTCTTTGATTCTTTCAAACTTTTTGTGAAAAATTTGCATCATTCATTGTGCATAGCATAAGCATACCATTCATATTCTTTTTTGAGTGAGCTTGATGACTGAATCAGTCTAATAAAGTCTCAAATTGGAGCTTGGTTGGACCTTACCGCACCTAATTGCACTGGAACCTTATGGGAACTAGGTTTAAGGTACTTCAGGTCTATGCAGACTTAATTCTTTGAGAAATCAGGGGTGGGTTCAAATCACCTCAGTGGACTAACTAGAACTTTTCGAGACACACGTATGACTCTTGCCGACCGTGACCTAACTTGGACACTTGCACCTTTCACTTGGCTAAACTCAGTTGGAGTGGTGAGGGGGTTGGATTCGCCAGTCTGAGACACACGGGTGGAAACATTCGTCCTCGTCTAGGGAGGGAAGTGCACCCCAACCTGGTCCAATAGCCATGAGGTCTAAAGACAGGAGATTGTGGGTTGCGATAAAGCTTCAAAAGAGGGATAGTCTACTGGCTCAAGAGGAAAAACTCCTTATGTAAATGCTGTTGTGAATAGTATGTTGAGAAAAAATATATATATGGTCAGGCATGTACAGAAATAAAATGCCTGCAAAGTATGTACAAAGTCAATAAGCAAGCTTGAGTTCCAAAGACAAATATGTGAGCCTGCAGCTGGATGACTTGACTACACTGGTCTTGCATCGCGGGATAGGTAGCTACACTGGCTACCGTCCATTCTTCTCTTCACCCCCTCCTCTTGAGCTGGTTGCCACTTGAACTTAGAAGGGAATACCCTGCTCCTCGAGGAAAGAGCTATTGGATTGGGGAATCATTGGGTTGTCATTCTGGAGAAGTCAGCTCCTTTATCATTTCAGTGGGGGAGAGCCACTATCACTTACACCGTACAAGTCAGCTTCATAGTTATAAGGGTTTGCGTATGATGTACACTAGTTCTGACCAGGCTATTGAGGTGGGTTGAACCGAGTTCTGTGGCTATCAAAGGCTGTTGTGTTTTAGAGCTGGTTCCCGACTAGGTTCCACACACATTCACACCCAAGGTCTGACAGGAGCTCCAAATTCAGATTTTGTAAGGACATGCATTGCACTGAAAGCACCCCTATTCACTCTATCTTTCTTCATTCTCCTTTTTCTTTTCTTTATTCTTTTTGTACTTATTGCATAAGTGTTTGCTAGGGACTAGCAAAGGTAATTATAGGGGGGTGATGAATCTCCATTTCATCACCTTTATTCTATCATTTTGGCCTCAAAAACCCCAGCAAATGCATGTAAATAGCATCAAATTGTACATAATAGCATTCATGATTCATTGTATTAATTCCACATTAAATAAGGTTTTAATGCCAAAATTATAGAATAAAGAGGAGAAAAGAAAAAGGAATAAAATATTGTAAATATTTTATGACCCAAACCCCGAGACCAAGGCCAGCATGGTATTGGTCGACAAGGAATAAAGTAGGGGGAGATAAGGGCCAGTGTACAATAAATACCTCATTTATTAATTCATTCATTTGTGCATTTTTGGCACCTATTTTGTACATAATTATTTCTTCATCAAATAAAGAAACTTTGTACATGAAAGTTGTAGATAATTATGTAAATTAAATTACAAAATTGAGTTTGTGCAAAAAATAATACCCAGTGTACAGTTTATACACAAAATAAAAAGCCAAAATCTCAACTTCACAGACCCATATCTTGCAAATAAAAACTCCAAATCACCCAAACTCACTTTTAATTGTATATAGCATTCCATAAGCTATTTAATGAAATTAGTTTCATGATTTTTGGAGTCCATATGCAGAAGTTAGGTTTTTGGCCCTCCTTGTGTATAGGACTGATTAAAATATTCATTTTATTCAATATTCATTATTTGTATAAATTCATATTTTTAAAATTTTGTAAATAATGTATATAATGCATACACATATTAGAAGTTAAAGAAAACCAAAAACAACTTGTAAAATAAAATAAGTCTACAAATTCATAGACAAAATACCTATGCTATATACCTATATATAAATAAAAAGGATTTTATTCCTTGGTTCTTTTATATTTTTATAGTAATGTACACATTATACATAACTCATTAAAAATGTAAATCTAAAATAAAAATCAAGAAAATACAATAAATAAATTAAGCATACAAGATACATAGGTAAAAGACCTATAAGGATACCTACAACATACCTATACCTATTTCTTTAAAAATATAAATAAACTCCTAAAAATTAAATAAAAATACTTTTATACTCACAAAAATAAATTATAAATTTATAAAATAAGCCAATAAAATAATAAAAGAAAATAAACAAATTAAAAATAAAATACATAAAAATACATGTAAATACATACATATACACATTATTGAAATAAAACTATAATAAAACACCTCGAAAAATTCAATAAAAATCATAAATAAATACTATACGAAATAATACACATTTTTTATTTTATCAGAAAAAATCAATAAAATCATTTAGGGTGTCAAATAAATCAATCTCTAATCAGGTCTCCTATTTTGGCGGCTAGCGGCCTACGTGGACCAATCGCGGGCCGGCCCTCGTTGACCTCTGGTCAACTGCCCCATCCAAAGCCTTGTGCCTCAGGACTGTCCATTCCCCCGATTTCATGCATTTTTCCCGGGCACACCATCCATCAATCGACGATGCTTCCTTCACAAGAATTGCTCTCTAATCTTCCATGATGCCCGCCAAAATCTTAGACCAATTAGATATTCATTGGATCAGCCAATAATCGCCGGTCAATAAGGCTACTCGCCAATGTCTATAAATAAGTAGCTCCGCCTCCTTCCTCAAATTTGGCCATTTTCATTCCACCCAAACGCCTTGATCTTGCTCCTGGACCATTCCTCGTGACAGGGGGAGTCGCCCAACGCCTCGACTTGGCCGGAGGACGGAGAATTTTGACGCGGCGGAGCTCCGGCATCTGCCCTGCTCCCTGGAGGCCCCCAGGTATAAGAGCTGCCCTTTATGCGTTTTTAGTTAGCCTTTAATGTTAGCTTTTCAGTCCAGTAGTTAGATTAGTTATTAGTTAATCTCCTTAGCTTAAAAATCAAAATTCGAAGTTCGCCGGAGCTCCGCTCCGGCGACTTCTCCACCGTCGTCTCGATTGTCTCCGACCGCCTCGTTCATCCCATTTCGAACCTCAGCGCCTTCTCCATCTACCGCATGCATTTGTTCAACCCAGGACCCTAGGTCTTGGTGAATCGGGGCTCCTCCTCCGCCGTTCGTCGGAGCCCCTCCGCCCACCTTCATCTTGCATCGCAGCTTCACAACCCCGGGTCGAGGAGAAAGCTCTCTCGCCCGCGGTTCTTCCTGTGCAGGTACATCGAGGAATAGAGCCCTTCTGGGCTTGCATTGAACCAGGGAGAGGTTCCTGGGGGCCCCATTCTTCTCCGACCTCGCTCCATCGACTCGGACCCCCAGGAGCCATGAAAGCACCATCAGTCGACGCGGGATGCTTCCAGCTACCTTCAGAACACCTCAGACGCGCCGAAGAGCCCCGGAGGAGCCCGAGCTTCTCGATCGAAGCTCGCCAGGTGCGAGCTCCTTCCCTGTTCTTCCAGGGAGCTCTAACGCCGTCGGATCAGGAGGCTCGTCCCAGATCCAACAGGAGCCGTTCGATGAAGATATGCCTCGACCGTCAGATCAGCCAGAAGCTTCTAATCTGCACCCTTCATCGGCGAATCGGCGTCGACCGTCCGATGGCTGACACGTGGATAAGTGGCGCCTCCAGCGCCGCAGGATGAAACGCCTTATTTGGGGGTAAATTTCACATCTCACCCCCCGCTTTTTGTATTTAGAGTTTAATCCCAAAAATAAAAGTTTTAGTTGTAAATAAGTTGTAAAAATTGCAGCACACCCCCTTATGTTTGGTTATTTACTTTTTAGTCCCTCCGCGCCTCACGTGCAGCACCCACGTGAGGCGCGTGAAATTTGCAATTAAACCCCGTCGGGTTCCTGTAATTATCAAATGGTCCTGAAAATAAAAGTCCACGTGTATTTTTATTGTGATTTTTTCATGTATGCCCCTGCGAACTATTTTATTTGCAAAAATACCCCAGCTAGGCCATTTATTTTTGAATGCTTTGTCTATTTATTTTGTGCTCCATATTACTTGAAAAATCTTGCAAAAATAGACTTAAGCTCCTGTTTGGTTGTGCTTGCATGCTATATTTTTAGTTTTGCATTTTGTTGCATTTTTGTATTTATTAAAAATAAAAAACATGTCTTTTATTCACTGTCTAATTATAAAATCCTAAAAAAATATGAAAATGCCTCGAAAAATTCCAAAAAAATTACCTATGGTGTATTTTGACCTATTCTAGTGTTATTCCAAAAACCCCTAAAAATCTCAAAGGAAAACCTTAAAAATTCAAAAATACCCAAAAACTTCAAAAAAATATAAAAAATCAAAGAAAAATCCGAAAATTATAAACTTTAGCCCTATTTATGCTTTGTTTTATTATCTTTATTAGAAAAATAGTGTGGAAAAGTTTTGAGGCCGTTAGCTATTTTTAAAGTCTATTTTTGTAACAGCCAGAACCGATTCCACTGTTTGCTATTATTTAGCTATTGAAAAATACTAAAAATATTTTCAAAAATGCCCAAAAATCACAAAAATAGTAAAAACCTATTAAAATCCCAAAAAGACATTATTCCTGCATTCTTGACTATTTTTGAGTATTTTTGTAAATATTGTAACACCCCTTTATGTATATATATATTTCCAAAAAAAAGAAAAAAGAAAAAAATGAATATATATAGATATATATATCTAATTATTTAGATGTATTCTTATATCTACTTATTAACGTTAATATAAAAAAAAGAAAAAAATATATAAAATATATATCCTTTTGTGTTATCCTTATATATACCTATATATATATTGTGTGCATTATAAGCTATATACTAACCCTCTATGGGTATACATATATTTATAATTATATTAAATATATATATTACCTAATTATATTATTAAAAATAAAAAAAATATAAATAATAATATAAAAATATATATATAAAACCCACTCAAGGATGACTCTGAGATACATGTAGGCTATTGCATTTTTGTATTGCTCTCTGTGGTTCGACCTCTACATGCTTGTCATTGTACATTTTATGGTAGAGTAAATAAAAATTAATTCACATTTATTTTTGAGCTTGATTGTTGTATTCTTTGGTTGTGGGTTAATTGCTGATCAACCCGGGTGTTTTGTGAGCGGTCGCCTCAGCGACACCTTTCATATTATTTATGGTGACCCTCGCAAAATATCTGTCGTTATCAAGTGGCAAGAATAAATCTTCCAACAAATTTCGCAGTGCATGCTCGATTGTCAACGAGTAATATTGCATTGCGACAAGTGTGTTCCGCACGATAGCTACACACAACCCAATTGTCTCGGTGACTGTAGTACGATGCATGCAACCTCCATCCGCAATCATTGAGGATGCAACATGCGGTATACTGGGAGCTCTTCGATACGTCCAGCTTGAACTGGACGTGCTTTGTCATGCTCCAAGTGCTTAACTCGTCCACTAAGGATGTCTTCGAGTCGAAGGCACGATTCAACCAATAGTCTTCACCGGATGCACCCTCGGATGTTGGCTCCACAACTTCATTTAAAAATGGCATCTCCTCTGCAAATGTACCGAAAATCCAATCATCTGATCCGAAGAAGTCTGGAAGATCCTCCATCGTGTCTAAATCCATCCCATAGTCTACCGGTGGATCGAAAATAGGTTCCTGATGTATCGAATGAAGAAGAGACTCTTGACCATGATCGATCAACACTCCCACCCTATGACTACTTCTGCTCATGGAGTGTTCTTCATCGTCACCCTCTTCCTCTTCCTTTTCCTCTTCCTCTTCCTCTTCCTCGTCGTCTTCCTCTTCCCCCTCGTGCTGGACTTCATCTTGTTCATTATTTTCAGCCTCCTCCTCTTCGTCGACTCCATCGTAAAGAGATACATTAAGGTCCAAACCTTACATCGATGATGATCCTACGCCCCATTGGTGTGAAGAAATCTCTACCACCTCAATTAGTAGTTCCATCATCCCCAGTTGTCGACTAACTTGCAACATCAACTTTGTTATTTTATCCGATCCAATAACGATTGGACGGAACGAACTAGCATTTGTGGGCCACTTGCAGGTCATAGTAATCTCGAACAAGTTGGGTGTATATCCTGTAAGACCGTATATGTAAGCTAGCAAATCATTATAGCTACATGATACAGGTACTCCGATCATATCACTCTTACCGCCTTCGTAACCGACCTCAAAGTCTATGTTTGTTACTCGTCCGCCCCAGAACACATAGAGGGCGGAGACATCACCCATTTCCAATACACAACTAAAAGTTAATGCCATATTTAAGTACATTCTCTATTATTTAATACGTAATCTGAAGTTCTAATAATTTCTTTAATTATAAAGATAAGTTTTAGTTTAATTAGGATTCCTAATCAACATTATTATAATAATTATAATTCCTAACTTATAGTCTATGTTTGTTCAACCCAGGACCCTAGGTCTTGGCGAATCGGGGCTCCTCCTCCGCCGTTCGTCGGAGCCCCTCCGCCCACCTTCATCTTGCATCGCAGCTTCACAACCCCGGGTCGAGGAGAAAGCTCTCTCGCCCGCGGTTCTTCCTGTGCAGGTACATCGAGGAATAGAGCCCTTCTGGGCTTGCATTGAACCAGGGAGAGGTTCCTGGGGGCCCCATTCTTCTCCGACCTCGCTCCATCGACTCGGACCCCCAGGAGCCATGAAAGCACCATCAGTCGATGCGGGATGCTTCCAGCTACCTTCAGAACACCTCAGACGCGCTGGAGAGCCCCGGAGGAGCCCGAGCTTCTCGATCGAAGCTCGCCAGGCGCGAGCTCCTTCCATGTTCTTCCAGGGAGCTCTAGCGCCGTCGGATCAGGAGGCTCGTCCCAGATCCAACAGGAGCCGTTCGATGAAGATATGCCTCGACCGTCAGATCAGCCAGAAGCTTCTAATCTGCACCCTTCATCGGCGAATCGGCGTCGACCGTCCGATGGCTGACACGTGGATAAGTGGCGCCTCCAGCGCCGCAGGATGAAACGCCTTATTTGGGGGTAAATTTCACATCTCACCCCCCGCTTTTTGTATTTAGAGTTTAATCCCAAAAATAAAAGTTTTAGTTGTAAATAAGTTGTAAAAATTGCATCACACCCCCTTATGTTTGGTTATTTACTTTTTAGTCCCTCCGCGCCTCACGTGCAGCACCCACGTGAGGCGCGTGAAATTTGCAATTAAACCCTGCCGGGTTCCTATAATTATCAAATGGTCCTGAAAATAAAATCCCACGTGTATTTTTATTGTGATTTTTTCATGTATGCCCCTGCGAACTATTTTATTTGCAAAAATACCCCTGCCAGGCCATTTATTTTTGAATGCTTTGTCTATTTATTTTGTGCTCCATATTAACTTGAAAAATCTTGCAAAAATAGACTTAAGCTCCTGTTTGGTTGTGCTTGCATGCTATATTTTTAGTTTTGCATTTTGTTGCATTTTTTGTATTTATTAAAAATCAAAAACATGTCTTTTATTCACTGTCTAACTTATAAAATCCTAAAAAAATATGAAAATGCCTTGAAAAATTCCAAAAAAAATTACCTATGGTGTATTTTGACCTATTCTAGTGTTAGTCCAAAAACCCCTAAAAATCTCAAAAGGAAAACCTTAAAAATTCAAAAATACCCAAAAACTTCAAAAAAATATAAAAAATCAAAGAAAAATCCGAAAATTATAAACTCAAGCCCTATTTATGCTTTGTTTTATTATCTTTATTAGAAAAATAGTGTGGAAAAGTTTTGAGGCCGTTAGCTATTTTTAAAGTCTATTTTTGTAACAACCAGAACCGATTCCACTGTTTGCTATTATTTAGCTATTGAAAAAAACTAAAAATATTTTCAAAAATGCCCAAAAATCACAAAAATAGTAAAAACCTATGAAAATCCCAAAAAGACATTATTCCTGCATTCTTGACTATTTTTGAGTATTTTTGTAAATATTGTAACACCCCTTTATGTATATATATATTTCCAAAAAAAGAAAAAAGAAAAAAAATGAATATATATAGATATATATATATATATATCTAATTATTTAGATGTATTCTTATATCTACTTATTAACCTTAATATAAAAAAAAAGAAAAAAAATACATAAAATATATATCCTTTTGTGTTATCCTTATATATACCTATATATATATTGTGTGCATTATAAGCTATATACTAACCCTCTATGGGTATACATATATTTATAATTATATTAAATATATATATTACCTAATTCTATTATTAAAAATAAAAAAAATATAAATAATAATATAAAAAATATATATATAAAAAACCCACTCAAGGATGACTCTGAGATACATGTAGGCTATTGCATTTTTGTATTGCTCTCTGTGGTTCGACCTCTACATGCTTGTCATTGTACATTTTATGGTAGAGTAAATAAAAATTAATTCACATTTATTTTTGAGCTTGATTGTTGTATTCTTTGGTTGTGGGTTAATTGCTGATCAACCCGGGTGTTTTGTGAGCGGTCTCCTCAGCGACACCTTTCATATTATTTATGGTGACCCTCGCAAAATATCTGTCGTTATCAAGTGGCAAGAATAAATCTTCCAACAAATTTCGCAGTGCATGCTCGATTGTCAACGAGTAATATTGCATTGCGACAAGTGTGTTCCGCACGATAGCTACACACAACCCAATTGTCTCGGTGACTGTAGTACGATGCATGCAACCTCCATCCGCAATCATTGAGGATGCAACATGCGGTATACTGGGAGCTCTTCGATGCGTCCACCTTGAACTGGACGTGCTTTGTCATGCTCCAAGTGCTTAACTCGTCCACTAAGGATGTCTTCGAGTCGAAGGCACGATTCAACCAATAGTCTTTACCGGATGCACCCTCGGATGTTGGCTCCGCAACTTCATTTAAAAATGGCATCTCCTCTGCAAATGTACCGAAAATCCAATCATCTGATCCGAAGAAGTCTGGAAGATCCTCCATCGTGTCTAAATCCATCCCATAGTCTACCGGTGGATCGAAAATAGGTTCCTGATGTATCGAATGAAGAAGAGACTCTTGACCATGATCGATCAACACTCCCACCCTATGACTACTTCTGCTCATGGAGTGTTCTTCATCGTCACCCTCTTCCTCTTCCTTTTCCTCTTCCTCTTCCTCTTCCTCGTCGTCTTCCTCTTCCCCCTCGTGCTGGACTTCATCTTGTTCATTATTTTCAGCCCCCTCCTCTTCGTCGACTCCATCGTAAAGAGATACATTAAGGTCCAAACCTTACATCGATGATGATCCTACGCCCCATTGGTGTGAAGAAATCTCTACCACCTCAATTAGTAGTTCCATCATCCCCAGTTGTCGACTAACTTGCAACATCAACTTTGTTATTTTATCCGATCCAATAACGATTGGACGGAACGAACTAGCATTTGTGGGCCACTTGCAGGTCACAGTAATCTCGAACAAGTTGGGTGAATATCCTGTAAGACCGTATATGTAAGCTAGCAAATCATTATAACTACATGATACATGTACTCCGATCATATCACTCTTACCGCCTTCGTAACCGACCTCAAAGTCTATGTTTGTTACTCGTCCGCCCCAGAACACATAGAGGGCGGCGACATCACCCATTTCCAATACACAACTAAAAGTTAATGCCATATTTAAGTACATTCTCTATTATTTAATACGTAATCTGAAGTTCTAATAATTTCTTTAATTATAAAGATAAGTTTTAGTTTAATTAGGATTCCTAATCAACATTATTATAATAATTATAATTCCTAACTTATAGTCTATGTTTGTTCAACCCAGGACCCTAGGTCTTGGCGAATCGGGGCTCCTCCTCCGCCGTTCGTCGGAGCCCCTCCGCCCACCTTCATCTTGCATCGCAGCTTCACAACCCCGGGTCGAGGAGAAAGCTCTCTCGCCCGCGGTTCTTCCTGTGCAGGTACATCGAGGAATAGAGCCCTTCTGGGCTTGCATTGAACCAGGGAGAGGTTCCTGGGGGCCCCATTCTTCTCCGACCTCGCTCCATCGACTCGGACCCCCAGGAGCCATGAAAGCACCATCAGTCGATGCAGGATGCTTCCAGCTACCTTCAGAACACATTAGACGCGCCGGAGAGCCCCGGAGGAGCCCGAGCTTCTCGATCGAAGCTCGCCCAGCGCGAGCTCCTTCCATGTTCTTCCAGGGAGCTCTAGCGCCGTCGGATCAGGAGGCTCGTCCCAGATCCAACAGGAGCCGTTCGATGAAGATATGCCTCGACCGTCAGATCAGCCAGAAGCTTCTAATCTGCACCCTTCATCGACGAATCGGCGTCGACCGTCTGATGGCTGACACGTGGATAAGTGGCGCCTCCAGCACCGCAGGACGAAACGCCTTATTTGGGGGTAAATTTCACATCTCACCCCCCGCTTTTTGTATTTAGAGTTTAATCCCAAAAATAAAAGTTTTAGTTGTAAATAAGTTGTAAAAATTGCAGCACACCCCCTTATGTTTGGTTATTTACTTTTTAGTCCCTCCGCGCCTCACGTGCAGCACCCACGTGAGGCGCGTGAAATTTGCAATTAAACCCCGCCGGGTTCCTGTAATTATCAAATGGTCCTGAAAATAAAAGTCCACGTGTATTTTTATTGTGATTTTTGCATGTATGCCCCTGCGAACTATTTTATTTGCAAAAATACCCCTGCAAGGCCATTTATTTTTGAATGCTTTGTCTATTTATTTTGTGCTCCATATTAACTTGAAAAATCTTGCAAAAATAGACTTAAGCTCCTGTTTGGTTGTGCTTGCATGCTATATTTTTAGTTTTGCATTTTGTTGCATTTTTGTATTTATTAAAAATCAAAAACATGTCTTTTATTCACTGTCTAACTTATAAAATCCTAAAAAAATATGAAAATGCCTCGAAAAATTCCAAAAAAAATTACCTATAGTGTATTTTGAGCTATTCTAGTGTTAGTCCAAAAACCCCTAAAAATCTCAAAAGGAAAACCTTAAAAATTGAAAAATACCCAAAAACTTCAAAAAAATATAAAAATCAAAGAAAAATCCGAAAATTATAAACTCAAGCCCTATTTATGCTTTGTTTTATTATCTTTATTAGAAAAATAGTGTGGAAAAGTTTTGAGGCCGTTAGCTATTTTTAAAGTCTATTTTTGTAACAGCCAGAACCGATTCCACTTTTTGCTATTATTTAGCTATTGAAAAATACTAAAAATATTTTCAAAATTGCCCAAAAATCACAAAAATAGTAAAAACCTATGAAAATCCCAAAAAGACATTATTTCTGCATTCTTGACTATTTTTGAGTATTTTTGTAAATATTGTAACACCCCTTTATGTATATATATATTTCCAAAAAAAAGAAAAAAGAAAAAAAATGAATATATATAGATATATATATCTAATTATTTAGATCTATTCTTATATCTACTTATTAACCTTAATATAAAAAAAAGAAAAAAAATATATAAAATATATATCCTTTTGTGTTATCCTTATATATACCTATATATATATATTGTGTGCATTATAAGCGATATACTAACCCTCTATGGGTATACATATATTTATAACTATATTAAATATATATTACATAATTCTATTATTAAAAATAAAAAAAATATAAAAAATAATATAAAATATATATATAAAAAAAACCCACTCAAGGATGACTCTGAGATACATGTAGGCTATTGCATTTTTGTATTGCTCTCTGTGGTTCGACCTCTACATGCTTGTCATTGTACATTTTATGGTAGAGTAAATAAAAATTAATTCACATTTATTTTTGAGCTTGATTGTTGTATTCTTTGGTTGTGGGTTAATTGCTGATCAACCCGGGTGTTTTGTGAGCGGTCGCCTCAGCGACACCTTTCATATTATTTATGGTGACCCTCGCAAAATATCTGTCGTTATCAAGTGGCAAGAATAAATCTTCCAACAAATTTCGCAGTGCATGCTCGATTGTCAACGAGTAATATTGCATTGCGACAAGTGTGTTCCGCACGATAGCTACACACAACCCAATTGTCTCGGTGACTGTAGTACGATGCATGCAACCTCCATCCGCAATCATTGAAGATGCAACATGCGGTATACTGGGAGCTCTTCGATGCGTCCACCTTGAACTGGACGTGCTTTGTCATGCTCCAAGTGCTTAACTCGTCCACTAAGGATGTCTTCGAGTCGAAGGCACGATTCAACCAATAGTCTTTACCGGATGCACCCTTGGATGTTGGCTCCGCAACTTCATTTAAAAATGGCATCTCCTCTGCAAATGTACCGAAAATCCAATCAACTGATTCGAAGAAGTCTGGAAGATCCTCCATCGTGTCTAAATCCATCCCATAGTCTATCGGTGGATCGAAAATAGGTTCCTGATGTATCGAATGAAGAAGAGACTCTTGACCATGATCGATCAACACTCCCACCCTATGACTACTTCTGCTCATGGAGTGTTCTTCATCGTCACCCTCTTCCTCTTCCTTTTCCTCTTCCTCTTCCTCTTCCTCGTCGTCTTCCTCTTCCCCCTCGTGCTGGACTTCATCTTGTTCATTATTTTCAGCCTCCTCCTCTTCGTCGACTCCATCGTAAAGAGATACATTAAGGTCCAAACCTTACATCTATGATGATCCTACGCCCCATTGGTGTGAAGAAATCTCTACCACCTCAATTAGTAGTTCCATCATCCCCAGTTGTCGACTAACTTGCAACATCAACTTTGTTATTTTATCCGATCCAATAACGATTGGACGGAACGAACTAGCATTTGTGGGCCACTTGCAGGTCACAGTAATCTCGAACAAGTTGGGTGTATATCCTGTAAGACCGTATATCTAAGCTAGCAAATCATTATAGCTACTTGATACAGGTACTCTGATCATATCACTCTTACCGCCTTCGTAACCGACCTCAAAGTCTATGTTTGTTACTCGTCCGCCCCAGAACACATAGAGGGCGGCGACATCACCCATTTCCAATACACAACTAAAAGTTAATGCCATATTTAAGTACATTCTCTATTATTTAATACGTAATCTGAAGTTCTAATAATTTCTTTAATTATAAAGATAAGTTTTAGTTTAATTAGGATTCCTAATCAATATTATTATAATAATTATAATTCCTAACTAATAATTAATTACTAATATACATTACTTATTAAAAATATACATTAATTAATAATTAATTTTATTATTACTAATACACATTATATACATTATTTATTACTAATGTGCATTATTTATTACTAATATACATTATTTATTACTAATATACATTACTTATTACTAATATACATTAATTAATAATTAATTTTATTATTAGTAATACACATTATATACATTATTTATTACTAATATGCATTATTTAATACTAATATACATTACTTATTTCTAATATACATTACTTATTACTTATATACATTAATTAATAATTAATTTTATTATTACTAATACACATTATATACATTATTTATTACTAATATATTATTTATTACTAATATACATTACTTATTACTAATATACATTACTTATTACTAATATACATTAATTAATAATTAATTTTATTATTACTAATACACATTATATACATTATTTATTACTAATATGCATTATTTATTACTAATATACATTACTTATTTCTAATATACATTACTTATTACTAATATACATTATTTATTAATTAATTTTATCATTACTAATACACATTATATACATTATTTATTACTAATATATATTATTTATTACTAATATACATTACTTATTACTAATATACATTACTTATTACTATACATTAATTAATAATTAATTTTATTATTACTAATACATATTATATACATTATTTATTAACAATATATATTATTTATTACTAATATACATTACTTATTACTAATATACATCACTTATTACTAATATACATTAATTAATAATTAATTTTATTATTACTAATACACATTATATACATTATTAATTACTAATATGCATTATTTATTACTAATATACATTACTTATTACTAATATACATTACTTATTACTAACATACATTAATTAATGATTAATTTTATTATTACTAATACACATTATATACATTAACTAATATGCATTATTTATTACTAATATACATTATTTATTGCTAATATACATTACTTGTTACTAATATACATTAATTAATAATTAATTTTATTTACTAATACACATTATATACATTATTTATTACTAATATACATTACATACATTAATAGTATATAATTAATGATTGTATATGTTAACTAATAATAACATGTTGTCTCGTTAATAATAACCATTTCAAATTAAGTAGTAATTAATTGTATCTTGTAATTACTAAATCTATGGTAATTAGTATTAAATATTAAATTAGTATTAAATATTCTATTTAATTTGTTTAATTACTATTTATTGGCCTAATGTTTAAGCTCCAATTTGTGTAATATATGCCTACAATTTTGAATCTAATGTGTGATAAAGCATTATACTACTGTAGGCAAAATGATGAATATAATAAATAAAAAAGCATTATACTACTATAAGGCAAATGTGTGAGTTTCTAATGTGTGATAAACAAGTTTAACTGGGCAAAATGATAAATCTAATAAATAAAAAACAATTCCTACAATTTTGAACTTCAATTATATAGGAAAATTTATTATTTTTTAACATATAAAAAGAGTGAATAAAATAAATTAAAAATTGACAAAAAAATTAAAATACTAAAAACCATACCTTGAATGAAGAGTGCTTGGATGGAAAGAAGAGGATAATGGGAGGGGAGAGTGAAAATGGGAGAGGGCAGTGTAAGGGGAGAGGGGACCCGGGGTCGGCTATTTATACTGCGCCCAGTAGCAAACCATTTGCCGCTGCACGGCAAACCAAATGCCGTGTATGGCGGGTCGCCGACCGGGCCTAGCTCACCTGTCACGTCTTCTGCACCGAAGACCGCGAACCTCGTTGACCGTGCCACTGGGCACGTCAAACCATTAGCCGCACCCTCCACGTAATCACGACAAATGGTTTGTTGTACCACATGGGCGAGCGGCAAACCATTTGCCGATATATTACCATTCTAGGAAATATTTTGATTTCGTACCCAGAATGGGAGATACTTCTCCTTCTCTCTCCATTCTGGGAAATCACTCATTTCTGTTAGCCTTTATCGTGAGAATTTATGTGAACTGCTCCAAAAAGACATCTACGGTACTGGAGAGGATCTACTCTTGGGGTGGTGTGGGTGTTGCATTATTTGCAAGACTATGATGTCACATGGGATGGGAAGAGAATGAAATGGGAAGATAAAATATTGATGTCGGAGTGATTTATGTCCTCGTTACCCAAATGCTCTATGACAATATCTAATATTCAAAACTTCATATAGGGATTGATGAACCGTTTATCGACTAATGCATAAAAATAATATATAATATTATTCAAGAAAATCTTTTAAATTTTATATTATTAAAAATAATATATAAAATTATTTGAAAATGGAAATCTGCGAACCATTCGTTGATGACGGAGATAAATGGTTCGCTGATTCTCTTAAAATAATTATATATATTATTTTAATAATAGAAAATTCAAAAGGTTTTTTGAATAATATTATATATTATTTTTAATATATATAAAATTGAAATGATGAATGAAAGAATATTATATATTATGTTTAATATATATATATATATATATATAAGCAAAAAGGTAGCCTACTTCATGAAGTAGGTAACTTTACCTACTTCATGCTTATTTCTGGTAATTTTTTTTGAAAATACCACCATTAGTTTTCATCAATATATCCCCTAATATGTCATTCAAATTTCATCAAAAACAGACACTCTTATGCCCTCCCCTCTAGAACAAGTAATTTTAACGATCTTAGAATTGCTGTAATGGACATGTTCTGGATGGCGGGCATAGAAATCTATGTTTCTAATGAAATTGAATGACACATAAGAGAGATATAGTTATGAAAATTCATGGTGATATTTTCCAAAAAATAACCAAAAATTGGTATGAAGTGGGTAAGATTACCTACTTCATGAAATAAGCTCCCTTTCCTCTATATATAAAATTCAAACGTTCGTTGAAAACTTGTCAGAAATTGCATTGATTAGCAAACGGTTGGCCAATCGGCTAATCGTTCGCCGATCAATTTGCACTGACAGGGAAATTTGAATATCAGAAGTCCTAGCGGGGCATTTGCATGATGAGGATACTCTATAGGGAAATCTCTCTCGGTGATGTGCATGGGTGATTTTATATCTGCAAAGAGAAATTTTTAGATGGGAAAGGTAGGGATGTGTATGGCATTTAATGAAAGGGAGAGAAACATGGGGGAAAAGACAAGGTTAAAGAGGTCCTACTAAGTGCAATGGAAAAGAAAGTGATGATATTGAATGATATGAAAGAGAAAAATGTAGAGACAAGGGACAATGACTTTTCTTTTCTATAAATGATAAAATTAACAAAGAGAGAAAGAAAACATTAAGGAGGAGATATGAAGGGTTAACTAAATGACAAAACTCTTCATTTGGATGGAGAGAATGGGAAAATGGGAGGAGGGGAATGGTTGCTTGCTCGTATGGGTTCAAAATTAAGGAATCAATAAAAGGAGGCCCAAATGTTGGACAAGGTTCGACTTTATAAAGATAGCTTAAATAAATAAATAAATATCAAAGCTTAATACAAAAAAGAGCACGCAACGCACAATTACTTAGAACTATTTATTTGTTATTTTTATGTAACTTAATGTGTGTGATATTGGATATAGATAGTAATATAGACTAGCACATTATTCTAAGCAATTAGATGTCTTTTTAGCACATAAAGGATGGTTTTGGTAATGCATATCATGATGACATTGGATCTCATCATAACCCCACACTTAAGCCTTACTAGATCCTAGTAAGATAAATTTTCCAAAGAAGACTCCCGAATGAGAATTGAGACAAAGTTTATACAAAGATAGAGAGTTAACTTTAAATTGACCATTGTATTCATAATGTAGTCGTGACTCGCATGGGCTCAAGATTTCTGATGCAACCATCTCCAAGCTCTACGAGCCTTCATGCAAATTCGACTTCTTAGTTAATTCTACTCATTCGATCAATAATTGCATATTCTTATAATACATGAGCCGGACTTGAAATTGTGTATGAGAGAAAAGTAGCTCTTCCCACTTAGGAAGGCGAACAATTTATACAATCATGCCTGGCATCCTTAGATTTCCTTTGTCTAGCTACTCTTTCCTCACGGAGTGGGATATTTCCTTCTAAGTTCATGTTAATTGGCCTAAGAAAAGAATAGGAAGAAGTATCTCTTTGGACTGTACCAATGTCGCCGCGTCTCCCAACATAAGCTTGGCTAGTATAGACAAGTCTCCGAAAAGAAGTGTTGGCCATTGCTTGGTTTTCCTTTTTTTTCTTTTTTTCTACCTCTTTTTTTGCACGGCTTTATATGGGCATAAAATCTTTTTTAGACTCTTTTTGACATTTTTTCGAACATTAACAAGATATGAGCATTGTGCTCTATTTGGTGAAAGCTTTATTTCAACCCACACTTTCTGGTCTTCAGACAAGGTTAAGGATGAGCTAGGTTCTGTAATCGCCTAAGACGAAGCATGCATACCGTAGAATTTGTAATTGCAATAGCTTTTGCATATTTTATTTGTGTCGAGCTACGTGCATATGAAGAAGTTCAGGTAGATGATCTACGTGAATCATCAAAGAGTATCTTGATTATTCTAAAAATGAGCAACTTAAACATGGAGAATAAAGAATTGATTAAAGATTGCATACTTGAAGAATTAAGTCAATAAGTGTTGAAGGATCTAGATTCTCAATCCTATTGATTACCTCTAGAAATTGTTATATTAAGGTCAAGATCAAACTCGAATCTTTAACTTTTACCTCAAATATCGGTCCAACTCTAACTAGGATGAGGGGGGTATGTACAGAGACATGTGAATTTGGGTCTTTTGTTTTTATTATTTTATTTGATTTTGTAATTGTTTTGTATTTTAAAAAATATGTTATTTTTTGGGATTTTGGGTATATGCATCTGTTTTTTGGATTTCTCTTTATCTTTAAAATTTTTGTGTATGCTACCTACTTTTTTGTGATTTTTTGTAATATGTATCTTTTTGTATTGTATACATATTTTTGATTTTGTATCTTTTGAAAATTTTCAAGTTCTCATATTTTTTATATATAAACATAACATATATATAACCATGAAAGAGAATGCAAAAGATGTAGGATATTGATGAATATATGATTCATCACTTTTAAAAAGATGAAAATAGAGCTATGTTCCCAACTAATTAATCGCATTTAGGAATTAATAGTGCATTGTTATCATTCATGCATATGTAAATAATATACATATTTAAGCATTCATAATAACATTACTAAGAAGCCATGAATTATATGTATATTATCACATGTATATTAACATAACTTTCTATATTTTTATTTATTTTAAACTAACTCCAAATACAATAAAATTAACTCTATTGTGTACATAACAGTAACATTAACAAATTAAAAATAACCAAAAAAATACTAACTTGTATATACATCAAATAAATCCAAACCCTAACTTTAAGATAAAAAGTTCTAAAGTCCAACATCTCTCACATATCATCTAATATGATCCGCTACTCACTTTTGAACTAATGTACATTTAATTATCTACAAAATCAAATTCATAAGAATCGAAATTCACATGAGAAACTTGAGTTTTGGGTCCTCATTGTATATTGTATATATTGATTGATTTTGACTTATCATTTTATGTACAAAAATTACTCTTTTTAATTTATTTCCTTTTCATTTATTTTATTTGATATATGTTTTAATAAAGTACATAAAATTGTAAATCTAAACTGAATAAAAAATCAAATAAAGTTAATCATTTTGAGTCTATATATAGTTTTACACGAGTCCCTTTTATTTTATTTCTTTATTTCCTTAATCACTTAAAATTCCAAAAATATATTAATATGTAAATATTTTTTTATATTTTATTTGATTTTATTTTTAATTTTCCTTGAATTAAAATTCATAAAAACCATAAAACATAAAACTATGGTATTTTATGTACATAGAATACCGCCAAAAATAAACTTTGTACATATGACTTCTTTTGGTGATTCCTTCACAGAAGTTGTAGATCTCATTGAGCGAACACCTTTCATGAAGATTACCTTTTGATTTGACATCAATTTGTATTTTATTTTGATTTTTCTTTTAATTTATTTTCTGGGTTTTATGGAGGCGGTATGCTCCTAGAGCTGCGACATGTCCCCCACGTAACACACCCTCTTTGTGGGTCGTTGTATGCATACCCCTTCATCCAATGACATATATTAAGTCCCTCTTTTCTTTTTATTTTTTATTTTTTTAATATTTAACTGACATCTGTCATCCCCTCAACCATTCGATTTAGGTCGATCGAATGGCTGAGGACCCATTTATAACTGAGATTTCATCGTGGTCATGTCAATCCACAAGGCGAACCGACGGTCATCGAAGTGACCTCAGACGAAACTTCAATCAATCAACAATCAACCCACGGATAAACCAATCAATGAATAAAGCACAAAATGAGAGTCAAAATTTATTATTCTCTGTAAAACACAAGGTATAGCAAGCAATCATGTAGAGGTTGAACCACAAAGAGCAAAACTGGTAGCTTATGATTATTATTTTTATTATTAATCAAAACGTATTATGTATAAAAATGTCATTAATTTTATATTTTTGTGGGTTTTAACTTTTATAATTTTTTCTTTGGATTTTTTATATAAATTTTTTGTTCTTGATTTTATAATTTTGTATTTTATTATTATATTTCATATTTTTTATATTTATTTTTCTTTTTAATAGATGATAGAATATATAAGGCTATATATACCATAAAGAGTAATATAGTTATAAATACTAGTAAAAATAAATAACATATAGAAAGTAAATTGTTTTTTGGTTTTATATATTTTTCTAATGTTTTTGTAATTTTCCTAGAATTTTTGATAATTTCTATGGATTTTTAAAGTTAAAAAGATCCCAAATCAAGGATTAAATAATAAATTGAAATTGAAATAAAGATGAAAAATAGAAAATAAGTCCAAATTTCTTAAAATCAATTTTAATAGGTAGATAATAATATAGATAAAATTTAGAAATAGAAAATACATTTTTAGAATTTTTGGGGATTTTTAATATTTTTTGTTGGATTTTGGAATTTTTATTTTTAGACCTTTTCCTTTTCTATTTTAGGGATTTTTCTGGAGTTACTACAAACTAAAATGAATAATATATATATTTTTAGAATTTTTCTAAACATTATTATATTTTTTGATATTTTATAAGATAAAAAGGGATAAAAAATGCTCATTTTAATTATAGTAAATAGGCAAAATGCAAAAAATGATAAACTAAATATGGGGCATGAAAATATATGTTAGCGAGCATCTAACCCTATTTTTTCATAATTTTCAGAGCATGGGTGCTATTTATAATAAATGAAATTCAAGCACTAAAATTCATAAACTAGAAAGGGCATAACTGCAAATAAAATAAACATCAGAGGTTCAAGTGCAATTTTCCCAAAAATATACAATGTATATCTAATTTTATTGAACCAATTATAAATACAAAAAGGTGCAAGGGCATCCCTGCAATTTGGTCATCTCACGTGGGACAACCGGTGAGGTAACCTATATATGCATGAAGTATAGGTGTTGGCATGCAAAATTTCCACATTTATTTAAGCACATATTTTATTTACAGGGTTAATTATTAAATACAAAAATATTCGGGGTAGAATGTGCAATTTACCCCTTCCTTGTGTGCCATCGGACAGCTCTGCTTATTCCACTTGTCGCATGTCGTCCGCATAGCCTGCGATAACCCTTCGTCGATCGACACTTCAGATCTGATCGTAATGCTCCATCAACGGTCCAGAGGTGCGGAAAATGGATGGCTAGGAATAAAACTGGAGACACGCCCTCCATAGGACAGCTAATGTTGTTCGCGAAGAACAGGGAAGAACAAGGCCTTCCCTGACATTCGATCAATGATATATCGCTCTTTTGGTGGTCTCTGATGCAACCCCAAGGCTCTACACATCTGAGAGGCTCGTCCATATCGACTAGTACTCGCATGATGATTTGGGACCCAGTGTTGGGGTCTTGGAGCTCGGTTAAAGCATGAGCACCTGAGAGGCATGTGTAGGTGCGATTCTTGGCCCAAGATGGCCCCTTCTAGTGTGTGACCTGCACTGAAACACTATATGGCTCAAGGCGATAACCCTCCAGCGGATATGAAGTTGTACAACACAGAAAGGGAGGTGGGCGGAGAAGGTCCGGTGTACGATGGAAGAGTAGACCTTGATTCGCTGCTCGAGCAAGGAGCAGGTTGATCTAAGTGGGAGAAAACGTGGAGCATACGATGGTGAAACTAGGGAGGTAGTCGTGAATGGGCGAAGTACGCCGGAGCATAGTGAACAGATTGTCGGAGCTCGAGAGCTCCGGAGAGGGTAACTAATTAACCTAGGCTAAATTACTAATCAAAACTTGAAATTGAAGACTGAAAAAGAAATACAGGAAGTAAATCTACCTAAAAAGGGAAGGAAAAGCAGCTCTTATACATGGTCGGAGATCAGGGAGCAGGGCGGCCTGCGACGACCACCATGGGTGCACCTCCTCCTCCGAAAGCTGCCCCAGACCTCAGGGGATCTTCCTCTGTCACAGGGATTCACTCTAGACCAAGGGTTTAGGGGACTTAGGGCTCAGAAAGGTGATAAAAAATGAAGGGAATGAAGAGGTTTTTATTTATAGCCAAGCTGAGCACCCTTATTGACTAGAGATTTGGGAGAAATACAAGCTATGTACAAGAGATAAAAGATGATGGCGTGGATTTGATGGTTGACATTGATCGTGGTGTGAAGATCGGATGAATGGATTAATTAAATTCCCATGAAAAAGGGAAGAAAATGGGGGATTAGATGGGTTTGACGGGCGGTAGAGGTGCAGGGGGAGTTGACCGGGGGTCAACAATCCCTGGACCCCGATTGGTCCAGATCAGCTGCTACTGGACAAAGCTTTATATTTTATTTAAAATTAATTAATTAATTATAATAAATGATATTATTAATTTTTATTATAAAATAAAAATGTGTATTATTTTATGTAGTATTTTAATATGATTTTTATTTATTTTTTGGTGTTATTTATTACAAATTAATTTTTAGGCATATTTTTAGGTATATTCATCTATGTTTTGGCTATTTTATTTTTTTTATTTTTTTATTTTTTTGTTATTTTATTTTCTTATTTTATATATTATTTTTGGTGTACAGATATATTTTTATGATATAATTTCTATACTTAAATAAATAGGGGTATAAATTGCATATGCATAGTTATTGTATATTTATCTATGTATTTAGCAATATTATTTATTTTAATGTATTTTCTTTGGTTTTATTTCGTGTTTATATTTTCAGTAGACTATAAATAATATTTACGAGAGTATAAAAATATAAAAATAATGAAGAATGAATGAAATGAATATTTTATTTGGGTATAATGTACAATAGGGGTCCAAAACCAAACTTTCACACCTTAACTCCAAAAAATATGAAACAACATTCATTAAATAGCTTATTAAAAGTTATATACAATTAAAGTGATTTTGATACATTTGTGTTTTTATTTGGAAGATATGGGTCTGTGAAGTTGGGATTTTAGAATCTTATTCAAAATATAAAAAGTACAATGTGTAATTTATTTGGACAAATCAGTTTTTTATTTTTCTATACATTATTATCTACAACTTTCATGTAGAAAGTTTCTTTATTCGATGAATAAATAATAGAGAATAAAATAGGTCCCAAAAATGGTTTATTGAATGAATAAAAGAATTTGGTTTTTATTTTATTCTTGGCCCTTATCTCCCCCTCCTTTTTTCCTTGTCGACCAATCAATTCTTAACTTGTTCTCGACGTTTAAGGTCATAAAATACCTTTGTTATTTTATTCTTTTTATTTTCTTTACTTTATTCAATGATAAAAAATAGTATTATTTACACAATGAATGCGTTAAATAATCAATGTTATTTTGTACAAATTAATGCTATTTACATGCATCAGTTAGGTTTTAAGGTCAACATCATAGAATAAAGGTGACAAAATGAAGATTCATCACCCCATATACTTGCCTTTGCTAGTCTCTAGCAAACACTTATGCAATAAGTGTAGAAAAATAAAAATAAAGAAAAGAAAAAGAAAGAAAGTAGATTAAGTTTAATTCTCAATCTTGTCTTCACAAAATCAAAGTTTGGAGCTTAAGTTGGACCTGTGAAATTTTAGTGCGGGCGGAACCTTATTGGGAATCGGATTTGAAACACAACAGCCTTTGAGAATCCCAAAACTCTGCTCAAGTCTCCTCGATAGCTAGGTCAGAATATTTCAACTCATATGCAAACTCTTATGACTATGAATCTTACTTGTATAGTGTATGTGATGGTGGCTCTCCCAATTAGAATGACAAAGAGACTGACTTCTCCATCATGACAACCCAATGATCCCCCAATCTAGCAACTCCTTCCTCAAGGTGAGGGGTATTTCCTTCTAAGTTCAAGTGGCAACCAGCTCAAGAAGAGGTGGGTAAAGAGAAGAATGTATGGTAGCCGGTGTAGCTACCTTTCCTAGGATGCATGACCAATGTAATCAACTCATCCAACTGCAAGCTCACATGATACGACTTTGATGCTCAAGCTTGCTTCTTGACTATAAAAATATGTACACTTCGGTAGGCATTTCATTTTCAATCAGGCCTGCCCACTTGTTTGGAGTTTTTGCTTTTCTTTTGAAGTCTTATATACAACAACATTTACATAAGAAGTTTTTCCTCTTGAGCTAGTAGACTATCCCTCTTTTGAAGTGTGGAAAAGTATGACTGAATAGAAAGGCTTGTCTTATTCGAGAGGTCTAGGGGTCCTTATATAGGACAAAACCCTAGAGTGCTCAAAGGAGGAAAATACATAAATACCCCTACGGGTTACAAGAATATACTTGTGCCACATAGAATATTCTCTATAGAATATTCTCTATGGAATATTCTCTTAACAAATATACTATCAATAGTGCAATTTATTCGAATCTCTAACACTCCCCCACAAGTTGGAGCATATCCATCGATTATGCCCAACTTGGATGCAATCTACGAAAGACGCCTCTTTGACAAGGCCTTTGTAAATATATCTGCAAGCTGAAGATCCATCGAGATGTGTGGTGTATCAATCTTACCTCCTCATACGGCATCGTGAATGAAATGATAGTCAATCTCGATGTGCTTGATTCTCTCATGGAATGCAGGAGTAGTGGCCATGTAAGTAGTAGATTTGTTATCATAGTATAGAGAAACATGAGTGGTGATATCAATGTTGACTTCTTGCAGAAAGTCAGTAGCCAAGTAATTTCACATGTAGCCTGAGCCATTCCCCTGTATTCTGCCTCTGCACTGGATCGAGAGACTACAGTCTGATTCTTGATCCTCCAACTAACAAGGTTTCCTTCTACCATCATAGCATAGCCCACTGTGGAGCGTCGATCCTCGGGCGAGCTTGCATAATCAGCATCAGCATAGGCAACAACATCAGTGTATCCATTTTCCCCATAGAATAGGCCACGTCCAGATGATTCCTTCAAATATTGAAGGATCAGAAGAACGTCCTCCCAGTGGCTGTAATAAGGTTTCTCCATATATTAGCTAGCTCTGCTCACAGCATAGGATATGTCTGGTCTAGTAACAGTAAGATAAAACAGTTTTCCAACTAGTCTTGTGTATCGTGTAGTGTCTTCAAATGGAGGATCAACAGAGGTAAATTTTTCCTTAGTTCTGTAGGAATACCATAGGGTTTGCATCCAAGTAACTTAGTATATCTAGGCAGTGTATCCTTTGTGACATATGAAGTCCTTTCTTGGTATGTAAGACTTATATGCCCAAAAAATAGCGAAGTTGTCCCAGATCCTTTGCGACAAAATCTTTTGCAGAAAAGCCTTGGTCTCCAGCACCCCTTTATCATCCTCACATGTAACAACTATATCATCTACATATACAGCAAGTATAACAGTACCGGATGATCATTTTCGGATGAAAATAGAGTAGTCAGATGTAGTTCTCTGGAACCCTAGAGTGCTAATTTCTGTACTTAGTCTATCAAACCATGCCCTCGGGCTTTTCTTCAGGCCATACATTGCTTTGCGAAGTCGGCATACATACTCCCCCTCGACTTCGTACCATGGAGGTTGCGTCATGTAAACCTCCTCCTCTAGATCTCCAAATAGAAATGCATTCTTGACATCCAGAAGAAATCATTCCAGCCCTTGTTTACAACCATTGAGAGGATGGTCCGTATGGAGCTCATTCGTGCAACAGGTGAGAAGGACTCGAAGTAGTCAACTCCATATGTTTGTGTAAAGCCTTTAACCACAAGTCTTGCCTTCAATCTATCAATGGAGCCATCTGGAGACTGCTTTGTAGTAAATACCCATCAACGGGGAACAGGTTTTGTTCCATGGGGATACTACACAAGATCCCATGTCCTTCGAGAATTAAGAGCCTCAATTTCTTTATCCATTGCTTTTTGCCTTCCAGAATCTTTCAGTGCACTATTATGATCTCTGGGAACTAAAATTGTCATAAGAGCATCTGCATATCTCTTGTCAGAATATGATAATCTATTAGTGGGCATGAAATGATAATCTATTAGTGGGCATGAAATGAGATATTGGATGAAGTGTACATTGCCTCGTGGTTCTGCGTGGAGCAATGGGAAGCTCTTGAGGATCATCCGAGACATAGTTCGTGGGAGAAGTTGGTGTATTCTTCTACAACAAAAGAACTGGTAAAAGAACAAGAACAAGACCTGAGACATGTTTTCTTTTATACACAATAGGTGGTGCAGGAAGGTCTAATGGTATATCTGATACGTCTTGAGTAAATAAGGAAGTTTGTTCAAAGAATGTGACATCGACAGATATGTAATACCGATGGATAGAAGGATCATAGCATTTGTACCCTTTTTGAGTCTGAGAGTAGCCCAAGAAAACACATTTAATCGCATGAGGAGATAATTTATTGGGAGTATAAAAATTGTGAACAAATGTTGTGCATCCAAAAATCCGCAGAGGTAGAGGGAAGGGTGACTCTATTGGGTATAGTAAGCCAAAGGGAGTAGAGTTGTTATGTGATGTTGAGGGGGGGCCTGTTTATAAGGTGGACATCAGTCAATATAATATCTCCTCAATAATTCTTGAGAACCTTCATTTGGGTAAGAAGAGAACGAGCAATATAAAGAAGATGTCTTAGTTTTCTCTTTACTACTCCATTCTGTTGAGAGGTATATGAGCAAGTTTTTTGATGGATGGCTCCCTGGGAGGAAAAAAAGGACGTCGGATCTTTGTTTGTAAATTCTAAGGCATTATCAGAATGAAATATTTTAATAGTAATGGAGAAGATATTTTTGACATAATGAAAGAAATTCTTGTCAAACGTTATGAATTTCTGAGCGTTCCTTCAATAAGAAGACCAAAGATAATCGACGGTAGTCATCCACAAAGACAACAAAGTATCTATGACCACTTAGTGTTCGGACAAGGCAGGGTCCCCATATATCACAATGAACAAGAGAAAAAGGAGAACTACGGTGAGGCTCAGTCCGTGCAGGATACGAGGCTCTATGATGCTTCCTGAACTGATATGCCCTACACTCAAAGGGTTTAAGTGTCAAAAGTTCAGGGAACATCATGGAGAGAGCTTTGGCTGAAGGATGACCTAGAAGAAGGTGCCACAGAAGAGGATCATCAGAGATGGATACTGCACCAGCAAAATTTGAATCAGAAAGATGTCGAGGTGATAGAGGTCATTCCTCTCATGTCCCCCACCAAAGATCTGCCTCATCCGGATGTCCTAAAAATAACAGCAGAACTTGTCAAAAATAACACGACAATTAAGTTCAAGACATAGCTTCTGCACAGATAGGAGACTGAGAGGAAAATCAGGAGCACAATGAACATCTGTCAATCGCAGCTTAGGAGAGAAATCAATAGTACCAACATTAGTAATCGGGGAATGATCCCCATTAGCAATACGAACAGTCTTCACTGATGAGGATGGTTGGGGAGACGTGAGCAGGATTTCCTCTCCCGTCAGATGGGTAGAGGCTCCAGACTTAATAATCCATGCATGTTTATAGGTAGAGACCGAGTTTGCTATTGAACCTGAGATAGTAGCCAGACTAGAAGAAGAGGTAGAGGTGATATTATTGCCAGCAGAGGAAGCATAGTCTTGCAGTAGTTGTCGCATATGAGTATATTCAAAAGTAGTAAATGGGGTTTGTCCCCCTCTAGTTTGTTGAGAAGATGTATCTTCAATTACATCAGAAGATGCTTCATCATGGGAATTATTGGCATTAGGCTACATGCCAAAAGTTGCCCAACACCTGTCAGAAGGATGATTCCAGCGTCCACAACATACACAAGATGGATAACGAGCAGCAGAGGAATTACGACCACGACCATGGTCACGCCCCCATCAAGAGTCATGACCACGTCCAAAGTTTCGACCCATGCCACCTTGATGCCCTCTATAACCTAAGGATGTATAATGAGTCGTTGTTTCTGTAGTAGTATAGATGGTAGATTGTTGAATGTGAGCCTCAAGCTCCTCTAAGGGTCCAAAGATGGTCTCAAGGCTCGGTAGAGTTTCTGCCATTAGAAACTGATCTTTCACTGGCTTGTATTTTGTGTTCAATAGAAATCGATAAACTTGTCGTTCAATGTGTTCGCCTACTTGTTTATCACAACATGCAGGCTGAAAAGATAAGGAGCTCCTCAAATAGGCTTGTAAGAAGTCTGTAGTACTAAAAAAGACTTGAATCTCCTTGAGAGGTTGACCAGATCCTCGTGTATATGTCAGAAAGATGAGACTTGGTCATCTTCTGAGAGTATGTGCACTCAAGGTTTTCCCACATCGCCTTAGCAGTTTCTTCGTAAAGAAGATTAGCAGTGACATTGTTTTTCATCCAGGTGATAACTTGACAGTTGTCAACAAACCATGAGTCATAGTCTTTGTCAGTTTTTGTAGGCGGGTCTTTTGTAAGAACATATATTTTGCGTTGGACACCGAGAAATACTTTGAAGGACCGAGACCATAGAACATAATTTTCAGACCCCTTAAGCTTGATAGTATTGCCCTATACCATCAAAGAAGAATTAGGGTACACGGGCTTGGTCTTAGTGGTCGTCATGGTGGCATCTTAGGTCAAGAAGAAGTGACCTAGAGAATGTATCTTTCTATCAACTGAACATCAAGTGCCTACACTTGCATCAATAGACAATACATAGCAATCAGGAGCCCACATTGCTGCGTAGGGAGGGCTGGAAACCCGTTGCATGGACTGATGGCGCAACGGGGGCCCACGATATCGCTCCTAGGCGTGCGGTGATACAGAGGACTACTTCTTAGGAGGCTTCAGGGAGCAGGAGGAAGGTTTTGGCTATGACTCCAGAGAGTAGGAGGGCTGTTGGGATGGGGCTGGCGGCAGCTCCAGGGAGATTAAGTGGTGGAGATCGTACTTAGGTGTTTGTGGCGGCACGGTTGTGAGGCGGCGGCATCAGTGGTTGCGGGAAGGGCCAGGGAGAGGCCGGGGAGGACCACTGGGAGGTCCTTCGAGCGTATAGGGAGGTCGAGCGTACAAGGGTGAGGCATGAGGCGGCGCAAGGGTGCTGGGGCCTAGAGGCGGCACTCCCTAGGGCACCGTGGAAGCGTCGGGGGATTACTCTAGGGCATGAGCGCACGGAGACATATGGGTTAGCGCGAGAGGGCTCCTGGGGTGGCGTTGGGCCACCTGAAGACTTAGGGCTGGCGGTGACAGAGGGATTTAGGTCAAAACACCGATCTAGGACCGCTGCTCTGATACCATGTGGAAAGTATGAAAGAATAGAAAGGTTTGTCTTATTCGAGAGGTATAGGGGTCCCTATATAGGAAAAAATCCTAGAGTGCTCAAAGGACGAAAAATACATAAATACCCCTACAAGTTACAAGAATATACTTCTGCCACATCGAATATTCTCTATAGAATATTCTCTATAAAATATTCTCTTAACAAATATACTCTCAATAACGAAATCTATTTTAATATCTAACATGAGGCATTATTGCAGCCCACACTCTCCTGTCTTTAGACGTCTCTGCTACTTGACAGGTCGGGGTGCACTTCCCTCCCTAGATGAGGGTAAATGTTTCTACTTGTGTGCTTCTCATACCGACAAATCCAATTCCCTCACCACTCCAACTGAGTTGAGCCAAGTGAAAGGTGCTAGTTTCCAAGTTAGGTCATTATGAACAAGAGCCATTTGTGTGCTCTGAAGTAATCTACTTAGGCAGTCAAGAATCCATTGAACTAAGTCTCACATTTCTCAAAGAATTAAGTCAACTAGACCTAAAGTACCTCAATTCCAGTTCCTATAAGTTTCCTGTGATTAGGTAGATTTAGGGTCCAACCAAGCTCCAATCTTCAGATTTTACTTAGATTAGTTAAATTACCAAACTTAATCCAAGAAATGCGAATGCTATGCAAATGCTATGTAAAATGCAGAAAAATATTTTTGTGATGTAATTTTTAAAGTTTTAAACTATTTATGAAATTTTGAAAAAGGTTTTTGTAAAATTTTATGTAGTTTTTCAAAAAGATTTTGCAAATGTTATTTGTATTTTTGGTTTTGCAAAAGTTTTGGTATTTTTCAAAACAAAAGATTTTGGATAAAAAAAGGTACAAATATTTACACGGGTATGCCTCTTATATTTACAAGAATTGGATTTTTAAGAATTTACAAGGGATGTGTGATTATTTTTACAGATATGTATATACAATTGGTAAAGTATTTTAGTGTGATGTATATATTCCTTAAACTTATTTGAAAATGATTTTACAAACAATTTTGAAAACTGTAGTTCGAAATAGTTTATGCAAATAATTTTTACATGTACACACATTTAAAAATCATTTTGAAAAGCTTCTTCAAACAATATCTATAGATTTTTCAAAATATTTTCACAACCATTTTCCAAAATGTTTGCAAATAGTTTTTCAAACATTTTTATTTCACACAAAGAAAAGAAGTTTTACAAGCAAAATATTTTTGCAAATGTCGAAATTATTTAACAAAACATTTTCCAAATGATTTTCAAAAGATTTTTCAAAAATATTTCCAAACTATTTTGAAACATTTTACAAAAGTATTTTCATATGATTTATTAGTCAATATATACACAAAAATTTTGAGGAATATTATCCATCTTTTAATGAATTTTATAGTATATTATACAATATTTTTAGCCATAGCTATTGAAAATACAAAAGTATGAGTTATGGCTAAAGTATATATGTAGTATACACAACCCTTTATACTTAGCTTGAGCTATGTCCTCATAGATCAGAGAGAAAAAGAAAAGATATAGCTCATACTGGGTATAGAAAAGTTTAAAGAATACACGAATAAAGAATGAATAAATGAATGAGAAGTCGACCATCCCCCTATACTTAGGATCAAATAATCCGAAGTATAACAGCCAATAAACAAGGCAGGGAGGGCCAAGGGTGGGAATGAACAAATCGCACTCTGACTGTCTCCCCCTATACTTAGGGTAAAATATCCCTAAGTATAGATAAGAAGAGGAGACAATGGAGAGGATTAAAGAATGAAAAGATCTCGAGGTGCACACCCCCCTATACTGAGGATAAAGTACATCCTAAATATAGAATATTGACAAAAAGAGGTGATACACACATCTATTTTTTTGGACAACGGAAACTAAAAACAAAAAGAAGAACAGAAGAAATTATGAAATCGTAAAGAAAGAGTTTTTGAGTGGCATTATCCGAATCTTGTGATGTGGCTACTATTATGGATGTTCCTTCATTGCATAGTACTTGGATAAAGTGTCTTGTTCAAGGTAGGGCTTCAATAGCTAATCATTGACAAGAAATGGTTGTGTGTCGGGAGACATGCCCAATGGACACTTGTAAGCAGTTCTGTACGCCCAAAGGACTGAGTCCAAAAGTTGGGACCAATTTTTTCAATCTGTCTTGACAAGCTTCTAGAGTATCATCTTGATTTCTTTGTTGGATAATTGTGCCATACCATTGGTCTGAGGATGGTAAGGAGATTCAACTCGGTGCTCGATGTCATACTCCTTCATTAATTTCTTGACTTCTCTGTTAATGAAGTGACTACCCCGTTGATGAATCCACATTTCATCGTCTTTATTCTATCATTTTAGCCTCAAAAACCCTGGCAAATGCTTGTAAATATCCTTAATTCCTGCATCTTAGCATTCATACATGTGCATGTAAATAGTGTATAAAATGTTGTTTTTAAAGTCAAAATAATATAATAAAGAAAAGAAAAGAAAAGAATAAAATATTGTAAATATTTTATAACCCAAAACTTTGAGACCTAGGCATCTTGATGAATAGGTCGACAAGGAATAAAGTAGGGGGAGATAAGGGCCAGAATACAGTAAAAATACCTATTCATTTTATTCATTCTTTATTTATTTTGGGACCTATTTTTGGTTCCACTTTTTATACCTCAAATAGAGAAACTTTGTACATGAAAGTTGTAGATAATTAAAAAAAAGAATACAAAATTTATTTCATGCAAAAATACTATACAGATAAAAAGTTATAATCTAAATAAAAATCCAAAATACCAACTTCCCATAACTGTATCTTGCAAATAAAAACTTGAAATGCATCAAACTCACCTTTAATTGTATATAACTTAAAATAATCTATTTAATGAAGTGGTTTCGCATTTGACGGAGCTACGGTTTGAAAGTTGAGTTTTGGACCTCTATTGTATACTTGTATAAAATAAAATATTCATTTTATTATTTGGTTATTATTTTCATAATTTTATATTTCCATAATTTTGTAAATATTATTTATAATAATTATGTATATTAAAATCAGAATAAAAACTCAAAGAAAACACAAAATAAATTACTTGTATAAATAGCATACATAGGTATAATACCTATACATATACCTATAGAATTACTATTTATATTTTATTAAGTATACATAATATATCAGAATAATAAAATAAAACTATATTTAAGTATATAAAAATATTTTATAAAATTATAAAATAATAAACAAAAAAATAAATTAAAAATACAAAATAAAAATAAATTAATAAAATATATAGATATATACCTATATAGGGCATAATAGGTAACTTGTAATTATATACCTCATAAAAATAAATAAAAATCACCATAAAATTCTTTATAAAATAAGAAACATTTTTTATTTTATAACCTAAAATTAATAAATTCATTTACTATTTTATTTAGAATTTACAAATAATTTTGACCTGCATTTTTCTAGTTGGTCCACGTGGACCAACCACCGCCGGTCAAGTGTTGACCTTGGTCAACTCCCTGACCGAGGTCTGCCAGGCCTGACACCTACGATTTTTGCCCCTTTTCAAGAAATTTTAGCGCCTCATCCTTCCATCCTCTGGCCTCGATTCCTTCTTGGAAATCTTTCCTTGATCTTCCCTCAACCACACCATGCCTCCAGATCACGCAAAATCCCCATCATTTGCGCATGGCCCTCGCTTGAAGGAGACGCCACCGCCATGTATGTATATGATCCGCCACCTTCAAGCTCGGTTTTGAACCCTTCTTGGCCATCAATCCTCGTCCCTGTTGCGCTCTTCGCGTTGCTGGAGGTGACAGCTCCTCAACCGTACCCTCAGGCGAGTCGAGGAAGCCTCGAATCAGCTCCACCATCTCCGCCGACCTCTGGCGTCGAGGTCCCCCTCCTCTGGTTCCGACCATCAAGGTATACCCCCTCTCCCTTCTTCCTTTTTAATTCTTTTTGATCCCTGTAGCCGTGGGAGTAGAATAGCACCTTTAGAATTGTCTGTCGTTCGCTATCTCGCCCATTTGCACACCATAGCCAGCGTGTACCGCCGGCCGAAGCTCCTCCATTTTCCATACACCATCTCCGATGCCTATTCCACCTCCACAGGGTCCAGGCACTTTGTCCTGGTCCCCTTCACCCCTTTTTGCAGATCAAAATGCAGTCAATGCACCTGGGGACCATTTTGAAGCGTTCGCCGGAGCTACCTGGAGCTCCACGCTCCGCCGCCCTCGCGTCAGCACCTCCGACCTTCTCCGATGACGCTGAGTACCCCATCACGTAGAGGGACCTTCCAGGAGCACGCCCGGCCGTTCTTCACTCTTCCAGACCGCCGGAGGCCTGAGAGCTAGCTCGGGGAAGTTCGCCTCACCGGCGTTCTTTCCTGTTTTCCCCCTTGGCCTGTCCGTCTTTCGATCAGGCCATCGCTCCAGTTCTGATATCAGCCGTTGGATTGCGTCGCGCCACCACCATCAGATCTTCGGTCGAAGATCTAATCTCCACCTTCCAGCGTAAACCATCATCGTGCAACCTCGAAGCGCCACGTGTCAAGTGGGCGCTCCACAGCCGTTCGATCACACACGAGGATATTAGGTGTGGGTATTTTGCACCTACACCCTCGCCAATTTTGCATTTTATTTTTAGTCCATAAACTTTTATTTGTAGTTTAAATATTTCTGTAATATTTGCATTTAGACCCTTGTACTTTCATTATTTGCACTTAGGTCCAGTCCACGTCACCTCACGTGACCTGTGCACGTGGGGTGGTGGGCATTTGCAAGGCCCCCCTGAGGGTTTGTTTATTTCGTTTCAATCCATGAACTTTTTAGTTAGGTTGTAATATTTTTTTGGAAAAATTGCATGTTAGCCCCTGTATCTTTGTAAAATTGCAAACATACCCCTGCCAGATCACGTACCCTGTATCTTTGTAAAATTGCAAACATACCCCTGCCAGATCACGTACCCGGTGCATGTGAGTTGGACATTTTGCTGCGAACCCCCTCCGGGTATGGGTATTTATTTTATGTCCAGAAAATTGAATTTAACATTATATATTTTTAAAAAATTACAAGTAGGCCCTTGGACTCATATGTATTTACGTTTATGCCCTTGCTAGTATTATATTTTTCTTGCATGTTTGCATTTATTTAATGCATCATTTTAACTTGAAAAATTACCAAACAAGTACATGTGTTCCTGTTGCATTATAGTTTAACGCCATATTTTTAGTTTGCATTTTTATTGCATTTTCATATTTACAAAAAATAAAAAACAAGCATTTTTATTACTGATTGCAATGGAAAATACATAAAAATTATAAAAAGTCTTTTAAAAAATTTCCAAAAAATTATATTTCTATATTTTAGTTTATTTTATTTTCTGACCAAAAATCCCTAAAAATTACAAAAAGAAAACCCCTAAAAATAGCAAAATTCTCAAAATCTTCATAAAAATCTAAAAAATTAATAAAAACTCCAAAAATTATGTTTTCTGTATCTGAAATTTCCTTATCCTATTATCTATCTAAAAAAATTAATTCGACAATTTCTCACTCCTGTTTGCTATTTTATTTCTATCTTTTTTTGTCTCGTATATATATATATTATATTCACTTTTTACTAGTATTTGTGACTTTAAAATACCAAATAAATTAGAAAAAATATAGAAATAAATCACAAGAACACTAAAAAATTTCTAAAAGCCCAAAAAGATTTGATTTCCTGAATTTTATTTATTTTTCTTATTTTTCTCTATATATTGTATCCCCTTTTTTCCTTTATTGTATATACACTTCATTATTAAAAAAAGAGAAAGTAAAAATAAATATAAAAAGAAAAAAAATCAGAAATTCAAAATCCAAATACAAAAATCTAAAATCAAAAATTACAAAAAAAATTAAGAAAAAGTAAAAACCCACAAAAATATTTGCATATTCGTAGGCAATTGATCATACATTCACACTTTGCGCATTTTTGCCTCGTTTGATCTTGTTTGCTCCTTGTGTTCGACACTCTACATACTATCACTATACACATATTCTGTAGAGTTATAATAAATTTTAATTCTGCCATTGCTTGTCATTGTCTGATTTGATATTGTGGGTTAATTGTTGATTTAATCGGGATTTACCGAGGGTCGCCGCAATGAGTTTGTCTCCGCCTTGTGTGAGACATTTAGACCTTCGTATCTCGCGGTTAATCAAATATCATCGTTGCCGGGGAGCAATGATGACACGAAAATCGAGCGAGCGAGGTAATCAGGTATATCTAAAATGTCGTTGCGACCTCAATTGCCCGGGTGTGTCAATCAAGAAAAAGAGACCACCAATAAAAGATAAAATCAACTCAAAACAAGATAGCGGTCTTGCTATTTTATTAATCTGGTATAGCGACCAGGGTCGATCACAAGGAGCACGAAATGGCCTTGCGGCCTACGAAGTAGTCAAAAAGAAAATAAAAGAAAAGAAACAGGTATTTTTGGTGGTTTTTAATTCTTTTTATATTTTTTTGGATTTTTGGTTAATTAAGAAAATAAAAGAAAATAAGAAAGCAAGGCAATTCAACAAATTATTTAATGCAACAAAAATCAAGCAAAAATTCAAATAAAAATGTTTTTATGTGTTTTATATTTTTACCGTTTTTAGAGAATTTTTGGAATTTTTCTGATGTTTATTTAATTTCTAAAAATGAAACATTGTAAAAAGATAAAAACAATGTCCAGCCAAGCTTAAGGGGTTTAGATAAAATATCTAAAAACCACCAAAAAGCCTACAGGTAATTTTCCTGTATAGTAAACAAAACAAAGAAAATTCAACCACTGGATTTATGAGTTTTGGGTTTTTAAATTATTTATTAGAATTTTTATGAGTTTTTAGGTGTTTTTCAATTTTTAGGAGTTTTATATGATGAAAAATGGCCAAAATTGGCTAGAAAATCAAGCAAGCCAAAACAAACAGTAGATAATGTTTTTGTAATTTTTAGATAGGTTTTAATATTTTTTTTGCGATTTTCAAAGTCAAACAGTAATGAAAATTGATTTTTTGACTTTTTAAAAATATAAAATAAAAAAATGTCTCCAAAAATTCCAGAAAATTTTACACTATGGCAGGAGCCATGTATCCAATTTTTCATTGGATTTGGAGTTGGTTTGCTATTTTATACAAAAATAAGAAGTAGGTACTGTGCACAGGGACCAGAGTGCAAATACCAAGAGTTCTGGGGGGTCCGGTGCAAAATACCCAGGGGAACCATGCGCGTCGCACGTGCCTGAGGCACTCAGGGACCTAAATGTAACGAAAACAAGTTCCGGGGGCTATTTAGTAACAGGTACCAAAAGTACGAGGGCTTGTGTGCAAATTACCCAATAAAAAACGCACATGCACAATTAATTCACGCACAGGGGTATAAATGCAATAATCCAAAAATATTCATTCATTCAATAACCAACCAGAACTACAGGGAATAAAGTGCAAATAGCCCAGAAAACCACGTGTCGAAGCACACGCTACACCATACACAGGGGCATAAATGCGAATGAAATAAAGTGCAGGGTTCACAGTGCAATTGTACCCAAAAACTAAACAACTAAGCTATATATTTACAAGACTAAATGCTAAATAAAATAAAAAGGAGGGCCTAAGGGTAAATACCCTTTATTAATGAGGACGGCTGGATGGGCGCCACGTGGTGGATGGACGGCTGAGATGCGGGTGGCGCCCAACGAAGGAGTCTTCGATGCTGATCGGACGGTCCAGGCGTAGACACGTGGAAGATCGATTGGCTCTGAAGCAGCGTGGGAAGGCGCCTCTGATCGGACGGTATGGATCGCCTCTCCAAAGATCTGACGGTGACGGGACCTCCTCAGATGGACGGCCGAGATGCGAACTGGAGGTCGAAGGCGATCAGATGGCGACGGAGGATGCTGGACGAACTGGGCGCCGGCGAACTTCACCGGGCTCATCGCGGCGCTAGTGTCCTCTTGGAAGCTCGCTGAATATCGAAGAAGATGCGTGGGAGGCTTCCGCGTCGAGTGGTGCCCTCCGATGACCCAACCGAGCCCTAGAGAGCTCTGGCGAGGTCGGCGGAGGTGGAGCTACTGGACCGAATGGTCCAAGCCCTCAGATGGGCTTGGATGAACCTGCAAAACGCACCAGAAAGCTCGCGGGTCGAGGGCAAACTGCCTCGACCCCGTTAGACATGGTGAAAGTGATCGGGGGGTCGGTGTGGGCGAGCTCCGGCGAGGGTGTGGGCAGAGGAGCTCGAGCCCCAGCTCCTGTGCGAGCTGGGTTGAATGGAGGGGTGCAGAACGTGCACGGGAGGAAGGCAGAGGCGACGGTGGATTCCGATGATCGAACGGGAAGATGAGGTGGTCGGAATCGAAAGAAAGCGACGGCGGCACGAATTGGGGATAATCGAAAATTAAAGAAAAAGACGAAAAATCTAGACTACCTGGGTGGATGGTTCAACTGGGAAGGAGCTTGCGAAGCTCTGGGTCCTCGCCTCAAGGAGCGTCGACGTCCGAGGCTCGAGCTCCTGCTCTGGGCGGAGCACGGCGGTGGTGACTCGCCGGATCAATGGTCTGAGCGCCCTCAGCCTCGCTGCAACACCTCCGGGGCAAGCTGTCACTCTCGCGCAGAAGGTGGAGCTCACTGGAAGGAGGAACGACAAGCCAAAGATGGGAATTAAGGTGGCGGAGCTGGGACTTTATATGTCTAGGGGTCTGGTTATCGGGAGGTCGGGCGAGCAGCTCAGTGCGCGGATCCCCAAAATCCACCCCGGGCGTGGATCAGGGATGATCAAGCTCGGATTAGAGCCCGGGGTTAACGGATTCAGAATTCGGATCGAGTGTGCGAAATGTCGAGAAGTCGGGTTGCGGGCACGGATCCGAGACGGGGTGGTCCTGGGGGGGAAGTTGACCGGGGGGTCAACATCCCCGTGGACCAGTAGAAGCAGGCCACGTGGAAAAGATTTAAAAATTCAATTAAAAATAACAAATGACCGAATTATTGAAAAGTCCAAACATGAAATATTTTTGTTTTAATTTTTTCTATTTTTTAGTGATTTTTAATTAATTTTTCAAAATAAAAATAAGGTATTTACATTATATAGCTATATATAAGTATATATACAATATAGGGATTTTAATTTTGATTTATAATTTGTTATTTTTATACAATTTTATTCCCATTTTATATTTTATTTATTTATATCATAAAATAAGGAATAAAAAGATATTTTTATTTTATTTTTATTATTTATATACATAGGTGAAATAAATACATATGTACATTTATATACATGGTATATTTACAAAGTATTTTTGATTTTGTTATTTTTATTTTGTTTTTGTTTTAATTTATTTTATTTATTTACACCATAAGTCATGGAATATGTACAAGATTTTTGGAAATTGATTTTTTTATAAATATATGGTAAATGGACTATATACATGGTGACTATGTACATGAGTGATGTTTTTGTTTTCTTTTTAATTTTTCTATTTTTATCTTGATTTTATATTTATAAATATATAAAAATATTTACAAACCTATCTATTTTTGGGAGGAAAATATTTTATTTTATTTACATATATATTTACACACATGAGCCCCTTTCTCCCTCTACTCTGGCTTTTATGCGGTCAGGCCCATGCTGAGCCCTCCCTTGGGTTAGGTTGCTCAATATTTATTCTAAATATTTCCCTCTTTTTCTTTTTACTCTTTATTCTTTTATTTTTGCACAAAAACATGCTAATTATAGGTTTTTACACAATGCATGCTTTTGGTAATTATTTATATTTACAACTATATACATGCATTTGCAAAGGTTTTTGTAGCTAAAATATAAGAATAAAGAGTGATGAATGAGTATTCATCACCCCCCTATACTTAACTTTGCTAGTCCCTTAGCAAACACTTATTTGAAAAAGAAGTGAAAAAGGAATAAAGAAAAAGAAAAAGAGAATGTACATGGATCAAGGTTGATTATTAAACGTGCCTTCATTAAATTAAGGTATGGAGCTCGATCAGATCTTTGGATTATTAATGTGTCGGAACCTTATTTGGACTTAAGCCTAAAACTCAACAGCCTCTAAGTTCCACTAATCTATAACCACGACTCCTCAATGCTCCAGATTAGAACAAGTCAACAATCACAAACCCTGAAGACCATGAATCTTTCCTTGTCCTGTGAATGCGAGGTCTAAGCTCTCCACCTCAGAAATGGCAACTTGACAACCCTCCCCAACAAGGTAACTCTATGACCTCAATCTGGCCACTCTTTCCTCGAGGAGCGGGGTATTCCCTTCTAAGTTCAAGTTCAACCGGCTCAAGAAGAGGAGGAAGAAGAGAATGGGTCAAGGCCAGTGTAGCCATGTACCCTTGGGAGCTTGACCAGTGTAGCCAAGTCTCCCTGCTGCAAGCTACATAAGGTGAATCATGAAACTCAAGCTTTGCTTATTGCACTCTATATACATACTCCAGTGGGATTATCATTTTCTATCAGACCCACCACTTTTTTGGAGTTATTTTCTTTTTGCATTTTTTTTCAAGTGCATCTATACAGCATATACATGTGCAGCATATATACAAGGAGTTTTTCCTCTTGAGCCAGTAGACTATCCCTCTTTTGAAGCTTTATTGCAACCCACAACTCCCGTCGTTAGACCTCATGGCAACCAGACCAAGTTGAGACGCACTTCCTTCACTAAAAGAAGAAGAGAGGTTCCGCCTAGAAGTACTATCCTCATATGCTACTCCAAGTCAAAGAAGACTGCCTCCTCACCACCTCATCCGTAGAGAACTCGGTGCAAAGTGCTGGTGTCCAAGTAAAGCCATTGTCTATATGAGTCATGTGTTGTTCTTAAGTGCTCTACTTTGGCTCATTGAGATGACATGTGATCGTAGCCTAGTGGACTCAAAGAATTAAGTCGTCATGGACCTGAAAAGCCTTAAACCTAAGCCCTATAAGGTTCCTCTTAGAAGTTAGGTGGATTAAGATCTTAATCAAGCTCCATTTCTCAATTTGATTCCAGGCTAGTTTAAATGTCAACTATCATCCAAAAAAAACTATATACATATTTACAAAAGGTTCTATTTACACAAATTTTTACAAACATGCAAAATTTTTGAAAAATGTTTTGAAATCATGAATGGATGATGCATGAAGTGCAAGTTTTGCAAAAGATATTTACACACATTTACACAAGATTTTTGCAAACTTTTGATTTTCAAAACATTTTGGAAAAATTTTGTACTATATACATAATTTTGATAAGAAAATATTTACACAAACTTTACACAAAAGATTTTTGAAATCATTTTTACAAAAATAATTTGTACACTAGCTATTTATGTGCAAATAAAAGAATGTTTATGTACATGAAATTTTTTTTAATTTTTGTGATTTTTTTAAGGTTTTTAGGCATTTTATTTATTTACACACACACACAAAGTACGAGTTATGGCTAAAGTATATATGAAATATATACACACCCCCCTATACTTAGCTCGAACGATGTCCTCAGAGTCAAGAGCGATGAAGAAGACATAACTTGTGCTAGGTATAGGGAAGTGAAAAGGAAGACTATATACAAAGACGAATGAATATCGAGAGACTCTCGGCTTTTCCCCCTATACTTAGGATCAAGTAATCCTAAGTATAGCAGGCTGTATACTAAGGGAAAACCGAGCGGAGAATGTACAGGGTCTACCCCCCCTATACTTAGCGTAAAATATCCCTAAGTATCGGCAACAAAATTAGGGGTAGACAGAAACAAAAGAAATACCCAAAGGTCTCACATCCCCCCTATACTTAAGGTAAAGTGCTCCCTAAGTATAACATAATCAACCGATGAAGCAAGGGATGTGGGACTAAAGAATGTAGTGATATAGACATCTGGATCTATACAAGGCGGAAGATCAATGAAACTCAGGCGTGAGATGCATTAGATGTGAGTCAAAGACCACATCTCACGCAAAATGAATAGGGGCAAGATCAACGACCCGCGGCTCATGATCTAGAAATGGCTTGAGCCGCTGGCCATTCACTCGAAAGGTACTCTCAGAAGACAACTCGGATATATCAATGCTACCGTTGTCGTGTACCTTTCTCACCAAGTAGGGTCCCTTCCACTTGCTCTGTAGCTTCCCTGGAAATAAACGAAGCCTCGCATCAAACAGCCATACTCTCTGACCTGGCTCAAAATGCTTGTGGCTGATATGAGAATCATGCCACTCCTTCACTCTCTCCTTATACTATAGGCTGTTTGAGAAGGAGGTATCTCTCAACTCCTTCAGGGCTGCTAAATCTGCCCTCCTCTGGTCTCCTACACCATCTGGATCCATAAGTATATTAGTAACTGCCCATAGTGACCTGTGCTTCAGCTCAACAGGTAAATGGCATGGCTTGCCATATACGAGGCGAAAGGGAGATGTGCCCAATGGTGTCTTGAAAGACGTCCTATATGACCACAAGATCGAGTCCAACAGCTGTGACCAATCCTTTCGGTCAGGGCGGACGACTTTCTGCAATATAGTCTTGATCTCCCTGTTCGACACCTCGGCTAGACCATTCGTCTGTGGATGGTAAGGTGTAGCAACACGATGGTCTATACCGAACTCGCTAGTAAGGGCCTTTACCTGGTCGTTGATGAAATGAGACCCCCCATCTGAAATCAGAACTCTAGGAACCCCGAACCGCGTGATGATGTGCTTCCTAAAAAATCGGCAAACTGTCCTCGCATCAGCGGCTCGGGCTGGGATAGCCTCAACCCAACGACTAACATAATCAACGTCCAACAGAATGTACTCGAATCCCTGACTCTTAGGGAATGGACCCATGAAATCGATGCCCCATGCGTCAAAAACCTCACAGAAGTGAATGGGCTGCATCGGCATCATATCATGCTGTCCACAAGTGCCCATCCTCTGACAGTCAGTACACCTCTTCACGAACTCATCAGAGTCCTTGAAGACGGTAGGCCACCACAAGCCGGATTGGAGCACTTTCTGTGCCGTTCTCCTCCCAGAATGATGTCCTCCTGCCTCAAGCTTGTGGCAGTAAGTGAGGACACTATGGTGCTCATCCTGAGGAATGCACCGACGCCAGACGCTATCCCCTCCTTCGTGGTAAAGGATGGGATCCTCCCAGTGGTAGGACTTGGCCTTCGCAAGGAAGGTCTCAAGCCTCTGCTTGGGCCAATCTTGTGGGACTTTCCCAGCAACGAGAAAGTTCACAATATCGGCATACCACGGGAGTGAGGCGATAGCAAGGATCGCCTCATCTGGGAAGGTCTCACAAATAGGATCAATCTGCTCAGACTCCTCAGGCTGCTCTATACGGGAGAGGTGATCCGCCACCACATTCTTGACTCCAGGCTTATCCTTGATCTCAATGTCAAACTCCTGGAGTAGAAGGATCCATCTAGTAAGTCTGGCCTTGGCATCCTTCTTTGCCATAAGGTATCGGATGGTGGTGTGATCAGTGTACAAGGTCACTCTAGATCTAATGATATAAGATCAAAACTTATCTAGGGCGAACACTACGGCTAGCATCTCCTTCTCTATGACGGTATAATTCCGTTGAGCGGAATCCAATGTGCTGCTAGCGCAGTGAATAGCAAAGGGGAGTCCATCCCTCCTCTGTCCCAGCACGGCCCCTACGGCAAAATCGGAGGCATCCGTCATGATCTCGAATGGGAGAGACCAATTAGGCGGCTGGAGAACGGGAGCCTCAATCACATACTGCTGGAGAGTCGCAAAGGACGAAAGACACTTGTCATCGACAAGGAACTCGGTGTCTTTCGTCAAGAGGTCAGTCAACGGCCGGGCAATCTTGCTGAAATCATGAATGAATCTCCGATAGAAACCAACGTGCCCCAGGAATGACCGTAGCTGCCTCAAATTGGACGGCGGTGCGAGTTTTCTAATGACATCAACCTTGGCCGGATCAACCTCCATGCCCCTGTTGGAGATGATATGGACAAGCACCGTCCCTTGAGTCACCATGAAGTGACTCTTCTCCCAAGAAAGCACCAAAAGGACCTCTATACATTGCTGGAGTACCCGGTCTAGGCAGTCAAGACAGGAGGCGAATCCGTCGTCGTAGACCAAGAAATCGTCCATGAAGACCTCCAAACACTCCCCTACCATGTCCAAAAAGATCGACAGCATGCATCTCTGAAAAGTCGCAGGGGCATTGCATAGCCCAAATGGCATGCGTCGAAAGGCATATGTACCGAAGGGACAGGTAAAGGTGGTCTTCTCCTGGTCCTCAGGAGCAATGGCCACCTGGTTGTAGCCCGAGTACCCATCCAGGAAACAGTAATGGCTCTTCCCTGCCAGTCTCTCAATGATCTGGTCAATAAAAGGCAGGGGGAAATGATCCTTCTTGGTGGCCTGGTTGAGTCTCATGTAGTCAACACAGACCCGCCAAAAGGTGGGTACTCGTGTAGCAATCTCCTCTCCCGACTCACTGATCACAGTCGTGATGCCCGTCTTCTTGGGCACCGCATGCAAGGGGCTGACCCACTTGGAGTCGGAAATGAGATAAATAAAATCTGCGCTCCACCATTTCGAAATCTCCTTCATGACGATCTCTCTCAGGTTGGGGTTCAGCCACCGCTGGAACTCACGCGACGGCTTCGCCCCCTCCTCGAGATAGATATGGTGGGAGCACAATGCTGGACTAATCCCATGGAGATCTGCTACGCTCCATCCGATTGCCTTGCGGTTATTTTCAAGAACCCCCATCAAACGGGATTCTTGCTCTCCAGTCAGATCGGCGGAGATGATGACTGGGTACATCTCAGGCTCGCCCGCAAGGAATCGATACTTCAGCGAAGTAGGGAGCGGCTTCAGCTCTGGACAGCTGGGTGCTGGCAAATCTGGCTTCGAAAGAAGATGTATGTATGCTGCCAAGTCTGCCTGGGAGAATGAAAACGAACTCTCGCAAACTGGATCTGGAGAAGGCTGCTCAACTGAACTGTCTCTGATCTGCTCGGCATCTACCTCCTCCTCAGTTGTAGGCTCTGTGGGACTCAGGTCTGGCATGTGATCCTCGTAATCTGCCCAATCAGACTCTGAATCCGAGGGATCTGCATCAAACAAGGTGGCATCAGTACCACCGTCACACAAGGTGGCCTCAGTACCACCATCACTAGAAATCTTTTCGCGGTCGAGAACCGGCTCTACTGCCACTGAAGTATCCTGGACCAGGGCTGTGCTCTCCAAGCTCTCCTCTGCTATCAACTCGGCATCAGCGGTGTCTGGAAATGAGAGGATGGCCTGTGCTGCAGGGTCTGCCCATGCTGCCTCATCATCTGTGATCACAAAATTACAGTCCTGGTAGATGTCTAGCCCGGCATCTGTCAGCTGCTCTGTATCTGTACTGGTCTCTGAGCATGCTCTGTCTCTGGCTCTGTAGTCCTCGACCGTCTCTATTTGTACACTTTCGCCCTCGACGCGAAAGTATACCTTCCCGCTATCATGGTCAGTCACCGCCTTGGCTGTGGCCAAGAACGGACGATCGAGGATGATGGGGGTATCGGCCATTGAATCAGGGATCTCCATGTCCAACACTACGAAGTCCACGGGGAATTGCAGGCCCTGAATAGTGACGACAACGTCTCGCAACAACCCCTTCGGCCTCTTGACAGATCGATCAGCGAACTGAAGGACTGTCCTGCTCTGTCTAAGAGTGCCCAACTCGAAGCGGTCAAGAAGGGCTGCTGGAAGGAGGTTGATAGACGATCCGCTATCCAATAAAGTCCGGTCGAACCTCTGCTCTCTGATATGACATCTGACATATGGGGCTCCTAAATCTGGCCTAATGGCCGGCAGACGGTTCTGGATCGCGAAACACGTGGCTTTTGTCAGCACATAGATCTCTGAGTGGTGGTTCCTCCTCCTCCTCCTGACCGTAGTCCTGTCTCTCAAAGAACGCTGAAGAAGGGGGATGTGCTGCAAAGCCTCCTGAAGGGTCAGCTGGATATGGAATCGATCAATCATGCTCTGGCTGAACTCCTCCTGCTCTCTCTTTTTTAGATCTTTTTCTTTTTTCTTCCCCTTCCCCATCAGAAGGGCTCTAGGGAAGGGGATCACAGGGTCCTTCTCAGATGAAGGACTAGGAATAGGTCTAGATGGCTCGACGGCCGGATCCGCACATACATCAAGCACCACAGTGGGACCAGAGTAAACTAAACATTTTCCTTTATTCACAACAGGGTTCTGAGCTACATCAGTGGAAGGAAAAACAACAGATCTCTCTACATGAACACCGGTGGCTTCAGTACCACCACGGGCTGGCTCTGCTAGACATCTCACGGCCTCAGTACCGCGCTCTAGCTCGACATCTTAGGTGGCGTCAGTACCACCTCCTCGAACAGGTGAAACGGCGGCCTCAGTACCACCGGTGGGATCAACATCCTTGGTGGCATCAGTACCACCGTCATCATCATGAGCGGCCTCAGTACCGCTCTCCTCCTCCTCATCTGGCGCTCTAGGTGTATCCTCATAATGTCGCTCAGCTGAGGCGCTGCCTGCTGGTGTCCTACCGCTCCTAAGTGTGACAAAATCAGCATCAAAAAGATCTGAAGACATATCATCAAACGGATCTCTAGGAGTGGCATGCTCAGTGTAAACTACCTGCTCAGACTTCCGCTTCAGGCTGTTGGGATTCGGCTCTATCTGGGCAGGAATGGCGGCCTTCCCTCTCACAATGTCCCGCATCTCCTGGCGGAACTCGTCCATCTCTCGTCTGAAAGTAGCCTGCTGGTCCGTGAGCTGGAGCGCTGGGACGAGCTGCTGCTGCTGCCGTGATCTCCTCGCGACTGAAGACGGGGTTGTGAAGCCGTCTGTGCCTCCTGGGGACACATGAGCTGGGTCTTCATGTCGCTCAGAGTCTGTGCCATCTGCTCCATCTGAGTGATGCCCTGGCACTGCTTCTTCTCGATCAGCTCCATCCGATCCAACTTCTCACTAATGATGCCCATATCCGCAACGGATGACTCTGCATGTGCTGCTGCTACTGCGGATGAACTGGATGGACCGGCGTTGACCCATGTTATCCTCTGGTATTGCACGGGTCCTGGCTGCTGCTGGGGTCTGCCCTGAGTGTACAACCTGGTCTAGGACATCACCATGTAGTTCTCGGCCATCTCCTCGTAGATGGCCCAGACTTTGTCGTGATCCTTGGCGAAGTAAGACCCGCCACAAGAAGCATTCACCAAGCCCAGGAGTTCTGGTGTCAGCCCGCTGAAGAAGCTCTGCACAAGGTTGGGCTTCGAAATATCATGGTGCGGGCATCGATCCGTAAGCTCACGGAACCTCTCCCATGCCTCATGGAATTGCTCGTTGGGGAGCATGGAGAAGTTGCTGATGAGGGCTCTCGCTGCATTGGTCCGCCCGAGTGGATAGTACTTGTTCAAGTACTCGGTGCGGAGCTGCTCCCAGGTGTAAACAAACTTCCCCAAGTTCTTCAGCCAGGTGGCTGCTCTGTCGGCCAAGGAAAAGGGGAAGGCAATCATCCGAATCGTATCCTGGTCCACCTGACGATCGTGGACAGTTCTGCAGATCATAAGAAACTCCTGGAGGTGGAGATGGGGCTCCTTAGTGGCGAGCCCGTGGAAGCGGGGGAGTAACTGCAAGGTGTTCGGGGGGAACTTGAAGTCCCCCACGATGGCTGGAAGTACAACCCAGTGGTGCGTCAGCGTCGATCCGGGGTTGTGCAACTCCCGCATCGATCTCGGTGGTCCTCCTGCCGCGGCTGCGGCGGCTGCTGCGGCTGCTGCTGCAGCTGCTGCATCTGCATCCTCTGGGATCCTCGGTCCCTCTCTGCGCTCCTCTCGCTCTGCTCGCATCTGCTCCATCTCTCTCCTCATGTCGAGCATGAATGCTCCCTGATCCCTCAATTGTTGCTAAACGGTCTCTAAGGAGGCGATCAGGGTGGAGTTGATCGCACCCTGGTCCAGCACAAAGTGCTCAGGCTGACCTCAGGAACGATCCTTAGAACTACCGGCCATGACGTGTTCAAAATCAAATAAGCCAAACTCAGGTGCTTATAAATCTGCCAATCTCTCCTCTGGCTCATGTCTCTCAGAACCGAAAGAAAGGGGGTCACGGGGGGACAGGGCGTTGTCATACTCGGGCTTGGAGAGCTGGTCTCGGCTCTCGCGGGCCAACCTAGATGAACGGGTAGACGTGCCCGAAAGCGGTGCAGCCAGAGGCTGCCTAAGAGAGCATCTACCCATCATCGTGATCTGATGAGTAAGGCGGATGAGATCTGGAGAAACTATGATCGGCAACCAAACCCTTTGTTCACCAACGCAACGCGAGCTGAAGACCGTAAAGGCTCGGTCAAATTATCTTGTCAAATTTTATTAGGTGAACAAACAATCTATCAGTGCGCTTACGTGACCTGTTGGGATACCCGATGCTACCTCAACTGACTGGCCCGCACGGAAGAGTCGGTAGTCAGTCAGGAATAACACCGGAGGGCTCTACCTAGTGTGCGGGTCACTCTCTCGCGCAATCAAACCAAACAATGAGGGGGTTGCTCTCCCCAAGACAATTTTTTTAAGTCAGGTGTCTTTTAGGGTCAATAGTTTTAGCCAGTCCCAATTTTATGATTTTTCTTTTTAATCTTTTTCAATAAAAGCAAAAGGCCTAACGAATTTTTCGGTTATCCTGGTTATTTAGTCAAAAACAAGGGGGAGAAGTCGACAAAGCGATGCGCGATGAAATCAATGATGCATGCAGAGATAGAAATGCGTACCTTCCTCCAGCACTCTACATGCAAGTGATCCGCGCAGAAATGTAAAGACAGAAAATAAACTACCTATATGGTGCAGCGGTGAAAACCGAGTCCTAAACAAGCAATTCTACTCGAAGAACCGTCTAACTGGTCACCGATCCTTCAAGCCAAAGGTCCGGTCTCGGTCTACCCCTCCTCCTCCCGACACATCGGGTTCAGGAGCAGCGCTTGGCAGGGCAGGCTACGGCACGTAGTCTACGAAGGGGATGAGTCAGTTATTTTTATTAATCAATTATTAGTAGGTCCAATTAATCGCACTATAGGAACAGGCAAGCAATTAGGTGTGGGGACCCTACTAATTACGTCACAATCAAGCAGAAAATCCTAAGTCTAGGGGCTCGATAAAAACCGCGTAAAACCGTAATAGGCAACGAGAAAAACCAAAACCGCGAAAAAGCCGCGAAAACTCCTAAGGATCCCCCGAGCACACCGGTGCTCGGCGAAACAGACCCGCTAAAGAAGTAAAGTCCAAGAGTCTGTCCCTGTATTATTACAATAATCAAATGAATAAAAAGAAAATCTAAACTAATCCTACTCTAATCCTCGCCCGCTCGTCTACTCTCTCACGCTCTCCTACGGCTCCGTGCAGAAGGGAGCTGCCTCCAAGTTCCTCGGTTGCGTCGGCTTCTCGAGATCAGCCGCCTCGGTCCTCGGGCCCTTGTAAGAAAGGAGACAAGTGGCCAGTCCAACAAAAATAATCAAATAATAATAAGAAAATAAAAGAAAGGGTATATGTGCAAAAATGCAAAATAAAATAAACACTCAAAAACAAAAACAAAAATAAAAGAGAATAAAATAAAACAAAATAAAGCAAAAATAAAATAAAAACAAAAAGCCGCGAAAAGCCGCGGACTCTGAAAGAGCTGCGAAAAGCTGCGAAAAAGAAAACGAAAATAAAATGAAAACTACTAAGCCGTGCTCCCCGGCAACGGCGACATTCTGATGACATGAAAATCGAGCGAGCGAGGTAATCAGGTATATCTAAAAATGGTCGTTGCGACCTCAATCGCCCGGGTGTGTCAATCTAGAAAAAGAGACCACCAATAAAAGATAAAATCAACTCAAAACAAGATAGTGATCTTGCTATTTTATTAACCTGGTATAGCGACCAGGGTCGATCACAAGGAGCAGGAAATGGCCTTGCGGCCTACGAAGTAGTCAAAAAGAAAATAAAAGAAAAGAAACAGGTATTTTTGCTGGTTTTTAATTCTTTTTATGGATTTTTGGTTAATTAAGAAAATAAAGAAAACAAGAAAGCAAGGCAATTCAACAAATTATTTAATGCAACAAAAATCAAGCAAAAATTCAAATAAAAACGTTTTTATGTGTTTTATAATTTTTACTATTTTTAGTGAATTTTTGGAATTTTTCTGATGTTTATTTAATTTTCTAAAAGTGAAACAATGTAAAAAGATAAAAACAATGTCCAGCCAAGCTTAAGGGGTTTAGATAAAATATCTAAAAACCCCCAAAAAGTCTAGAGGTAATTTTCCTGTATTGTAAACACTACAAAGAAAATTTAGCCACTGGATTTATGATTTTTGGGTTTTTAAATTATTTATTAGAATTTTTATGAGTTTTTAGGTGTTTTTCAATTTTTAGGAGTTTTATATGATGAAAAATGGCCAAAATTGGCTAGAAAATCAAGCAAGCCAAAAAAAATAGTAGAAAATTTTTTTGTAATTTTTAGATAGGATTCAATATTTTTTTGCGATTTTCAAAGCCAAACAGTAATGGAAATTGATGTTTTTGACTTTTTAAAAATATCAAATCAAAACAAAAATGTCTCCAAAAATTCCAGAAAATTTTACACTACAGCAGGAGCCATGTATCCAATTTTCATTGGATTTGGAGTTGGTTTGCTATTTCATTCAAAAATAAGAAGTAGGTACTGTGCACAAGGACCGGAGTGCAAATACCAAGAGTTCTGGGGGGTCCGGTGCAAAATACCCAGGAGAACACGCACGTCGTGCGTGCCTGAGGCACTCAGGGACCTAAATGTAACGAAAACAAGTTCCGGGGCACATGCACAATTAATTCACGCACAGGGGTATAAATGTAATAATCCAAAAATATTCATTCATTCAATAACCAACCAGAACTACAAGGAATAAAGTGCAAAAAGCCCAGAAAACCACGTGTCGAAGCACGTGCTACACCATACACAGGGACATAAATGAGGATGAAATAAAGTGCAGGGTTCACAGTGCAATTGTACCAAAAACTAAACAACTAAGCTATATATTTACAAGACTAAATGCTAAATAAAATAAAAAGGAGGGCCTAAGGGTAAATTACCCTTTATTAATGAGGACGACTGGATGGGCGCCACGTGGTGGATGGACGGCTGAGATGCGGGTGGCGCCCAACGAAGGAGTCTTCGATGCTGATCGGACGGTCCAGGCACAGCCACGCGGAAGATCGAGTGGCTCTGAAGCAGCGTGGGAAGGCGCCTCTGATCGGACGGTATGGATCGCCTCTCCAAAGATCTGACGGTGACGGGACCTCCTCAGATGGACGGCCGAGATGCGAAATGGAGGTCGAAGGCGATCGGACGGCGACGGAGGATGTTGGACAAACTGGGCGCCGGCGAACTTCGTCGGGCTCGTGGCGGCGCTAGTGTCCTCCTGGAAGCTCGCTGAATATCGGAGAAGATGCGTGGGAGGCTTCCACGTCGAGTGGTGCCCTCCGATGACCCAACCGAGCCCTGGAGAGCTCCGGCGAGGTCAGCGGAGGTGGAGCTACTGGACCGAATGGTCCAAGCCCTCAGATGGGCTTGGATGAACCTGCAAAACGCACCAGAAAGCTCGCGGGTCGAGGGCAAACTGCCTCGACCCGTTAGACGTGGTGAAAGTGATCGGGGGGTCGGTGTGGGCGAGATCCGGCGAGGGTGTGGGCGGAGGAGCTCGAGCCCTAGCTCCTTTGCGAGCTGGGTTGAATGGAGGGGTGCGGAACGTGCGCGGGAGGAAGGCGGAGGAGACGGTGGATTCCGATGATCGAACGGGAAGATGAGGTGGTCGGAATCGAAAGAAAGCGACGGCGGCGCGAATTGGGGATAATCGAAAATTAAAGAAAAAGACGAAAAATCTAGACTACCTGGGTGGATGGTTCGACTGGGAAGGAGCTTGCAAAGCTCTGGGTCCTCACCTCAAGGAGCGTGGACGTCCGAGGCTCGAGCTCCTGCTCTGGGCAGAGCACGGCGGTGGTGACTCGGCGGATCAGTGGTCTGAGCGCCCTCAGCCTCGCTGCAACACCTCCGGGGCAAGCTGTCACTCTCGCGCAGAAGGTGGAGCTCACTGGAAGGAGGAACGACAAGCCAAAGATGGGAATTAAGGTGGCGGAGCTGGGACTTTATATGTCTAGGGGTCCGGCTATCGGGAGGTCAGGCGAGCAGCTCAGTGCGCGGATCCCCAAAATCCACCCCGGGTGTGGATCAGGGATGATCAAGCTCGGATTAGAGCTCGGGGTTAACGGATTCATAAGTCGGATCGAGTGTGCGAAATGTCGAGAAGTCGGGTTGCGGGCACGGATCCGAGATGGGGTGGTCCTGGGGGGGAAGTTGACCGGGGGGTCAACGTCCCCGTGGACCAGTAGAAGCAGGCCACGTGGAAAAGATTTAAAAATTCAATTAAAAATAACAAATGGCTGAATTATTGAAAAGTCAAAACATGAAATATTTTTGTTTTAATTTTTTCTATTTTTAGTGATTTTTAAATAATTTTTCAAAATAAAAATAAGGTATTTACATTATATAGCTATATATAGGTATATATACAATATAGGGATTTTAATTTTGATTTTTAATTTGTTATTTTTATACAATTTTATTCCCATTTTATATTTTATTTATTTATATCATAAAATAAGGAATAAAAAGATATTTTTATTTTATTTTTATTATTTATATACATAGGTGAAATAAATACATATGTACATTTATATACATGGTATATTTACAAAGTATTTTTGATTTTTGATTTTGTTATTTTTATTTTGTTTTTGTTTTAATTTATTTTATTTATTTACATCATAAGTTATAGAATATGTACAAGATTTTTGGAAATTGATTTTATTTATAAATATAAGGTAAATGGACTATATACATGGTGACTATGTACATGAGTGATGTTTTTGTTTTCTTTTTAATTTTTCTATTTTTATCTTGATTTTATATTTATAAATATATACAAATATTTACAAACCTATCTATTTTTGGGAGGAAAATATTTTTATTTTATTTACATATATATTTACACACATGAGCCCCTATCTCCCTCTACTCTGGCTTTTATGCGGTCAGGACCATGCTGAGCCCTCCCTTGGGTTAGGTTGCTCAATATTTATTCTAAATATTTCCCTCTTTTTCTTTTTAATCTTTATTCTTTTATTTTTGCACAAAAACATGCTAATTATAGGTTTTTACACAATGCATGCTTTTGGTAATTATTTATATTTACAACTATATACATGCATTTGCAAAGGTTTTTGTAGCTAAAATATAAGAATAAAGAGTGATGAATGAGTATTCATCAAGCAACAACGTATATAGCATTCTTTTGTGATTGATTGTGGATATTTGCCTATCTTTTTACCTATTTGTTTGATTATATTGCTTGACTGGTCTAGTCACCCTTTTTGTTGGATTTTGTGTGAGGTACCGCCAAGTGAGGGAAGCGCTCCATCCTAGGCGCTTGGGCACCCACGTGAACTCTCGCTTAGCACCAAAGAGAACTTGGAGGCTTGAGAAGACCATCATTTCGTGTAGAATTTTTGTAGTTTAAAAATTTGTAATTTAAAGTGAGAGAGAGAGAGAGAGAATTAATTTGTAATAACTTGGACTCTCTAGGACACTCAGGCCTAATTTCCTAGAGTTTGTTCACTTGGGGGCTCACCGCAGTTTTGTGTTTTTCGCGGTTTTTTCGTCTTTATTTTATTTTGTTTCACGAGGATTTAGCCCCTACACATAGGAATTTTTGTTGACTGTGATGACTTAAGAAGCTAAGGCCCAATCCCTAATATCTTGCCTGCACCTATAGATCGTAATTGGACTTGGCTAAAAATCAACTGAAAAGGCTATTGACTTAGACTAGAGACCACGTGCCGAGAGGAGTCGTATACAACGCATGCAGGATCCACTGTGGTGGACACCGATCGGCTCCTAAGACCAGACTCTGGTCTCTCTTTCTAGTCATAGCTACTTGTTCTTCACGTTAATAGAAGTTACTCATCTTAGGGGCGATTTCCTCGTGCATGCATTTAGGTAGTTTTAATTATTGTCTTTAATTTATGCGCGTATCACTTTCCATGTAGAGTGCTGGCGAAAAGGTACGCATCCCTATCCTTGCATGCATCATAGATTTTGACCGCGCATCAGCTTTTCCGCTTTCCTTCCCCATTTTTGTTGGACTTTAAATAACAAGGAAATTGGAAAATTCGTTAGACGATGATTGTTCAGAAAAATACATAAAAAGTGAAAATCATAAAATTGGGACTGCTAATGCGAACTTGACCTTAAAACTCATCCCACCAAAAACTTTGTCTTTGGGAGAGTAACCCCCTCCTTGTTTGATTTATCTGCTGCGAGAGAGTAACCTGACACTAGGATAGAGCCACGCCTAAAATTCCGGTTGACTACTGATCGTGGTTAGTCGTTCTCCAGTGAGGATCTCTTTGGTAACCGGTAAAGCGGACCACGACGTCCTTAGTAGAGTGAATTTGCAGGAACAACTGGGTTACAGTCCGCAATTCATACTGGTTGGGAAAGATCTAACGTGGATCAGGATAATCGGCTAGGAAATAGGGTACCTAACAGCTCGCTCTAACGCTCTGATAGATTGACTAATCACCTAATAAAATTTGACAAGATAACAAACCGAACTTTCACGGTCATCAGCTCAAGAGTTGTGTAGGTGAATTGGGGGTTTGATTGAACATCTTGTTTGCATTCCAGATCTCATCCGTCCTTATCTCTAGATCAAGATGATGGGAAGGAGATCCCTTAGGCACGTCTGGTGGCACCGCTCTCGAGCACTACTCCTTTTTCATCTAGGTCGGCTTCGGGGAGTCCAGATCCACTCTCCGAGCCTGAGTTTACATCCACCTTGTTCCCCCTCGACCACCCTTCTTCTTCTATCAGTCCAGTGGTGTCAGACTTTAGTGCATAACAGAGTTCAGAACATTTGACGGCACCTGAGATGGATTCTTTTGACTTTGCAGAAACCTTAGAAATGGAAAGCATAGAGGAAAACGTAGATGAGCCGAGACCACCTCCATACGTATATGATCAAGCAGCCATCAACAATTCACTGTTAGCCTCCCTGGAACCAATGCAGAGACAGATCAGAGACCAGGGATTTGTCATGGGTGAAATCATGAGGGAGATGCGTGAAGGACGAGAATAACAAAACGAGGGCGGTAAAATACCAAACGCAGAGGACGGAGGAGGAGAACCCAACCAGGAGAGGCCGCCTCCAAGGACTATGAGGCAGTTGCACAACCCTGGTGCAACCCTCACACACCGATGGATCCGACTCCCTCCCATCTATGGAGACTTCGAGCTTCGCCCACATACCATTCAGCTACTGCCCAAGTTTCATGGGCTGGGCACTAAAGAACCTCACCTCCATCTGCAAGAGTTCGAAATGATATGCAGTACAATCCATGACAGGTTTGTGACTGAGGATACCATCAAAATGATTGCCTTACCGTTCTCCTTGGTTGATAGAGCCGCTTATTGGCTTAAACATTTGGGGGGGTACATCGACACTTGGGAGCAACTCTAGAAGAGTACTTGAACAAGTAATACCCACTCGGCCGGACAAATGCAGCTAGAGCAATGATCAGCAATTTCATGATGATCCCCAATGAACAATTCCATGAAGCATGGGATCACTTTAGAGAGCTCATTGACCGATGTCCCCACCATGAAATATCACAGCCCAATCTAGTGCAAACTTTCTTTTGCGGGCTGACATCGGGGCTGTAGGGGCTTATTAACGCCTCGTGTGGGGGATCTTATTTCTCCAAGGATGCAGAAGCGGTCTGGGCCATTTATGAACAGATGGCAGAAAATTCCACAGTGATGTCCCAGGGCCGCATCTACACAAACTCCAAGGTCCCACCACAAGCTACTTCTTACCACCACATTGCCAGGATCGATGCTGGGAACCATACTTCGTCAGTAGCAGCAACACAAGGTGAATCGGTAGCAGCTGACATGGGCATTATCAGTGAGAAATTGGACCGCATCGAAATTTTGGAGAAGAAGTAAGGCCAAGGTCTGGCACAGATAGACCAGTTGGCTAAGACCATGAGTGACCTAAAGACTCACATATTGAGTATTCAGGAGGCACAATCATCTTCACATCCGCCATCCAGGTCACTGGCTGACTCCAGAGGTAGCTGTTCTACCCCACCACCTCCAGCATACCGCCAAGTTCATCATGTCCAGGAGGTGTCGGTACAGCAGTTGCCGCACTATTCACAGCAGCCACCATCTCAGGACACTCAGATGGTGGTCTATCAACCAGATCAGCCTTTGGTAGTACTACCACCTCCACCCTTCGAGCAGGAGCCGTTGATGGAAGTCAACGAGATATGGTACAATCGGTACCCCCAACATCCTGGGATTCGTCATGATCACCTAGGATTCCGTTGGTCCACTAGAGGTGCCTCATCCCAGCAGCAGCCTCCAGCTCAGGGCAATCAGAGTAGCCAACACCACCAGCCCCAATACTCCCAAAAACAACAGCAACATTACCAGCAGAATCCTCGTCACACCTATCAGGGACAACAGTGGAGGCAGCGCCAACAGCCTTACCAACCGCAGTACTATTAGTCTCACCAGCAACCTCAATTCCAGCAAGGGAACACTCCTGGTTCTTCCATACCCGTCTTAGAGAACCCATCACTTGATGATCTCGCCCGCTTGCTCTCCGAATAGCAAGCATCTTTCCAGCGAGAAATGGATGAGTTCCAGCAGGAAATGAGGGACATAATCAAGGGGAAAGCCGCCATACATGTACAGAGCGAGCCTAATCCGAATAACTTGAAGAGGAAATCCGAGCAGGCACAATTTACAGAGGATACCACTCCTAGTGCTTATTTGAATGACATGCATTCTATATTTGATACTCACTTCGTGTCACTTAGGAGCGGTAGGGAACCAGCCGGTGGCGGCTCATCTGAGGGACAACACCATGGAGATTCTAGAGCCCAGATGAGGAAAGAAGCGGTGCTGATACCGCTAACAACAATGATGATGATGACGGTGGTGCTGATGCCACCAAGGATGACCTTCCAGACAACGGTGCTGAGGCTGTCATGATACCTGATGCAGACGGTGGTGCTGAGGCCACCATTTTTGATGTTGAACCAAAGCGCAGTGTTGAGACCGCGAAGGAGAATATTTTGGGTGGTGCTGATGCCCCCATTTTGAGTCCATCTGTATTCCAACCTTCTGCACTACCATTTTCTGTATCCTTGGACACCAGGAAAAAGACCAAAAAATGAATAAAGGAAAGGTTTCTCCATCAATTCCGAGTCCATGTGTGTTGAATGATGATGTTTGCTTGGTATCCAGTCCTTCACAGGGCCTGAAACCTTCTCCAAACCCTCTGTATGAGGAGGGCCCCTCCATCCTTTTCCCTCAAGCACTATGCTCGGCAAAGGGGAATAAAACAGAAAATCCCAAAAAGAAGGAACAGCTAGAGTTCATCCAGTAGATGATAGATAGATTTAAGATACAACTGACTCTACAAGAGGCACTAGAGCACATCCCCCTTTTCCAAAAGAATCTGAGAGAAAAGACCACTGTACGCAGGAGAAGGCGGAACAACAGAGGAGAGATCCATGTGATCACCCGTGCCACATGTTGTGCCATTCAGAAACAGTTGCCAGCCAAACAACCGGATGCAGGAGCTCCATATGTCAGATGCCATATTAGTGAGCAGCCATTCGATCGTACTCTATTAGACATCGGCTCTTCTATCAACCTCCTTCCGGCAGCCTTACTCGACTGATTCGAGTTCGGCCCGCTCCTTCGGAGTCAGACAGTCCTTCAGTTTGCTGATAGGTCTATCAAGAGGCCGAAGGGGTTGTTGAGAGATGTGGCCGTTGCCATTCATGGCCTGAAATTCCCTGTGGACTTTGTTGTATTGGACATGGAGATCCCTGAGTCGGTAACCGATACATACATCATACGAGGACGCCCATTCTTGGCCACAGCCAAGGCGGTAACCGACCATGATAGTGGGAGGGTGTACCTTCGCGTAGAGGGCGAGAGTATACAAATAGAGACGATTGACAAAACCTGAGCGAAAGATTCAGCCTGCTCAGAGCCAAGTAGTAATATAATGTAGCTGACAGATGCAGAGTTAGACATCCATCAAGAGTGTGATTTTGTGATGACCGATGACGAAGCAGTTTGGGAAGATCCAGAAGCACGAGCCCTCGTCGTGTTTGTAGACTCAGAGTACCCACCTTTTGAGGCAGACAAGAGTTCGGAGAGCACACCCTTGGCAGAGGACACTATAGAGGCTGACAATTGCGTGATGAGCGGCGACATTGATGGTTGTTCTGATTCAGATCCCTCAAAGGCAGACTTTGATTGGAGGGATTTTGGTGCATATTTGCCATGTCTGTTTCATGATGAGCCGACAGATAGGATGGAGAGTGAGATAGCACAGATGATAGACACACCGACAGGGTTCCCTTCGTCAGATGATCACATACAGCGAGAGTTCTCACATGAAGACCTGGTAGCTTTTATAAAGACATATCAGAAGCCAGATTTTCCAGCTCCTACCAAGCTAGAATTGAAGCCTTTGTCGCAGTCGCTTAAGTACATATTCCTTACGGGTGAGCCAGAAATGCACCCAGTCATTATCTCAACAGATTTGACTAGAGAACAAGAATCTCATTTGATGGAGATTCTTAAACGCAACCGCAAGGAAATAGGATGGAGTGTGGCTGATCTCAAGGGGATAAGTCCGGCCCTGTGCTCCCACTGTATCTACCTCGAAGAGGATGCTAAGCCATCACATGAGTTCCAACGACGGCTGAACCCGAACCTTCGAGATGTAGTAATGAAGGAGATATCTAAATGGTGGAGCGATGATTTTATCTACCCCATCTCCGACTCTAAGTGGGTTAGTCCTTTACATGTGGTACCCATGAAGATGGGTGTCACTACAGTTGTGAATGAGTCTGGAGAGGAGATCGCCACCCGGATACCCACTTCTTGGAGGGTTTGTGTGGACTACATACGATTAAATGAGGCCACCAAGAAGGATCATTTCCTGCTACCATTTATTGATCAGATTATCGAGAGGCTAGCTGGGAAGAGTCATTACTGTTTCCTTGACGGGTATTCCGGATATAATCAAGTGGCCATTATGCCCGAAGATCAGGAAAAAATGACATTCACCTGTCCATTTGGGACTTATGCCTTCAGACGGATGCCCTTTCGTCTATGTAATGCTCCGGCGACATTCCAGAGGTGTATGTTGTCCATCTTTTCGGACATGATAGGTGATTGCTTAGAGGTCTTCATGGATGATTTCTCGGTCTACGGTGAAGGGTTTGATGCTTCTCTTGACTGCCTAGACCGAGTACTCCAGTGCTGCATAGAGGTAAACCTTGTACTATCTTGGGAGAAGAGTCACTTCATGGTGACTCAGGGGACGGTCCTTGGTCATACCATTTCCAACAGGGGCATGGAGGTTGATCTGGCCAAGGTGGATATCATTAAAAAACTCAATCCACCATCCAATTTGAGTCAGTTGCGGTCTTTTCTGGGGCATGTCAGTTTCTTCCGATGGTTCATTTAGGACTTCAGTCGAATTGCCCGACCGCTTACAGATTTGTTGACTAAAGACACCGAGTTCCTTGTAGATGATAAGTGTCTTAAGTCCTTCGAGACTCTCAAGAATTTAGTTGTCGAGGCTCCTATCCTTTAGCCACTCGATTGGTCTCTTCCCTTTGAGATCATGACAGACACTTCTGATTATGCCATTGGGGTTGTGCTTGGACAAAGGATGGATGGATCACCCTATGCCATACACTACGCTAGCCGGACGTTGGATGCAACTTAGAGTAACTACACAGTGACTGAGAAAGAGATGCTAGCGGTAGCCTTTGCTTTGGATAAGTACAGATCTTACATTCTTGGATCTAGAGTGACAATATTTACAGATCACACTGCCATTCGATATTTGATGTCGAAGAAGGATGCCAAAGCCAGGTTGACAAGATGGATCCTTCTCCTCCAGAAATTTGATATTGAGATTAAGGATAAACCTGGGGTTAAGAATGTTGTGGCAGATTACCTCTCCCGCCTAGAGAACCTTGAGGAATCTGAGCCCATAACACCTATTACTGAGATTTTCCCAGATGAGGCGATCCTTGCTATCACCTCTCTTCCATGGTATGCCAACATTGTGAACTACCTTGTTGCCAAATCTATTCCACAAGGTTGGTCCAGACAGCGGCTTGAGACCTTCGTTGCGAAGGCAAAGTCGTACCATTGGAAGGATCCCGTCCTTTATCATGAAGGAGGGGACAATATCTGGAGACGATGCATTCCTCAAGATGAGAAACATAGCTTCCTCACCTACTGCCACAAGCTTGAGGCAGGAGGATATCATTCTAGGAGACGGACAACACAGAAGGTGCTCCAATTCGGCCTTTGGTGGCCTACCCTTTTCTAGGATTCTGATGAGTTCGTGAGAAGGTGTACTGACTGTCAGAAGATGGGTACTTGCAGACAGAGAGATATGATGCCCATGCAACCCATTCACTTTTGTGAAGTTTTTGACGCATGGGGGATTGATTTCATGGGCCCATTTCCTAAGAGTCAGGGGTTTGAGTATATTCTTCTCGCTGTGGATTATGTGAGTCGTTGGGTTGAGGTCATCCCCGCCCGAGCCGCAGATGCTAAAACCGTATGTTGTTTCTTGAGGAAAAATCCTATTTCACAGTTCGGGGTAACTAGAGTCTTGATTTCAGAGCGGGGTCTCACTTTATAAATGACAAGGTAAAGGCCCTTGCAGACGAGTTCAGTATTGACCATCGTGTTGCCACGCCGTATCACCCTCAGACTAATGGTCTTGATGAAGTATCGAATAGGGAGATTAAGACAATGTTACAGAAGGTAGTCCGCCCAGACCGAAGGGATTGGTCACAGCTTTTGGACTCGGTCTTGTGGGCCTACCGGACTTCCTTCAAGACATCATTAGGGACATCTCCCTTTCGTCTCGTCTATGGCAAGCCATGCCATTTACCAGTGGAGATGAAGCATAAGTCACTTTGGGCAGTTACAGAGCTATTATTGGATCCCAAGAGTGTAGGAGAGCAGAGGAAAGCAGAGTTGGCAGTCCTGGAAGAACTAAGAGATATAGCCTTCTCAAGTGGCCTACAGTATAAGGAGAAAGTGAAAGTATGGCACGATTCCCAAATCAGCCACAAACAATTCGAGTCAGAACAACAAGTATGGTTATTTGATGCTAGGTTGAAATTATTCCCAGGGAAACTACAAAGTAAATGGAAAGGACAATATGTGGTCCAGAAGGTGCATGATAATGGTAGCATTGATATATCCGAACCTTCATCATCTTCCACTTTTAGAGTCAATGGTCAACGCTTGAAACCATATCTAGATCATGACCCGCCGACCGTTGACGTTGCCCCGATTCATCTGGTATGAGACGTGTTCTTTGACTCACACCTTCTGCATCTCGTACATGATTATCACTTCTATCTTCCTCTGTACAGATCCATTTGTCTATATCATTCATTCTTCCGTTATGTCTGTCACCCCGTCTTCATCCTATGATTTTGCTGTACTTAGGACACGCCTTGTCCTAAGTATAATGGGGTGCACACACTGAGCTGTGATCAATTTTCTTCTTGTCTTCCTTTACTTTGCTATCTTCTTTATTCTTTGATCCTCTCCATTGTCTCCTCTTCTTGTCTATACTTAGGGATATCTTACCCTAAGTATAGGGGGAGACAATCGGAGTACGATTTGTTCATTCCCACCCTTGACCCTCCCTGCATTGTGTACAGTCTGCTATACATAGGATTATTTGATCCTAAGTATGGGGGGACGGTCAACTTCTCATTCGTTCATTCCTTCCTGTATTTATTTATTTATTCTTTAGACTTGCATATACTTAGTACGAGTTATGTCTTCTCTTTTCTCTCCGATCTATGAGGACATAGCTCAAGCTAAGTATAGGGGGGTCGTATATAAACCGTATATACTTTAGCCATAACTCGTACTTTCGCATTCTTACTAATGGCTAATTATACAAATTCATCAAAAATCTTAATAAAAAGATGTTGATTATTCCTCATATTCTTTTTGTATCTACTGATTAATAAATCAGGTGAAAATATTCTCTGCAAAATGTTTGAAAAATAGTTTGAAAATCTGTGTGAAAAATCTTTTGAAAACTATTTGGAAAATGTTTTGTACATGTTTTCAACCTTTGTAAAATATTTTGGTTTGTAAAATTTTATTTTCTTTGTGTGAAATAAAATTTTGAAAAATGATTTGCAAATGGTTTGAAAAATGGTTGCAAAAATATTTTGAAAAATCTATATATATTGTTTGGAAAACCGTTGCAAAATGATTTTCAAATATTTGTACATGTTTGTAAAATATTTGTAAAAACTATTTTGGACTATAGTTTTTCAAAAATTGGTTGTAAAACCTTTTCAAATAAGTTTGAGGAATACATACATCTCACCTAAAACTCTCTATGTATATACTTATAAAATTGATCGCTTACCCTTGTAAATTCTTAAAACCCATTTCTTGTAAATATGAGATGCACTCCCGTGTAAATATTTGTACCTAGTTTTTATCCAAAACCTTTTTGTTTTCAAAAATCCCAAAATATTTGCAAAATTAAAATTAAAAAAAACATTTGAAAAATCTTTGTGAAAAATACAAAAAATGCATATGCATCATCTTTTCAAAAATCCATAAAAAGTTTAAAATATTTGAAAACTGCATCACAAAAATATTTGCTGCATTTTGCATTCGCATAGCATGAGCATTTTTCGGATTGAGTTTGATAGTTGAACAAGTCTAAGTAAAATCCGGAGATTGGAGCTTAGTTGGACCTTAAAATCCACCTAATAACAGGAACTTTATAGGAACTGGAATTGAGGTACTTCAGGTCTAGTTGACTTAATTCTTTGAGGATCACGAGACTTAGTTTAATGGATTCTGGACTGCCTAAGTAGAGCATTTCGGAGCACATGCACGACTCTTTTTGATAATGACCTAACTTGGACACATGCACCTTTCACATGGCTCAACTCAGTTGGGGTGGTGAGGGGATTGGATTTGCCGGTATGAGACACACACAAGTGGAAACACTTGTCCTCCTCTAGGGAGGGAAGTGCACCGCAACCCATCCAGTGATGAGAAATTCTATAGACAGGAGTGTGTGGGTTGCGATAAAGCTTCAAAAGAGGGATAGTCTACTGGTTCAAGAGGAAAAACTCCCTATGTAAATGCTGCTGTGAATAGTATTTCAAAAAAAATGGACAGGCCTGTACAAAAATAAAATGCCTGCAAAGTATGTAAATATGTTTTATAACCAATAAGCTAGCTTGAGTTCCAAAGTCATATCATGTGAGCCTGCAGCTGGATGACTTGACTACACTGGTCTTGCATCCTAGGATTGGTAGCTACACTGGCTACCGTCCATTCTTCTCTTCACCCCCTCCTCTTGAGCTGGTTGCCACTTGAACTTAGAAGGGAATACCCCGCTCCTCGAGGAAGGAGTTATTGGATTGGGGAATCATTGGATTGTCATGCTAGAGAAGTCAGTCTCTTTGTCATTCTAATTGGGAGAGCCACAATCACTTACACTGTGCGAGTCAGATTCATAGTCGTAAGGGTTTGCGTATGAGTTGAGATATTTCTGACCTGGCTATTGAGGAGACTTGAGCAGAGTTTTGGGATTCTCATGGACTGTTGGATTTCAAATCTGGTCCTCATTAAGGTTCCTCCTGCACTAAAATTCCAAAGGTCTGACTTAAGCTCCAAACTTTGATTTTGTAAAGACAAGTTTGATAATTAAACTAAATCCTTTTTCTTATTTTTCTTTTCTTCATTTTTCTTTTCTGCACTTATTGCATAACTGTTTGCTAGGGACTAGCAAAGGCAATGTATAGGGGGATGATGAATACACATTTCATCATCTTTATTCTATCATTTTGGCCTCAAAAACCCTGGTAAATGCTTGTAAATACCCTTAATTCCCGCATCTTAGCATTCATACAAGTGCATGTAAATAGTGTATAAAATGCTGTTTTTAAAGCCAAAATAATAGAATAAAGAAAAGAAAAGAAAAAGAATAAAATATTGTAAATATTTTATGACCCAAAACCCCGAGACCTAAGCATCTCAATGAATAGGTTGACAAGGAATAAAGTAGGGGGAGATAAGGGCCAGAATACAGTAAAAATACATATTCATTTTATTCATTCTTTATTTATTTTGGAACCTATTATTGGTTCCACTTTTTATACCTTAAATAGAGAAACTTTGTACATGAAAGTTGTAGATAATTAAATAAATAAGAATACAAAATTTATTTTTATGCAAAAATACTGTACAGATAAAAAGATATGATCTAAATAAAAATCCAAAATACCAACTTCCCAGAACTGTATCTTGCAAATAAAAACTCGAAATGCATCGAACTCACCTTTAATTGTATATAATTTAAAATAATCTATTTAATGAAGGTGGTTTCGCATTTGGCGGAGCTACGGTTTGAAAGTTGAGTTTTAGACCCCTATTGTATATTTGTACAGAATAAAATATTCATTTTATTATTTGTTTATTATTTTCATAATTTTATGTTTTTATAATTTTGTAAATATTATTTATAATAATTGTGTATATTAAAATCAGAATAAAACTCAAAGAAAACACAAAATAATTTACTTGTGTAAATAGCATAACTAGGTATAATACCTATACATATACCTATAGAATTACTATTTATATTTTATTAAGTATACATAATATATCAGAAAAATAAAATAAAAATATATTTAAGTATATAAAAATACTTTATAAAATTCTAAAATAATAAATAAAAATAAATAAATTAAATATACAAAATAAAAATAAAATAATAAAATATATAGATATATATATAACCTATATAGGGCATAAAAGGTAACTTGTAATTATATACCTCATAAAAATAAATAAAAATCACAATAAAATTCTTTATAAAATAAGAAACATTTTTTTATTTTATAACCTAAGATTATTAAATTCATTTACTATTTTATTTTGAATTTTCAAATAATTTTGACCTGCATTTTTCTGCTTGGTCCACGTGGACCAACCAACGCTGGTCAAGTGTTGACCTCGGTCAACTCCCTGACCGAGGTCTGCCAGGCCTGACACCAGCATGCCCCTTTTCGAGAAATTTTAGCGCCTCATACTTCCATCCTCTGGCCTCGATTCCTTCTTGGAAATCTTTCCTTGATCTTCCCTCAGCCACGCCATGCCTCCAGATCATGCAAAATCCCCATCATTTCCGTATGGCCCTCTCTTGAAGGATATGCCACCACCATGTATATATCTGACCCGCCACCTTCAAGCTCGGTTTTGAACCCTTCTTGGCCATCAATCCTCCTCCCTGTTGTGCTCTTCGTGTTGCTGGAGGGGACAGCTCCTCAACCGTACCCTCAGGCGAGTCGAGGAAGCCTCGAATCAGCTCCACCATCTCCGCCGAACTCCGACGTCGAGGTCCCCCTCCTCTGGTTCCGACCATCGAGGTATACCCCCTCTCCCTTCTTCATTTTTGTTTCTTTTTGATCCATGTAGCCGTAGGAGTGGAATAGCACCTTTCGATTCGTCTGTCATTCGCTATCTCGCCCATTCGCACTCCATCGCCGGCGCGCACCGTCGACCGAAGCTCCTCCATTTTCCATACACTGTCTCCGACGCCTATTCCACCTCCACAGGGTCCAGGTACTACACCCTGGTTCCCTTCACCCCTTTTTGTAGGTCAAAATGCAGTCAACGCACCTGGGGACCATTTTGAAGCGTTCACCGGAGCTACCTGGAGCTCCAAGCTCCGCCGCCCTCGCGTCAGCACCTCCAACCTTCTCCGACGATGCTGAGTACCCCAACACGGACCTTCCAGGAGCGCACCCAACCATTCTTCACGCTTCCAGACCGTTGGAGGCCCGAGAGCTAGCTCGGGGAAGTTCGCCTCGCCAGCGTTCTTCCCCGTTCTTCCCCTTGGTCTCTCCGCCGTTCGATCAGGCCATCGCTCCAGTTCTGATATCAGCCGTTGGATCGCGTCGTGCCACCACCATCAGATCTTCGTTCGAAGATCTAATCTCCACCGTCCAGCGTGAACCGTCATCCTGCAACCTCGAAGCGCCACGTGTCAAGTGGGCGCTCCACAGCCGTTCGATCATGCACGAGGATATTAGGCGTGGGTAGTTTGCACCTACTCCCTCGCCAATTTTGCATTTTATTTTTAATCCATAAACTTTTATCTGTAGTTTAAAGATTTCTGTAATATTTGCATCCAAACCCTCATACTTTCATTATTTGCACTTAGGTCCAGTCCACGTCACCTCACGTGACCCGTACACGTGGGGTGATGGGCATTTTGCAAGGACCCCCTAGGGGTTTGTCTATTTCATTTCAGTCCATGAACTTTTTAGTTACGTTGTAATATTTTGGAAAAATTGCATGTTATCCCCTGTATCTTTCTCAAATTGCAAACATACCCCTGCCAGGTCATGTGCCTAGTGCGCGTGAGTTGGACATTTTGCAGCAAACCCCCTCCAAGTTTAGGTATTTATTTTTAGTCCTTAAAATTGAATTTAACGTTATATATTTTTGAACTTCTGTGTATTTACGTTTATGCCCTTGCCAATATTATATTTTTGCTTGGATGTTTGCATTTATTTAATGCATCATTTTAACTCAAAAAATTACCAAAAAAATAACATGTGTTCTTGTTGCATTATAGTTTAACGCCATATTTTTAGCTTGCATTTTTATTGCATTTTCATATTTATAAAAAAAATCAAAAACAAGCATTTTTGTTATTGATTGCATTGGAAAATACATAAAAATTATAAAAAGTCTTTGAAAAATTCCAAATAAATTATATTTCGTGTGTTTTAGTTTATTTTATTTTTGACCAAAAATCCCTAAAATTACAAAAGAAAACCCCTAAAAATAGCAAAATTCTCAAAATCTTCATAAAAATCTAAAAAAATTCATAAAAACTCCAAAAATTGTGTTTTCTATCTCTGAAATTTCCTTATCCTATTATCTTTCTATAAAAATTAATTTGACAATTTTTCACTCCTGTTTGCTATTATATTTCTATCTTTTTTATCTCGTATATATATATTGTATTCACTATTTACTAGTATTTGTGACTTTAAAAATACCAAAAAAAGTAAAATATAGATATAAATCACAAAAACATTAAAAAAATCTAAAAAGCCCAAAAAGATTTGATTTCCTGAATTTTGTTTATTTTTCCTATTTTTCTCTATATATTGTATCCCCTTTTTCTTTTATTGTATATACACTTCATTATTAAAAAAAAAGAGAAAGTAAAAAAAATAAATATAAAAAGAAAATAGAAAATCAGAAATTCAAAATCCAAATACAAAAACCTAAAATCAAAAATTAAAAAAATTAAGAAAAAGTAAAAACCCACAAAAATTTGCATATTTGTAGGCAATTGATCATACATTCACACTTTGTGCATTTTTGCCTTGTTCTATCTTGTTTGCTCCTTGTGTTCGACACTCTACATACATGCACTATACACATATTCTGTAGAGTTATAATAAATTTTAACTCCACCTTTGCTTATCATTGTCTAATTTGATATTGTGGGTTAATTGTTGACTTAATCGGGATTTACCGAGGGTCGCCGCAGCGACTTTGTCTCCACCTTGTGTGAGACATTTAGACCCTCGTATCTCACGGTTAGTCACCCGTCTGATATCAGTATCTTCGGAATCTCGAACCATGATATGATGTTTTCTTTCAAAAAGCGACACACTATACGACTATTTGCAGCTCGAATGGGGAAAACATCCACCCATCGACTCACATAATCAACGGTGAGATGGATGTGCTCGTACCCCTGACCATTAGGGAAGGGTCCCATGAAGTCGATGTCCCAAGCATCAAATACGTCTGTAATCTGAATGATACACAGGGGCATTGAATCTTTCGTTGTAAGGATACCTTTCAATTGCTGACATCAGTGCAACTTTTGACGAATGCTGTGGAATCCTTAAATAGTGTGGGCCACCATATGCCATACTGTAGTACTTTTGCTGCCATCCTATCTCTAGAGTGGTGTCCGCCAGATTCGAGCGAGTGATAATGCTCAAGGACACTATGATGCTCCTCCTGAGGGATGCGCCATCGCCAAATACAATCTGCTCTTGCCATGAATAGAAGTGGATCTTCCCATTGGTAGAAATGCATTTGGGACATGAATATGTCCTTGATCTTCGTCCAATCCTGCGAGACTGCACCAGAAACGAGGTAGTTCACAATATCGACATACCAAGGGAGTTATCCACAGCCAGAATTGATTCGTCAAGAAAGGTGTCTGTAATGGGTGCACTACTCAGTGAGGTTCTTGCTGCACAATTCTAGAAAGGTGATCTGCTACCACATTCTAGCAATGGCGTCATTTAATAACTGGCAACGACGCCATTTGATAACAGAGGTCGTGGTCATGTCAATCCACAAGGCAGACTGACAATCGTCGAAGCGACCTCAAAAGAAACCTCAATCAATCAACAATCAACCCACGAATAAACCAAGCAATGAATAGCACAAAATACGAGTCAAAATTTATTATTCTCTACAAAACACAAGGTATAGAAAGCAAACAAGTAGAGATCAAACCATAGAGAGCAAAACCAGTAGCCTGTGATTATTATTAATCAAAGCGTATTACGTACAAACATGTCATTCATTTCATATTTTGTCGGATTTTAATTTTATAATTTTTTCTTTTGATTTTTTATACATTTTTTGTTTTGGTTTTATAAATTTGTATTTTCTTTTTATATTTCATATTTTTTATATTCCCTTTTATTTTTAATAGCAGATAGAATATATAAGGATATATATACCATATAGAGTGATATAATTATAAATACTAGTAAAAATAAATAAAATACATAAAGTAAATTATATTTAGGTTTTATATATTTTCCTAATGTTTTTGTAATTATCTAGGAATTTTTGTTAATTTTTATGGATTTTTAAAGTCAAAAAGATCCCAAATCAAGGATTAAATAATAGACCGAAATTGAAATGAAGATGAAAAATAGCAAAATAAGTCCAAAATTCTTCAAATCAATTTTATAGATAATAATATACATAGAATTCAGAAATAGAAAAACATATTTTTAGATTTTTTGGGGATTTTTAATATTTGTTATTTTATTTTGGAGCTTTTTGATTTTTAGTCGTTTGATTTTTCTATATTTAGAGATTTTTGGTTTGGAGTTACTACATACTAAAATAAACAACATATATTTTTTTGGAATTTTTCTAAACATTTTTATATTTGTTTGGTATTTTATAAGCTAGACATGGACAAAAACATGCTCATTTTAAATAGATAAAATGCCAAAAAATGCTAAACTAGGAGCTTGAAAGTACATGTTAGTAGATATCTAACCCTATTTTTGCATAATTTTCTGAGCATTGTTCTTATTTTTAATAAATGAAATTCAAGCACCAAAATTCATAAACTAGAAAGGGCATAACTTCAAATAAAATTTTATAAACATCAGGGGCTCAAGTACAATTTTTCTAAAAATATACAAACCAATTATAAATACAAAAAGGCACAAGGGCATCCTTGTAATTTGGTCACCTCACGTTGAAAGATACTTGAGGTGACCTAGCATTGACCTAAGTGGAATATGAAGGATGTGCAGGGGTTGGCATACAAAATTTCCACATTTAATTAAGCTACATGGTTTATTTACAGGGTTAATTAATAAATACAAAGATGTTAGGGGTAGGATATGCAATTTACCCCTTCCTTGCGTGCCATCGGATGGCTCTGCTTATTCCACTTGCCACGTGTCGTTCGCACAGCCTGCAATACCCCTTTATCGATGGACGCTTCAGATATGATCGTGACGCTCAATCAATGGTCCAGAGGTGCGAGAAATGGATGGTTGGGAATAAAACTGGAGGCGCATCCTCCATCGGATGGCTACTGCTCTTTGCGAAGAACAGGGAAGAATAAGGCCTTCCCCGACCTTCAATCGACGATATCTCTCTCCTCCGAGGGTCTCTGATGCAATTCTTGGTCTCTACACATTTGGGATGACTGGTACTCGCAAGATGGTCCAGGACCCAATGTTGGGATCCTGGAGCTCGTTTGAAGCAGGAGCACTTGGGAGGCTTGTGCAGGTGTGATTCTTGGCCCAAGATGGCCCCTTTTGGTGTGTGTGACCTGCACTGAAACACTATATGGCTCGAGACGATAACCCTCGAGCAGATACGAAGCTGTATAAACAGAAAGGGAGGTGGGCGGAGAAGGTCCAGTGTACGGTGGAGGAATGGACCTTGATTAGCTGCTCGGGCAAGGAGTGTGTTGATCTAAGTGGGAGAAAATGTGGAGCATGCGATGGAGAAAGTAGGGAGGTGGTCGTGGATGGGCGAAGTACGGCGGAGCACAGTGAACAGACTATCGGAGCTCAAGAGCTCCGGCGAGGGTAACTATTTAACCTAGCTAAATTACTGATGAAAGCTTGAAATTAAAGATAGGAAAAGAAATATGGGAAATAAATCTATTTAAAAAGGGAAGGAAAAGCAGCTCTTATACCTGGCCGGAGACCAGAGAGCAGGGCGGCCGACAACAACCACCGTGGGTGCACCTCCTCTTCTACGAGTCGCACCAGACCTCATGGGATCTCCCTCTGTAAAAGGTATTCACTCTAGACCAAGGTTTAGGGGACTTAGGGCTCGGAAAGGAGACTAAAAATGAAGGGAAAGAAGTGTTTTTTATTTATAGCCAAGTTGAGCACTCTTATTGACTGGAGATTTGGGAGAAATACAAGTTATATACAAGAAATCATAAGTGATGGTGTGGATCAATGATGGTTGATCTTGATCGTGACGTGAAGATTGGACTAAATAGATTGATGAAATTTCAATGAAAAAGGGAAGAAAATGGGGGATTAGATGGGTTTGACGGGCGATAGAGGTGCCAGGGGGAGTTGACCGGGGGTCAACAATCCCTGGGCCCTGATTGGTCTAGATAAGCTGCTACAGGACAAAGCTGTATATATTATTCGAAATTAATTAATTATTTATAGTAAATGATTTTATTAATTTTTTATTATAAAATAAAAAATGTTTATTATTTATGTAATATTTTAATATGATTTTTATTTATTTTTTGGTGTTATTTATTACAACTTAAATTTTAGGGGTATATTTATAAATATAGTCATCTATTTTTTAGCTATTTTATTTTTTATTTTATATATTTTATTTTATTATTTTATTCTCTTATTTTCTATATTTACAACTTATTTTTAGGTGTATAAATATATTTTTATTATATTTTTATGATATAATTTGTATACTTAAATAAATAGGGGTAGAAATTGCGTAGGTATAGTTCTTGTACATTTATCTTTATATTTAGCTATATTTTTTATTGTAAAGTATTTTTATTTGGTTTTTTTTGTGTTTATATTTTTAATAGACTATAAATAATATTTACAAGAGTATAAAAATATAAAATTACAAAAATAAGGAAGAATGAATAAAATATACAATAGGGGTCCAAGAGGAGTGATCCTATGAGATGAGATTTTGTGAGATGGTGAGATGGGAGATTCTGGACCACTAGTTTCTGTCTTCTCTCTCCTGGTTTCTCTCTCCTGGCTGAAACAAGTGGTTCAGAATCTCCCATCTCACAATCTCACCACAATCTCATCTCATAGGATCGGCCCTCAGGGGTCCAAAACCTAACTTTCACAACTTAACTCCAAAAAATATGAAACCACCTTCATTAAATAGCTTATTCAAAGTTATATGCAATTAAAAGTGATTTTGATATATTTTGATTTTTATTTAGAAGATATGGGTCTATGAAGTTTGGATTTTGGAATCTCATTCAGAGTATAAAAAGTACACTGTATATTATTTTTGTACAAACTTAATTTTGTATTTTTATATATATTATTGTCTACAACTTTCAGTATAAAGTTTCTTTATTTGATGAATACATAATAAAGAATAAAATAAGTCCCAAAATACTTTATTGAATGAATAAAAGAATTCGATTTTTATTGTATTATTGGCCCTTATCTCTCTTTACTTTATTCGTTGTTGACCAATTTAATTCGTGACTTGGTCTCAAGGTTTAGGTTCATAAAATTCCTTTGGTATTTTATTATTTTTATTTTCTTTTTCTTTATTATATTAATTTGTCATTAAAAATATTATTATTTACACGATGAATGCGATAAGTAATGAATATTATTTTGTACAAATTAATACTATTTACATGCATCGGCTAGGATTTTTAAGGTCAAAGTGATAGAATAAAGGTGATGAAATGAAGATTCATCAACCATCGCCTTCCTCTTGCGTTTCTCAATTGATGAACCTCACTCTCGATCGCTCTACCCCTTAGCTTTCGCATCACCCCTCCCTTGTCTGCGACCGAGGACCGCTTCGCCCCGCTCGCTCCATGTCACCTCTATGATGCCCATCCCCTGCATATCGTGCAAGCCCTAATGACTCTTCCTCAAAACCCAAGGCTCTTCCCTCTTTGCGGTCATCCACCATTTTCACAAAGTAAGGAGAGAGCTCCGGCCACCCTTTGGTGACAGCTGAGGTACTCCACTGTTGAGCGATGACCCCCCATCTTCTGACGAGATCCAAAGGAGGATCCCCTTCCTTCTTTACTGCATCCTCTTCCCACAAGAAAGCTACTCAAGCTCATCGTCCTGCTGAATGACTCGAGCAAAGACCAACATGAGCACGAGCTCTAGCACCCCCAGGCAAACCTCTATTCATCCCTTCCAGGTAGACTCCTCGGTTTCTTTCTCTTCCTTATTTCATCTTCTTTTTCATTGTTCTTTGTACTTTCTATTCTATCTTCTTCCCCAATTCCACCTTCCCCCAATCTTTGATCTGTAATTCCAATAAACTAAATTCCAAACCATGACGATCCTCGATCTTTGATCACTCATCTTCTCCATCAGAACCTCGATGCCTTGCCATTCCTTCTTCCTCGCACTGGAAGAGGGATCCACTAGTCCACGACCTTCTTCTGACTTTGACAAGGACCTCTATGTTCATCACCACATAACACCCCTCCGTAGTTGAGCAGTAGTACATCATGCGTGTCTCACGCGTAGTGCGGGAAAATTGTGTGCCAATCCCCTACATTGTCCAAGAACTTTCAAAGAAGAACCTCATGCACGTGCCTCACATGATAAGGGGCCCCAAATCCTTACATTATAACACCCTCCTCTCCAGAAGAATTATGAGGGTAACCCTATGTTTTTAGCTAATTAAATAAGAATATTTATATGCTAATTTGTTTTGATCATTTTATTTCCTATTTTGCATATGTCTCCTATATTGGAGTATCTTTTCAAACAAGCATTTGTCATCATATTTTTATTTCAAAAATTGCATTGTAATTTAATAATTAATTCTATAATGTGTGATTATTTATTTATAATATTGAACTGTGGTTAATTATGAAAATTGAATGGGTGAAAATTTGTATATTTTACCCAATTTAAGCTATGTAATTTCTAGTAAATTGCATCTTGCTTCAAAAATTCTCAAATAATCAAAGTAAGTAGAATTATGTTCTCATGTCTTATATCCAATTTCATTATATTAGTATGCATAGATTGCTCTAAATAAATTAATTAGTACAATAGGTAATTGAATTTTAATTACATGTAAACTAAATATTTTTAGCATCTGAATTTTTTTGGATACCTAGTAATTAGATACATCTAGGATGATTTTGTTTTTTGAAAATATTGAGATTTGTTATTTAGTAAAATAAATTACTCTAGGTCACCAATTGTATATTTTGTAATTCATAAAAAAATAATTTTCCATTTGAAAATGACCTAAAATTCACAACAACTTAATTTACATGCATCAACATTATGGCCAAGTTTGGGTATTTTTTAATTTTTTTGAATGAAATTTGCATTTTTAACCCATGATCTTAACGAAATTACATTTGCATTTTAAACTTCATTAAAAATCTAAAAAATGCTCCCATGATAACATACTCTCTAAATTATCTAAAATTTGACCTAAGGAGGCAGTTGCCTCCCTATGATCAACCATGAACTTGTCCAAGTAAAATAAATTTGACCGCTCGTACATTAATTGATTAATTTAGTTAAGCGATTTTTGATCAATCCTAGATTGCCCTACTACAACAATATGACACAATATTAACAAGGGCAAATTTGTGATTCTCAGAGATATATATATATATATATATATATATATAAAAGACCTCCCCCTCCACCCCATGCTTAAAAAAATCATGTCCACAAGGCATAGACTCGACCTATTTAAACACGAAGGTAGAACAAGAAAACAAATTTTTTATTTTATAATTTTATGGTTTTTAGTTTGTTTTATAAGGAGCTAGAGAAAGGAAAAGAGGCATACCCCCGTGCTTATTTGATACTAATTCTCAAGAGAGTTTAATTATCATGGAAGTAGAGAAAATAGGAAAAAGGGAATATATACACAATATATAAGGAAGATAGAGATGGGGTGCATAATCATGAACGCTTGTTTTACACCTCAACATGGCATCCATGTTCAGAGCTCCTGAAGAACTAAATATTCGATCGTAGGGTGGAGGTCGTCTGGTAGAATGGCATGCTAATTAAGTCTCTGCCCGTTAACCCGAAAAGAAGAAAATGAAGCTCGAAGATATCAACACATCCATTATCATAGATATTCAGGATGGTGTAAGGACATTTTCACTTGGAACAAAGTTTTCCATAGAAGAGCTTGATCTTAGCATCAAATAGCCAAACTTGTTGGTTGACATTAAAAGAGTTTTGTGAGATGTGGGTGACGTACCACTGATTGATTTTGGCTTTGTAAATCAAATCATTGAAATACGCCTTTGCGTGCAACCACTTGAGCTCATTCATATCCTAAAGTTGCTTCTTCATAATCAAACTTACACTTTCTAATAGCCTACTTGGACTTGTGGTGAATCTCTACTAGGAGATGGCATGGCTAACAATATCGGCAAATGTATAATGGAGTTTTATATGGGCTGTATAAATATGAAAAAAAGTAGGGAGACGTTTGTTTTTATCAATGTTCATAGTGACAACAATGTAAAAATCCCACTAAAACATAGCACCAACAGAGTTATATCCCCTAAATTAGAAAAAGGCTGACGCTGCCAACGGCGGTCCACGAAGTGATGGCAACAAAAGCTCGAGCCCTTGCCGCTGAGGAAGGTGAGAGCAGTGTTTGTTGGAGGAGAAACCCCAATTGGGTTCGTCCCCACATCTAGAGCCTCTATACATTTTTGTTGCCGTCGTTGAAGGCATTACGGCGAGGAAGGGAGGAGTCGGATAGGCGGCTTGGAGGAGGTGAATCGGGTTGGTGGGGGCGATGGCGAGAGTCGGAGTTGGAGGGGTCCGATTGGGGGGGCTGGATGTGGCAGCGGCGGTATCACTAGACGGGCTGGGATTCGTACGGGTCTGTTTGGTTGCTGGGTTGGACTGGGTTGGGTTGAGTTGAGATACCCCTGTGAATAGTAAACTGTGTTCCTGTGAATAGTAAACTGTGAGAATGATTGAGAAGGTTGGAAGGAGGGGTACACCCAACCCAACCCAGTCCAACCCGGTAGAGAACTGAAAGGGCAGTGGTGGAACCGTCGTTGGATAGGGAAGGATAAAAATAGAATCTGCGAGAGAAAAATTAATGGGTGATCGGTGGCCTCCGTGCTTAATAGATATTATGGAGGGATGGATGTGTCACTTTTGTTCAAATTCAGGAGAAGTTAATCAGAAGTTTTGGACACCAAGTGCATTGCACAACGCCCCTCCCCATCGTTGCGCACAACTCTCTTTCCATGGCAAACACAACCGCTATATTTTGAAACAAGGAAACAAAGAGAAGAAAAAGACTAATCACTTCCAACCGCTCACAGCACTATACCGATACAAATATGGAAGCAACCGGCCTCTTCTCAATTCCGCAGTATCTACATGCAGTATTTCTCTTCCGCTGCGACAATGTCCTCAACTGCAAGAACCCAATTCCAAGAGTTGATCACGCCCACGGCGTTCCGCTCGTACCTTGCAGAATTCTTCTCCACCTTCCTCTTCGTCTTCGCCTCGGTCGGTTCCGCAATGTCTGCCAGTGAGTTCTTCCACTTTTAGGACATCCATCAGAACAAAAACACTGTAGAATTTTTGATAATGTATACATAACCTAAGGTATGAATATATGCAGGGAAGGTTACAGCGGCAACGATGTTACCTGACGCTGCCGCGGTGCTGGTTGCCACGGCATTGGCTCAGGGTTTCGCTCTGTTTGCTGCCATCTTCGTTGCTACCGATTTCTCGGGCGGCCACGTGAATCCGGCAGTAACCTTTGCGTTCGCCGTCATCGGGCAGATACCCATTCCAAGTGCCATTTTCTACTGCATCTCTCAGATGACCGCCGCCACCCTTGCCTGCACCCTCCTCCACCTTGCAACTGCAGGACAGGTTTCGATATAGAAATACCTGTAATTTTAGTCGTTCAAGCGGTAGATCCTTGGTAAGCTATTGGTGCCATCAACTGCAGGAGGTTCCAACGACGGGAATAGCACAGGAGATGACGGGCTTCGGTGCAGCGGTGATTGAGAGTGTGTCTACGTTTACCCTCGTCTACGCCGTCCTTGTCTCTAGCAACCAGAAGGCGAGCACGTCACCACCAGGAGCCGTGGTGGGGTTGGTGCTAGCTGCGTTTGTGGTTGCCACGGGTGGTTTCACGGGGGGATCGATGAACCCTGCCCGGTCTTTCGGGCCGGCTGTAGTGAGCGGCAGCTTCAAGAACCAGGCAGTGTACTGGGTGGGGCCGCTGGTCGGTGCCGCTGTTGCAGCGCTGGTTCATCAGAATCTGGTGCTCCCCGCTGAGGATGGGTGCTCGTCGTCCGCGATGGTATTGGCACGAGGCAGAGGAGTGACGGAAGGCGGTGCTGTCTGAGATGGCTGAGGGGAGGGGGTTGCGTGGCTTCAAGGTCGGGTGTTCGCTTACCACTATGGTTAAGCTTTTGATGATATCTTATGCATCAGAACACTTGCATGATTATATGTATGAGATTTTATGGGGGAAATTGATTTCCTTTATTACACAAATTTTCAACGTACCATATTCCTTGAAGTTGAACGCACACATTTTACTGGATATTTTCCACTTCAGATTTTTTATACGATGACCCTTGAAGTCTTGTCCAACTATGCCACAAATCCTATCACCTTTGTAATTATACCAAGGCCATGAAAATTTCGTCAAAACCCCTGCAATCCCATTAACTCTCACATTACAAACCTAGGACTGGAGCATATTGGTTATATTGAGAGAAATTGTAGAGATCGTGGTGTGATACAAATATTATAGGTGTAACGTCCCGGGCTTAGGTACCCGGTCCGTTATCGAGGAAAACTGGCACTGACAACTTGTTGGGTTCGGGTCTAATTGGACCCGATGACAACCACCCAAAATGCTTAAGCTCAAGTTGTCAAGTAGTAATCACTACCACTTATAAACCATACCCACACTTTGTGAGTTTTAGGTATGGCACTATGTTTGGGGTTGGGGTGTTACAACCTCCCCTACTTATATTCGCAACGTCCTCGTTGCAACATGGACAAACACTTATTCCCAGTGATAGTGGCGGCTGCACGCTCCGGGTAGCCATTTCCTCCAACCTCTTGTAGGGACGGCTCCACCTCTCGAGTAGCCCTTTCCACTATTAGAGAGAATTTGGCTTTGATACCACTTGTAACGTCCCGGGCTTAGGTCCCCGGTCCGTTATTGAGGAAAACTGACCCTGGCAATTTGTTGGGTTCGGGCCCAATTGGACCCGATGACAACCACCTAAAATGTTTAAGCCCAAGTTGTCAAGTAGTAATCCCCGCCACTTATAAACAATACCCACACTTCGTGAGTTTTAGGTATGGTACTATGTTTGGGGTTGGAGTGTTACAATAGGTATTGCGGTGTAGTGGATATGCCCCCATCCTAAGTTTGTAATGAGAGGCTGAAAAAGATTGCAAAAAAAAGAAATTATACCGCAAACTTTATAATGTTATAAATTGGGTTAGGTGAACAATCACACCACAAACCTCGGTTAAGAGCATGGCGAATCACATATTTATTAGCCTGAATGGGAAAAATGTTAGGATTAGAGTTAAATTATGATTATAAATTCTAATGGGATTGACTCATAATCCTAATAGTGGTTGAGTTGTATTTTATTTATATTTCTATTGATAATAGAACTATGGGATTGTAACTTGGCTATATATAGAAGGAGTGGAAGCATTGCCTCTACACCACCACAAGAATAATGTAACCCCTAGAAGAGAGGGGAGAGAGAGAAGAAAGAGATGAGAGAGCGAGGGATAGAGAGAGTTGTACTCGTTCTAATTTATAGCAATATTTCTCCTCCGGTGGTAGTGAGAGGTGATCGACCACGATTATATCTGGTTGTCTTTTCCTCATTTGTTTCTGTGGTGGTGGTTGATTGTACATCTGCTTTGTATTCGAGGGGTTCTTATCCAACAACCAGTATTTGTGAGGAGATGATATCAATGGGTCGTGTTCCCTAATACAAAATTCAACCTCAATTCCTTATAATTCTATTGTAAACGTGCATAATTCCCATTTATTTATTCTATACACAGTGTGCTTAAAGTCTACATTGAAAACAACAAAGTGCATAAATGTAAGATCCTTGTATTTTGTGTACTAACAATTGCAACTATATGTTGGGAACAGATTCCCTATCTAAATTGAATTACAGAAAAATAATTAAAGTCGATAGGAGGATCCTGGATGATATATCGACTACAAGAAAGTATCTCAATCATATAACTTCAACCACAGATGCATGCAGAATTTTTAACGTAGAAAACCCTTATTGTGAGGGGAAAATCACGAGATTGATAGCAACCCAAAACCAAGCATTATGATCGAAGTAATCTCTCGTAAGGGGCTTTCAAAAGGTCGGCCCTCCATACGGTGTTACAAATCACCAAATAATTGAGAATAGTAGAGAGGAGAAATATCACTTAATGGTAAATCTGTCGCCAAGCTGTAGGGAAGAATGATGGAGAAGAACTGCTACAAAGGGCCATCCCTCCAAACTCCGCGGCAACTACGAACCTTTTTTCTTCTTCCTCTCTCTTATTTCTTTTTTGTGCTAGGAGAGCTTGTGTTGGGATGATCCTGGTATGCACCCCATCCTTCTATTTATACTCCAGGGATATGAGTAAATAAGGGAACATGGACTCCTACGTCCAATAGCATTAGGAAAAGATGACTACTATTTTTAAACGTTAACTGATCATTCCTTTTCCAAATAGGACTACCAATGTCCTATATATATGGACTAGGTTCCCACAAGGAGGAGAACCCATCGAACAAATCTCTCCCTCACCAACGATGTGGGAGCTTCTTCAAACTTACGAAGGAATATCATCTCTCGAACTTTTCAAGCGGTAAAGTCTTTATCATCATATCGGCGCTGTTGTCATATGTGTGGATCTTATCAAGTACATGCTGCTTCGATTCTAACACATCACGTATTCAATGAAATCTGACACTGATGTGCTTCGATCTTGCATGGAATATAGAGTTCTTGTCAAGATGAATAACACTCTGTCTGTCACAGTAAAGCACATACTTGTCCTGATGAAAATCAAGTTCGGCATGAACTTCTTCATCCACAACAACTCCTTACACGCCTTTGTAGCTGCAATTAACTCAGCCTCTATAGTGGATAAAGCAGCACACTTCTAGAGATGAAACTACCAAAAAACTACGTCACTTGCAAAGGACATCATGTAGCCAGATATGGATCTTCTTCGATCAATGTCACCCGCCATATCTGATTTTGTGTATCCAAGAAGAATAAGCTTCTCTACTACAAAGGAAAGAGAGTAACTGCTAGTACGGTGAAGATATCTCAAGATCCATTCAACTGCTTCCCAATGTTGTTTTCTTGAATTTGAGATGAACATACTAACAACTTCAACTGTATGAGCAATATCTTGCCTCATACAATTCATGGCATACATGCGACTACATATGGTTGATGCATAGGAAACTCTTTCCATATCTTTCTTCTCTGCATTATTCCGTGGTCTGTCTTTGGAACTTAACTTGAAATACACTCCAAGAGGGGTGCTAGCTGGCTTTGCCTTCTCCATATGAAATCTTTGAAGTACCTTCTCAATGTACTTCTCTTGTGAAAGTTGAAGTTTCCTTGCTCCCATGTCTCGAGTGATCTTCATGCCCGGTATCTGACTTGCATGCCCCAAGTCCTTCATAGCAAAGGACTTGCTCAGCTCTTTCTTCAAGTCAGAAGTTCTCTCTCTATTGTTGCCTACAATCAGCATGTCGTCAACATAAAGCAACAATATGATGAAATCATCACCTGAGAATTTCTTCACGAATACACAATGGTCTGAAGTGGTCTTTGAGTAACCATGTTCCTCCATGAACGAGTCAAACTTCTTGTACCATTGCCTGAGTGCTTGCACTATAAGAAAAAGCAGATTTTGCGACCAAAACCATGGTAGCAAAGTAGTGGTAACGTGATAGTAATGTGGACGCAACAAGCATTTGCAACCACATGTGTAGCAAAGCATGTGGTCGCGCCTAACTGGTCGCTAAAACTCACGACTATGATATAGTCGTAGATGTAGTCGCAAATGTAGTCGCATGTAGTCAATTTATAGTCGTAGTTTAGTCACTTTGTCTTCAAGCAGTTGCGACCATGTACACATTATGTTGCGACCATGTTAGCACTACATAGAAATCCAATCAACGGCCACACATGGACCATCTTGCTACCATAGTTGTGACACCTCAGTTTTTGCCACCGCTACACCACTGTGTTGCGACCATATTGCTACGACTTTGCTACTAAAGTAATAGAAATGTAGTAGTAATGTAGTCGCAAATGTTGCTTTCATAATAAAAAAAATAACAGTAGCATGTGGTTACCTCCCTATAAAATTGTACGAACCTGCATGAAAATAGTAAAATACATTCATCTTGTTATCTTGTGAGATCTCCAAACGACATGTATTATTTTGAAATCTCCCAATCAACTTATTGAAAATGTTATAATACATTCATGCATATTTGTATGCTATAAAATTTAAACATGTACATTAATATATAAACAGATATGCAAAAAATGCAAGTGTTTTTGAAAAAAACTACAAGTTGAAGACAATAGAAAGTTGAGTAATATTGAGATTTTAAAGTTCTTAACATTACAAAGTTTTAGATAATAAACTAATACTAGAGAGTATAATGTTTGCGCTAAAGTTTCCTTCTCCTCCATTTAAAAAAGCATCTTCATTATCCTTCGCTTTGCCCTTTGCCCCTTTGTCAGATTTTTTGTTTTTCATTTGATTATCCCCACATTATGAGATAACAACCCTTTGTGTGGTGATACTGAATATGCAATGTCATCCTCCTCATTCTCTTCTTCCTCCTCCTCTGCATATGCTTCATCTTCCCTCTCATGAACTTGCGATTTCATGGTTGTTCTTGTAAGGAACAGAAGAAGACATTTTAAATGTTAGAAATATTAATCAATGACTAACTACTATATAACATTACCTAATAATTAGAATATAAGTTATACCTCAAATAGTAACATCCTCTTTCAAAGTGTCCATTCTTGAAGACAATGTTCCCATTTCATAAGGCAAATGTTTTATTCCAGAAGACATGGCACCGATTTGATTTACCAATGAACTCACAACATTATGTGTTTTGTGTTCTGCATCTTTGTTACACAAAGCTTTGGTAAAATCCAAAAGAAGGTTGGTTTAAGCTGAATACTAATGGGACATGCAAAGGAAATCCTGGTCAAGATGAAAGGAAATCCTACACCACAAAAGATAAGTCCATTTTTCTTGCTAGATTTTTATCACTTTTGATGGATCAGGATAAAACTCATAAGTTTATACATCTTGTCCTTGCTGCATTGAAAATCTAAGCACTTAGATCTTTGGAATCTGGAAGGTGCTGGATATGATAGCTGATGCTCAGAATTTTGGCTCAGATCCAATGCATCAAATCAAGTTTGAATTCAAGAATGGATCACTTTAGAAAATAGACTGATGCGGATTTGGAATTCCCCTCAAGTATTATATCTGGGATATATTGAGTCTGTATTTCTTGGTTGGACTCAATGTTGAACATAATTTTTCTACTTGGAATGTTTGCTTCAATGACTTTGAGAGGATATGATGCTCCGACTGTTACAGAAGCTATTGATGTTCAATGATATTGCATATCATGTTTCAATGGTTCCCACTTCAATTGAAAGCTTTGTGTTGGTGCTTGGTCTAAGAGGAATTGATATTATCTCAAGTTATGACAATCAGGTACTTGGGTTGGTTTCTTTACTTTCAGTTTAGGTGAAATACACAATACAACTGCATTAAATGGATTCCATCATCTTTCAATCATTCTCTAAAAGATACCTACTATCCATGACAAGGTCAACATTCTAGTAGGAACAAATCGGGATAGAATAGATATACATGTAGCGTAATTTAAAAATGTGGCTAATTTCTAAACTTAGGCATGCATCAATGGAAATGATGTAGCCACGAGATGCCCTAAAATGTTAGAAAGACTGCAAAAAACTACATTGAAACTTGGAATTACAAAAAAGAGTATGTTATCGATAGAAGATCAATAGGAGATCGGAGCCGAAGCATCAGTGACGATGTTGGTGTTGCGGGCTTGGTGTTGTGCGTTGTTGGCGTTTTCCCTATACAACACCTTGTAACGAATCTAAAGAGAAAACATATACAAATGAAGATTCAAGAAGTGAATGCATAAACAACAAAAATAAACACGAAGTAGACCAAAACTATAAAGATATACATAAACCTATACTATGAGAAGCTATGAGAACCAAAGAAAGTGAGAAATACCACATGCAGTATTAATAACATTGGCATTAAAATGATGCAAGAAAATATTGATGGTCATAATTTTCTTCTCAGGTTGATGCTTTATCTGGAGCTTTGCTTGCTGAGTAGACTAGTAAACATGCACATAATGAACCCGGTCCAAGAGTTCTTGAGGAACGAACTCGTCCCTGTGCTACTAAGGTGAGATCCTAGTTGTGTGGACCAGAGTCTTCCATTTGTCCTGCATCCAACATAGATATAACATGAGTAAATCACATGCATAAGATAGAATAAAAGCATCCAGTGCTGGATTTTAAAATGCAACTCTTATAACTTGTATAGATATAATATATGTGATAATAAATCGAACATGGGTGATGCATCAAGTTCTATACTTAATAGATATCCAATAGAACAAAGTTCTATGTTAGAAAGCATCAGTTTTCCTAACAACCTTAGGGATTTGGTGTTACCACTTACCAGAATGCCTTGTGTTAACATCTACATCAGAGACTTAAAAAGGCCTATGAAGATGGAAGTACTATTGAATGATTGTCGTTGATATTGTAATATCGCTTACCGGATAATTCAAAAATAAACACATGGTAATGGTGTTGTTTTAAGTTAATTGGTGATCAGACCATGTCAAGATCTAATTTGCATTATACCGTGTAGTCATGTATTTAATTCCATACCACGGAATTCAGAAGTTGTAGGAAACCATGGATCAGGAATTCTTTCGGATCTTTGTCTGAATTTAAAGCAACATTGGCAGCGAGGTTAAGATCATAAAGCCCTAGTACGTCATCATAAACAGCTTCTGCGTTCGACAACCATAAGAGATGTTTCATGGCTTCATCAGCAGAAGGATAAGAGGTTTCTATTTCAGCATCAGGGCCTTGTAACTCCAACTCGCTGACCACTTTTATTCTCCTAAGGGCTTCCTCCATTTCTGGAGGGTCACTGCGGGCCAAAGTAGTCAATATAAAAAGCTCCCTTGCCGGACTTTCTGTCAACAATTCTTCTATAGCCTTTTTAACAGCCTGCAGAACATCACGCATATTATGCCTTGACTGAAAACCATCAGCACCAACAAAAGGCATGGCTTCACTTACTTTTGAGCATGCTAGAAGAGTAGACCTTTTATATGCTTTGTATACAAGAGTTTCATTCTTTATAGCACAAACAAATTCTATGATGTGTCCGAGATTACCTACTTGACGAACAAATTCACTAGTTGATTTAATAAAAGACTGCAAACCACAATAATCAACTATAATATTGAAATCTATCATGTGGCGTCTCACCATAAGCATGGCATCTTTAAAACGTTGTTGGATCAAAGCATTAAAATGAACAATAAGTCCTGCTTGGTAGTGAAAATTAGGTGTGTCATCATATTATGTACAAGTCCACAGTTGTCTGCATAAAATGAGAAGCTGCTGCAGTTGCTACATAATGTTCTCTAACCTACTTGGAGATTTCCGCTATAATCAAGCCCAAAAACTAACAAGTTCAGCATGTCCCATCTTGGACCACTACAGCCATCATCAAGGACATGATGAAGAAAACCCATTTCCAAATCAAAATTGATGAAGTTGTAAATCTCCAGGACCTTTATATTCACTCTAGATATGTACTCGAGTATAGATCCCCCATCTAGTTGAATAAATGCTGAAAACTTTTTCATGGGATTGGAAACTATTCTAACAACAGATCCTTCAACAAAGTATTCCTTCTAATTTTCAACACGCCAACCGGATGAAGCAACTGAACCTGGAGCAGAACTATCAGAACATACAAGTTCTATCTCTGCTAGACAATGAACAAGAACTGTCTCGATAGATTGACAACCATTTAATTGCAAACCATGAGGCAAAGATAAAATAATTATAGGTTGAACAACGTCACTACTAAATGCTCCAATTAGAACATAAGAGTCCGACAAAGTAGTAAAGCAGGGAAACACCAAATACCTCCATTGAAACTGTGGTTGGATCCTTCTGATCTTCCATGGGCTTGGGTGCCTCCTTGAGGAGGGAGCGAGCGGTCTGGAGAGGGGTGTGGCTAGCTTTTCCTGATTTTCCATTGGTTTGGGGGCCTCTATGAGGAGGGCACAACAACCTGGAGAGGAGGGTGTAGAGGTGACCTGGAGAGGGGCAACCTAAAGAGGAGGATGCGACAGAGAAGGAGACGTCATGGAGAGGAGGAGGTAACGACTTCTAGAGGGGAGGCGGCGTTGGAGATTCAAGGTAGGCGAAGCCCGTGGGCGGGGAGGGGGAAGAAGTGGAATAGAGGGGAGGCAACGTGGAGGAGAGGCGCATGTAGTGCTCGGAAAAGGGGGATGCAGTTCTATGTGGTAGGAGATGATGGTCAGGGAGAGGGGAATGGATTTAGGGCTTCAATGGGCGGGAGCCTGCTAAAATTTTTGCCAAATTTTACCACCACATTGCGACTACAGTGTGGTCGCAACATGGTTGCCAAAATTTACTACCACATGTGGCGACCACAAGTAGTCGCAAAACTTTTATCGACTACATAATGGTGGTATTGTAGTTGCAAAATAGTGGCTAAAGCTCTTGCGACTACTTTGCCACAACATGTAGTAGCAATTGTATAGTCGCAAAAACTGCATTTTCTTGTAATGTTGCTTCAAGGCTTATGGAATCTTCTTCAGTCTGCAAACATAGTCTTCCTTGCCTTTGATCGTAAAGCCATCTGGTTAAACATGTAAATTTCCTCCTCAAGGTCACCATGGAGAAAAGTTGTCTTCACATCCATCTGTTCAACCTGCAGATCAAGACGAGCCACCAAGCTGAGAACCACCCTAATAGAAGACATCTTCACCACAGGAGAAAAGATCTCCTCAAAGCCAACTCCCTTCCTTTGTTTAGAACCTTTCACAATCAACCTAGCTTTGTACGTTAGATTGTATAGTATTCATCATGTTTCACTTTATAAATCCACTTGTTTCTCAATGCCTGCTTGCCGTTGGGCAATTTGACAAGCTCAAAGGTATGATTGTCATTAAGAGACTTCATTTCCTCTTTCAAAGATTCTACCTATTTCTCCTTATTTGCATCTTGAAAGGCTTCTTCATAGTATTCAGGCTCTCCGCTATCTGTCAACAAAATGCACTCATGTGTAGAATATCTAGTAGAGGGTCGCCTCTCCCTCATAGGTCTTTGTGGAGGGAGAGCTTCAGAAGAAAAATAACTCTCATCATCCTGCCTACCATCATCACTATCGTCATCTACATCATCATCATCAGGAGTGGAGATCTATGGTACATTTTCCTCATGTCCTGCATCTGGTACCTGTTCATATGCATCATCTGGCATCACATGTGGAGCCCTCTGTACAGGGATTGGCTCCATATCATCTGGTTGATAGCTGCTCGAAGGAGAGTCCTTAGCGGCCTTCTGGATGTCTTCAATAGTTTGATCTTCAGAGAAGATCACATCCCTTCTCCTCACCATCTTCTTAACAACTGGATCACATAACCTGTAGCCAAGATCATCTTATTCATATCCCAAGAAGATGCACTATTTTATCTTTGCGTCCAACTTGAACCTTTCATCCCTGGGAACATGCACAAATGTGCAGCATCCGAAGACCCGTAAAATGGTTGTATGAGACATTCTTTCCATTCCAAACCCTATCAGAACATCACCATCCAAGGATACATGTGAAGATAGATTAATAACATGAACAACAGTATAAAGTACTTCACACCATAAAGAGTTAGGCAACTTAGTTTCAGAAAGGAGACATCTGACTCTCTCCATCAAGATCTTGTTCATTCTCTTTGCTATCCCGTTCAATTGTGGCATCTTGGGTGGAATCTTCTGGTGGTTGATACTATTAGATCTGCAATACTCATCAAATGATCCAATATACTCACTACCATTGTCACTGCGGATGTATTTAAGTTTCTTCTACATTGTCGATCCACTAGCACATTGAAGTCTTTGAAAATACCAAGGACTTGGTCCTTCCTCTTTAATATGTAGATCCAAACTTTCTTAGAGAAATCATTAATGAGTGTAACAAAATAAAGTGCACCACCAAGAGAACTTACTTTCAACGGATCACAAACATCTGTGTGAACAAGCTCCAATGGTTGCATCTTCTTAGAAGGTGGATGGCTCTTGAAGGAGACACCCGTCTACTTCCCAACCAAGCAGTGTGTGCATCTCTTCAGCTTCTCTTTCTTGACATATGTCAGCATATTCTTCCGCACTAAATATTACAATACCTTCTTGCTCATGTGCCTCAATCGTCGATGCCAGAAATCAATGGATTTTGCATTTCAAGTCACATGTGCAACATCATGGGAGATGGATGCATTCATCATGTAAAGATTGTTGCTACACTTCTTGCCACGAGCAACAACCAAGGATCATTGCATAAGCTTCCATTGATTGCCACCAAGTGTTAAGGCATCAAGCTTGCCTGTAGAAACAAGATTTAAGTGCATGTTGGGTGCATGCCTCACATCTTTGAGCGTCAACACAACTCCATTGGCATTCTTCAATACAATATTGACAATTCAAACAACATGGGACAAAGAACCATACTCCATCTTCAATATGCCAAAATCACCAGCTGCATATGAAGAGAAAAACTCTCTCTGAGATGTGACATGTAGAGCAGATCCGCTATCAACAATCCAAGAAGTACCATACTGTGCGACATTTATCATCTTCTCATCACAGATAATGAGGAGCTCATTTTGTGCAGCTGCGGCAACTTCTTCATTCTTTTCTCTTGCTTGTCATCACCGTTCTTGTTATCTCTCTTGAACTAGAAGCAATACTTCTTGATGTGCTCTTTCTTCTTGCAATAGTGACGCTCCATATTCCGATATCTGGATCTGGACTTGCTTCTGCCATTATCTCTACCCGTATCAGTCTTGGTCCGACTCCTCCCCCTGTTCTTTGTGATAAGAACCTCTGAATGTGAATAGCTTCTTTGGGTTGTTCTTTGCGTCTCCTCATTGAGAATGTCAGACTTGTTTGTCTCCAAAGAAACGACCCCATTGACTGTAGAATTCATAACTGAGACTCTTAAAGTCTCCCATTAATCTAGTAGAGTAGCAAGCAGTAACCGTCCCAACATCTCATCTTCAAATTTTATCCTCATGCTCATCAGCTGGCTATAATTCCTTTGACTCATTTAGAAAATCTAATACAGAGCTGCCTTCCTTGAACTTCAAGTTCACTAGTCTCTTGAGAAGAAATAGTTTGTTACTTCTCATCTTGGAGGCGTAAAGATTTTCCAACTTCAACCACAAGCTTCTAGCGTGACTTTCATCTTGGATATGATTGTAGGCATTCTAATCAACAAACTATCTTATGAAGTCACAAACATGGTCGTGTTTAAACTCTCGTTCCTCATTTGTTTTGGCTTTAGCTTCTGCGTGGAGAACACCGGAAGGTGTATAGCCTTCACATATAAAGATCCTTCATCTTGTTCTTCCACAAATTGTAATTAATCCCATTAAGACTAATCATCCTACTCGAACCAAAATCCATTTTGTAATCCGTCATTGAACCTGGCTCTGATACTACTTGTTAGGAACAGATTCCTCATATAAATTAAATTGCGGAAAAAAATAACCAAAGTTGATAGGCGAATCTTGCACGATATATCAACTACGAGAAAGTATATCAACCATAGAAAAATCAAATACATATGTACGGAGAATTTTGAACGTGGAAAACCCTCAATGTGAGGGGAAAAACCACGTGGTTGATAGCAACCCAAAATCAAGCACTATGATCGAAGTAATCTCCCGTGATGAGCTTATAAAAGGTCGTCCCTCAATATGGTGTTACAAATCACCAAACAATGAAATATAGTAGAGAGGAGAAATATCATCCAATGGTAAATCCGTCGTCAAGCTGTAGGGAAGAATGCTCGAGAAAAACTGGTCCAAATGTTACTTCCTCCAAACTCCGCGATAATCACGAACCTTCTTTCTTCTTCCTCTCTGTTATTTCTTTCTTGTGTTAGGAGAGCTTGTGTTGAGATGATCCTGGTATGCACCCCATACCCCCTATGGAGATGAGAAAATAAGAAAATATGGACTCCTACTTCCAATATGATTAGGAAAAGATGACTCTTAATCCTAAAAGGTAACTGATCTTTCCTTTTTCAAATAGGTCTACCAATCTCCTATATATATATGGACTATGTTCCCACAAGGAGGGGAACCCATCCAACACTATATGTACACACCTTCTCAAGCTAAAACTAACAAATAACTGTGTGTATGTGTACGTGTAATTATTCAGTGAAACAATAAATATCCTATAAACGTTGCGTCTATCCTGTATTTGTATAAGTGTACATCTAAAACTTTTGAAAAATAATTAAGAATATCTCAAATCTGTTCATCCATGGGATTGTAAACAAATAATCTAACTACATCTAAACAAAGCATATACATATTTTTTTGAGAAATATGTAATGAATATTATTGTCCGAAATGAAAGCACAAATGAGAGCTCAATAGGCATGTTGCGATCATTACGGAATTGGGTAATGACAACAAAAGTAGTAAAGAAGCAACTTACTACTCATTACGCATTAAGGACGGCAGTCCATATGTTTCATTTTTATTACAATCAACATTACAAAATAAATGAAAGCATTCACCACAATCTCCTATTTCAATGAGTCCTTCCAACGCAAGATGTCATAAGTTTCAAATCAGTCCAACTTTTTGAAGAGTAAATAATAGCTTAGAACTCTAAATGTATAATGTCTTCACCTTCATTGATTAATAAAAGCAGCAACACTTGTCATCATCATAAGCATAAAGGTTAGTATGTGCAGATCGGAGTGAAACCAGCTATAGGTAGAAAATCATGTCTCAACTAACCTACTTAAGACAAATTTATTCATACTGTAGTATCTAAAGATAAATATTCCTAACATGACCTTATAAAATTTCTTATTTATCTTATTGGTATAATGTTCATAATCATAAAATATCAATTGGTACAATTTTTAACATATGCTATTGAATGTGAAAATTTACACCCATACACCAATCATTAGCAAATTTCAAATATACATCTTTATCTTATAATAAACATGAGATTTGTCTTTTTTCCCTTTCAACTTCATCGTATTCATAACCATAATCATGCATAAAAAGGGTCTTCATATCACATCTATAAATAAAACATCATATTTCACGTAAGCCTTTAACTTATTCTATATTTGGATTTACCTTAGTTCATAAATAATTAAGTGGTTTTGGTGGCTTAATCATTGGTGCAAACGGTTCATAAAAATAACTTGATAAATTAGCTACAACTGTAAATAACTTATCTTTTGCCTCATGTCGAAATGCATAAGCCCTTATGGCTCTTAGGATTCCATAATTTGAGTTGATGCCAAAATCTTATAGTTAGCCCTTTATAACCATAGTAATAACCAATTCAAGCGATATACTTCAAAATGTTTTCTTATCAATAATGGTGAACAATAAGACACGTACATCTCAATTTTCTTGATACCTTAAAATTGAAAGTTATCTATTATGTGCCAATGTTAGGCTAAAACATTCATAGTTATAATTAAATATTATACATGTATCTCACGTCATAATTTGATGGATAAAAGCCGATAACGAAGGAACTAGAGAAACCAATCCATTATAACGTCCATGATGATAAATGATCTTTTTAGAAAAAGATCGCTTTCACTCCATCAAAATGTAAGGGTAAACCCCTACAGAAACCACAGTTCCAAACCATAGCAAAAAGAAAACACAGTTCGAAACCACAACAAAAAGGAAACAAGGTAGGTAATAGGAGGACTGACATTTAGTACAATCATATATTCCATCCTTGACCACAACCAAGATGATAATGTTTTCCATAAGCCAAAAAATAAAACAAAAAAGGTGCAGCTAGGTTAGGGGAATCGGGCGGAGATTGGTGCATCAGGGGTGGTTAAGAGCTTCAGTTGCATATAACAAAACATGTTGATGGCGGGTTCTGCAGCGGGGCCTTATCGAGTCCTTCATTTCTTGTCTGCGATTACAAGAATCACAAAGTAGGATAATTATTTAGTGAGAATTGAGAAAATTGAGGGTCAAGTTTTATGCTGTATGCTCAATAAGGAATATCAATTCCTTCGCAATGGTCAAGGTTGGATGGGCGATACCCTGGAAAGTCCTCATATAATGCTTCCTCCAAGTCGACCACCAAATAGATGCTCGCTTGACTTTGATCTGCCAATAGGAGGCAATGTTCAAGTAGAAGGTTGGGATTCCAGAAAAATCATCCAACTATTTTCACTGGTAACCATATTAAGCAAGGAAGAACATGCTTGGTAAAGGAGCATTCCAGGAACAAATGAGTAGGGAATTCTACATCTGCTAGGCACAGTGTGCAAACATTTCCTGGTGATATATTAAAAAGGTGTAATTTTTTGTTGGTGATGAGTCTGGAATGTGCAAGTGTCCAAAGGAACATGGAGACCCTCAGTTTGGACCAAAAATACAATTGGAGTCTTGCGGAAGTCCTTCTATGGGTCAAAGGGAGAGACAAAGTTGCTTGTTGATATGAACAAGACCGTGCTTTCCCAAGAAGGCTATGCAATCTTGTGAATTTTGGTTAAGACAAAGTTGGTGTAAATGTCCTTGAAAATTTTGGAGCACACTGTTGTCTATTCTACGGCATCTCTTGGCTGAGCCTAAAGCCAACTTTGTTTGGCATTGATGGTGGCCAGGGCTTGTGCTACTATGGTTTCTTATAATCAAAAATGTTTTATTTATAATACTCCTCTCATCATTGAATTTTGAATGACAGATATGTTCCTAACAAGCCTCGTGCTTATGTTTTTTGGATGTACTGCCATACCAAAGGAACATTCGTCGAATCTTATCGATCTTTGAGATGACATATTTGGGGAGCTTAAGTGAGGCTAGCATGTGATTCACTTGGGGATGAGTGAGTAGCTTAGTGATACAACCCTCGAGAGTAGGGATATGATGTTTTCCTTACATCCGAAAAGTTTAGTTTTGAATTTCACGATGATGGGTTGTCAATCTAACCGATGTAGGGGGTTTGGTGATAATGGATATGATGTTTTCCTTCCATCTGAAAAGTTTTAGTTTCGAATTTCGCGATGATCGGTTGCCAATATGCTCGAAGTAGGGGGGTTGGTGATAATGGGATGCCCATGTAGTTTATGGGGAAGGTTCTAGTGCTCTAGCCTAGTTTGTTTCCTGCAAACAAGCTTTCATCTCTTTGTAGCTTCAAGCAGTTTAGGAAAGGATTTGAGTTATTGACATGTAAACCATCAATTTCGGAGTAGGTTTCTAGAGTGAATTTAACACATCTAATAGCCCGAGCATCATACTTAAGAAAGATGAGGATATTGCCAGCGAATAACATATTAGTGATGGGTATGTCGGAGCCGAGAATATCATAGCCTTCAATTTGATTTGCTTTTGCTAGGTTCCTAAGCATGCCCTCTAGTATGTTAATTGTGTTTATAAAGATGAGAGGTGAGAGGGGATCTCCTTGTCTGACTCCACGAAAAGGCTTGAAGAACTCAACGATTGTTTTGTTGACATTTAGTGAGATTGTCGAGGTTTCGAACACATCGAAGATTCGGTCAATGAATTTGGTGGGCATCCCGTCATCTGTAGGATTTTTAAAATTTCCACCCATTTAAGGATGTCAAAAGATTTCCTTTGATTGATCTTGAGTAGAGTGACCTTTGTTTTGTTTTCGGACCATCTTGAGATTATCTCTGAGGATAGTGCAAGGTGTTAGGAGCCCCTTTGCCTTAGAAGAAGGCACATTGAGAGGGTGGTTTTATTTTTGATAATTTAGGAACCCATCTATTATGGGATTTCGAGGTATGTTGCCTTGCTACTTGAGAGAGAACGAGAGAGAGAGAACGAGAGAGGGATCGAGATAGGTAATGGGAGAGGGCTCCCTGTGGCGAGGTGATTCCTGGATGATCTTCCCCTCCCGGTGGAGGTAGATATATATAGGGGTGTGAACGTCCCCTCGTCAAGTCCGCCCCCTCCCCACGCCCGGCGGTTACGGTCTTCCCCGAGACCCAGCCACTCCGCAACCGCTGGAGGCGGTTGTTTGACCACGCCGACCATGCACGTGGGCCTTCTACATCTCCCACTTGACCGAAGTGGTGAAAACATATATACTGCCACTACTCGTGTAGTCTATACGTGGAGATTTATCATGTGAGGACCATTATATATGAAACCTTTTCCTTGACTCAAACATTGCTGAGTCCCATTAAACCGACATGTTTAATGTATGTTGCTGCAACTATTCCCTTAGTAAGGGAATCAACTAATATGTCACTGGTAGGTATGTAGGTTACCATGATTTCTTACTTCCCCACTATATCTTGTATATAGTGATATTGGATCTCAATGTATTTTCCTTTAAACTATTAGCCACACTATTAATCAAGCTTATCGCAGCTTGATTGTCACAATACATTTCAATTAGCCCTTTGACGAATTCGAGGCTTAGGTTCTCTAGAAAATGCCTGATCCACACAGCATGAGTGGTGGCCATGCTACAAGCAATGTACTCAGCCTCCTGTGTATGTCAAGATACACTTCCTTGTTTCTTGCTACCCCAAGAAACGACTGCACCACCAAACATGAATAGGTAACCCGATGTGGATTTTCTATCATCCACATCCCTCCGAAATCGGCATCGGAGTATCCTACCACTTCAAGCAATTCTGCTTGATATACAAGCTTCAGATGTACTATCCCTTTCAGATATCGAAGAATCCTCTTTAAAACTTCTCAATGTGCTGGATCGGGATTGCTTTGATATCTACTGACTAAGCTTACTGGATATGCTAAATCAGGTCGAGTATACATCATTGCATACATTAGACTTCCCACCGCTTGTGCGTATGGTACATCTAAAGGTTTTTGCCCCTTTCCGGAACACTGACTCTTACTGAGTCTCTTTCCCATCACAAGTTGTGTTGGAGCTGGAGTGTTGTTCTGCATTCCAAATCTTCTTAATATAGTATGCAAATATCTTTCTTGACTAAGCTCAATATCCTTGAATCCATGTCTCTTGTTATTTGAATTCCAAGAACATAGGATTCTTCACCCATGTCCTTCATCTCAAATTCATTGCTGAATTTCTGTTTGATTTCATTGAGCATTTGTATGTCATTACCTGCAAGCAGAATGTCATCCACATACAATGACATGATTGCAAACCTGCTCCCACTTTTCATGACATACACATAGTTATCTAATTTATTTGAAACAAATCCAAATTGAATAACTTTCTCATGAAATTTGAGATACCATTATTGTGAAGATTGCTTTAAGCCAGTGAGGATCTACAAGGATCAAGAAGGTTTGTGACGGACCTTCTTGCGGGAGCGAGGGGCTGGGTAGTATACATATGTGTCGCTCTTAGAATCGTCCTCAGAAGAATAATAATGAGGTGTAGGGAACGTCCAACGAGGGTCGACACAGGACTGCTTGCTCAAATATGGATTCAGGACAGCGGAACTGAGCTCACTCATGTAAATCACCTCATCGGGACCTGATGAGGATACCTCAGAAAGTTCCTTCTATGGTAAGTCTGATGAATCCGTGATTCATCGCCTTTATTCTTTCATTTTGTCTAAAATCCTTGGTAAAATACATGTATATAACCACTAATTCCATCTAATTAACATTCTAACCACAAATATTAATATTATATAATTAGCACTTATTTTCACCAAAATAAAAGAATAAAGAGAAAAAGGAAAATAAAAATAAAAGAAGGATGTATATGTAATATACAGACTGATCCTAACCCCGAGACCAGGTCAATATTGACCGGGTCGACAAAAGAAATAAGTAGGGGGATATAAGGATCTTAACTTATAAAAATATTCAGAAAATGAAGACCAAAAATGTAATTTACCCATTTTTCATAATGTAAATACTTCACCTATTTTATTTATCATCAAAACAACTTCAAATGAAAACACTTCTTTTGTAAAAAATGTTCATAAAAATATGTATTATTTTATAAAAATATTAGAAAAATATTTCGACGTAAAAATAAAATAACTGTAATGACCCGGAAAAGCCGTAAAAGCCGACTTCCGAGGTTCATATCTATTTATAGAAAACTCCAAATTGACCAAACTCACTTTTAAAATCCATTTTATATATAGTACTATTTATTAAAAATATCAGAAAAATAATCGGATAAAATCGGTGAGTTTCGGCTTTTTGGACCCGTTGTATATATGTACTATGTGTTTTAATGTGTTGAATCTTCCGTGATTTTTAATTAAATAACCGTAAACAGTATTAACTTAATTCTTTTTCTAAAAATCATCTAAAATTGTAAATAAAAATATAAAAATAAAAATAAATTAAAATACCGAAAAAATTCGGAGGCCCGAAGCCGCTATTTTTTTCGTCCGGGCCTCATAACTCGGCCGTATGAACTCCGAATTAAGCAAACTCTGTCCCTAAAATTATATTTTTCAATTATCTACAAAATGACACCAGTATGTGGTTTTCGGGGTCCGTATGTGGTATATTGTACAATAAGTCGTACTTTATATTATTATTTAATGTATTAATCCTTTAGTTTTTATATAAATAATACTTTACTTATTTATTTATTTATTTAAATTATTTATTTAATTAATTACAATTTATATCATCTTCATTTATTTATTTATGTATAAGGTATTTATTTGGTATTCTTATACATGTATATAACTCTTTTGTCTTTTTCTTATTTTGTCTTTTTCTTCCTTTTTCTTCCCCCGCCACATGGCGGCCTCTCATTGGCCACCTTTTTCATTTTTTTTCTTCTCTCCCTTACTTTCCCTTTTTCCCTCTTCTTTCCCGACTCTTCTTCTTCTTCCCCCATCTTCTTCTTCCTCCCACCTCCTCTTCTCCTCCTTCTCACCAACCGACCTAACGGCCGGCAGTTGGCCGGCCGTTCTCCAACAACCCGCGGTGCCGGCACCACCGGCGGTGACCACACCCATCTTCCCCTATAAATAGGGCCGACCTCCCCCCAAACCGAGCCATCCGCCATTTGCAACTCTCGGTTCCACCTTCGAGCTCCGGTGAGAGAGAGGATTCGGAGTGGTGACAGCCTCTGGCCACTTCCGCCGTCGCAGCGAGGAGAGAGAGTGCGGCGTGATCTTCGCCGGCGTGTACTTTGCTCTGCCGCGCGTTCAGCCTCCGGCATCGCCGCACCGTCGAGGCTATCACTTGGAGTTCGACGAGCTCCTCCACAGGCACATTCTCCGATCAACTTCTACATCTCCAGGTTAGTTCTCTACTATTAGATCTCCCCCTCTATCATTCTAATTCTCTTCTCAACCCCGTCAATTCTCTTCTCAACCATTCCATTCTGTTTTCATCGAAAATCGATCCAAAACGCGTTGATTTTGTCCGAGTTTCCGTTTTCACCGTCGATTCGTTTTCAATTTCTACGCCTCCTCTTCACATCTGGACATCTCTGGCTGTGTCCGACAGTCAGAGCATCGATGCTCTTCCTTCATCTCATTGAGCATCGCTCATTCACTCCACCCTCTGCTACAGTACATAGAATCGAGGCTTTGAAGCCTCGATTCAATTTGATTTGTGTTGCAGGTGTCACCTTCCTCAGATCTGCATAGTCCGCAACACATCAGAGCATCATCATCTCATCAGGACTCTCCTTCAATCCATATTATTTCGTATATCTCCATTTTCTATTCTATTCTGTGGATGCATCACGCTCACGAATCTCCTATCTTCAACAATAATTTCTTAAACTGCACATTCCGTTATTCATATCAGCCGAGGTCAACAACCTCGAGCAAGCTGTTATCTAACGCAGGATCAGATCGCATTACTTCGCTCCGCCGATTCAACCATCAAAACCGACGCAGTAGATCTATCGCCATCGAAATCAGATCTGAACAACTTAAACTCGTGATCAAACGAGGAGCACGACGAATCAAAACATCTGTTCGTCGAAGTTGAGCGGCAGTCGAAGACAAGGAGATAAATTAGATGCACGAAAACAAGCACCTGCAGTGATTCGAATTGCCAGAGATCCACTCCGATCAAATCAGAAATCCATCGCCATTGTTAGAGATTCCACCAGCACACATCTGATACCTGAGAACAATATTCTAACATTATCATCATTCGAAGACCAGCCGCTGCCTACAGGGGATCCAAATCGGAAGGTCGTCGCCTCCGGCAAATCCGAAAAGGGAAGAACAGACGCCGCACCTGCAGTTTTGGGGGAGATAACGCGACGTGTCGTTTCAGCATTTCTCCAACCGCCCCACCGTTCAAACGCTATCACGTGATCGCACGTGCGTGATCGAACTCGTAAAGATGCTCATACGGCTCTTCGTGCGGCTTTCCATGGAACTTGGGCAGCAATGAAACGAAGTCTGAATCAATGAGAAAAATCGGCAAAGTTGAAGTAGAAACTGACTCAGCTCCCGATGTCGGCTGCTCAATCCGCACCCTCGTCTCAGCAACTCGTGGACCCGGATCTCTCATCTGATCTGAAACTGGCTCGCGGGTCTCATACATCTGCTCAGCTGTCACTGTAACTGAAGGTTGGCTCAATGGAGACGAAAGTAAAGGGATAGAAGGAGATGGAGAAGATAGGAAAATAAAAGGAGACGATTCTCCGAGGTCAGAGTCACTCTCGGAGAAGGTCAGAGGACTTAACTCAGGCTCGAGACACGAGACTTCCCGAGTTGGCCTAGATGATTGGGTAGATATGCCTGGAAGCGATGCCGCAAGAGTCGGCTTAATAGATCGCCTACCCATCATTGTGACTTCAAGAAAAAAAATCGATTCTAGACAAGACGCAGACAACGAGTGATTGCGATAGATCTCAGAGATAGATCTGAAAGATAGGACTCACACCACAAGTCAAACACAAAGCAAACCCCGATTTCACCAACGCAACCCAGGTGATGACCATAAGAGTTCGGTCGTTTATCTTTTCGATTTTATGGTTGATTGGCAAACAACGTTCTCTCAGATAAACGAGATTAGATAGGTGCCCGAGACTTCCACGTCGTACTGTCCCGAGTTCTCACCAGAACTCACCTAGTCTCAGCCAGTATGGAAGTAAGTACGGACCGTTTCCGGCTACCCGTGTTACTTGAGGACGGAGCCTTACGCAGTGTCCTCTAAACCTTCCACTCTGCTAAGTGAACTCGGACCGTTGCCGGCTACCCGAGAGCACCCACTGAAATAAGGTGAATCAAGGTGTGAACTAAGTAGTATTTCGATAGAAGCTCGGACTCTGGCTCTACCTTATGTGTCGTCTCTCTCTCGCTGATCTGGAGATGAGATCGATGAATCAGTTTTTCGGGAATTGCTCTCCCAAAACAAGTGAGTCGTTACGTTTGTTTTAAAGTCAGATAGATTAGCAGTCCCTGTTTTAATTTTCGGTTATCACTTTTTTGGATATTTTCAGAGAAAAATCGTCTAACGTATTTTTGTGTTTTTAGGATTGGCCCTAGATACAAGCACTAGGTGTCGAATCCTATGCAAGCATCTAATCTAAGCTAAGCTACGATGCGCAGAGAAGGGAAAAAGCCGTAAAACACCTAACAAGCACCTATCTCGAAAAAGCCGCGGAAAACCGTCGATAAAATCGCGATCGAGAAAAGCCGCGGTGGGTGCCCTGCTCCCCCAGGAGTACAGCCCTGGTGAAACAGACCCCGAGAAGATACAAGTCGGGATGCCTTTACGAGGCCCCTTTCTACGACACTATTTTATATGTTTTTTTTACAAGAAAATTACAAGAATTCTAAACTACTTGGTTTCGCGGTTTTGAGCTGCGCGGCTGAGCTGTGCTACACAAATCAAAAACAAGAAACCGTGAGATCAAAGAAATAAAATCGCGAAAAGAAAATCTATCCTAAGGTCTTCGCGATCCTCCTAGCGCTGCCTCCCCGGCAACGGCGCCATCTGAAAAAACGCCACCTGATCTGTTGTCTTCTCTAATTCCTGCGAAGAAATCAGAAAAGAAGAATTTCGGTCGTCGTATCAACCAGGTGAGCTTTACACGAAAAGATTAAGGGTTAGTTAATCTTCTTTATTTTTATTTATACTCCTAAACAAATGTGTATAGTGGATTCGTACAGGAGTGTCGAACTCAGGGAGGCAAACTGTTAGGAACTAAGGAAAATCGGTAGAAAAACTTAGGCTAAGGGTTTCTTAATTTTTTATTTTATTTTTAGAGAATTTTATGGATTTTTATTTGATTTTTACGAATTTTATATTGTTTTTGTAATTTTTAATTATTTTATGATTTTTTTATTATTAGAAAATGTTTAATTTTTTTATTTGGTTTTTATTTTGTACTTTTTATATTTTTAACGACTTTTACTTTTTTATGGATTTTTAGAAGGTTTTTATGATTTTTATGGGTTTTGGTTAACTTCTAATGTAGAAAACAAAAAGGTTATTGAAAACAGTGCCGTTTTTTTGGATTTTTGAGAGTGAAAATAATGACGAAATATTTTTATTATATTTTCTGTAGGAAGTAGATGAAATTACCTTCAAAATGATAGGTTGTGCGTTTTTAGGAGATTTTTCTTGAGTTAGTTATGAATTTTTGAAGTTTTGGTATGTTTTATATTTTTTATTGATTTTATTATTTTTATTATTTTTTTATTTTTTTAAAACGTATTTATACTGTATATAATGAAAAGTATAGTATTTTTGTGTATTTTTATATTTTGATTTTTATTTATTATGTAGAGTATATAGGTATGTATTATATGTGCAACTTTTAAGGGTATAGGTGTAATTTTACGGAAATGTAGGGGTGTGGATGTAAGTTTCTAGAAATTGGAGAGATTTGTGCGCAAATATCAGAAAATGGAGTACGCTCGTGCAAATAACCCAAGTCTTCAGGTGCCGTCCACGTGAAGTTGCTCAACCTGCACCTGTGCGGAAATAGAACAAAGTCGAAGGCAACTTTTTTAGCCGGTTTTCTAGAACTTGAAGCATCAAGAGGAAGAGGAGATTGATACGTCTTAAGGAGTTCGGGGGAACACCTCAAGGAATCAATACCCGTCTTCTTCTTACCAGATGAGAGGATGGAGCAACCGATTTATCAAGATTGGTCAATTTAGTCCCAGTTGTCTCTTTTGGTGTATGTCCTGGATGTGGTGTATGCGAGGTGCTGACCAGAGGTCCATCATCAGATGAGTCACCATATGCATTGTAATACTCGTCAGCACACGTCTCTGGTAAGACATAGTGTTCTCAGTTGGCTTGACATTGGTTGGCTCATGCGTCGGATCATCTAAATAATCAAGAAAATCAGAAATGATCGTGTCCGACTCAGGGGCAGCTTCTGGTTGTGAGTCCTCTCTAGAAGCTGTCGTGGTGGTGGTGATGCAAGCAGTGGATGGTGTGGGGGTGTAGGGAGTGTCTGAACCAATGTTCGCCTGGACAGTCGGTATCGTAGGTGTAGTAGAGAGACGGGACTCTACTGTCTCTCGAAGGTCACAACTGTCTGCGACTTTACTGGTTACCTTGGAATATCGTGTGTCCTTAAAGATCGGGTGAGGTCAGAGTGCTCCCAATGCAGAGAAATCGATCTCCCAAGTCTCACAATCTATAGTTACCTTAGCCAATGCTAATAATGGCTTCCCAAGAATGATCGGAGACTGGGTGAACTCTCCTTGGTGCTCAATGTCAATGATTGTGAAGTCTATCTCCAGTAGAGCACCTTGGAAAGTAACGATGACTGAAATGGTTCCTCTCGACCGTTTAATGGACCGATCTGCTAATGAATGATCTCTCTTGACTTTTTACCAGATCCGAGTTTGAGCTTGGCAAACATGGAGGCCGGGAGGATATTAATCGGTAAGTCATCATCGATTCTTGCACGGGTGAATGTGGTATCTTTGATTTCACAATCAAATCTAGGCAACCGCTTTACTCTGCGACTCTTGGTTTTTCTCCCTATCATCAAAGATGTGGCCATAGACACTATATGTCTCTCAGTCCTTGTTCTCTTATTGCCTGACCTTTTAGGCATCAATTTACTTCTCATAAATCTTTTAAGGTCGGGAAAATATTCAATGGTCATTATTAAGGGAAGCTCAAAAATCAACTTTCTATCCAATGCTTCCCTAAGTGCAGGATCCAATTTTTGCAAGTCTTTTCCATTTTCAATTTTTATGTTGTTTTCTGAGTTTTCAATTTTGTTGATCTTTTTGATAGGTGAAGGAGGACTAGGAGAATGTACAGAATCTGGTTTGGAGGGAAAGTGGTTAGTAGAAGAGGGAGGTAGAAGGGACTCCAGCTGTACATGATGTGTGGTCAATCCCGTATCTTCCAGGTTTTCAAGATTCAATCCCAAAATCCATGATCCAAATTCCTACCTGGACTCTTAATCGATCTAGAGATGTCATCCTCCAATAAGTTCTCATAACACCTCATGAGAGAAGTCTGCACAATTGGAGGATACTGTTGAGAATTCGAGATCTTATACTCAACACATCTTGACTCAGGCGTGTAATGCTGGGTTGAGTATGGTCCATCTGTGTGGCACATGTTAGACGGAGCCTCATAAGATAGAGTCAGTAGACAGGGGGTTTGTAAATCGGTTGCATGAATCCAATTCCCTGTATGTGTCGGCTCTCCGAATGGGTGATATGAAGGCTGGTCAATGTTGGCTTGATCACTCAGGTCAATCAAGTCAGGAAGATCATATGGTGTAGGCCTCTCCATTCGGTTTGTTTGATCAACCTTGGTGTACCCTAAGGATAAGTCGGGATGTGTATAGGTCAATGGTTACCCGTTCCCAACTCGAGGTGACAATGAGGTATGTGGGGTCAACTGATTCTGTCAATCATTCATCTCAGCAGTGGCTTGCTCTTTGATTGGTTCCTTCATTCCAGCAAGCAGACAAGAATATGGTGAGTCAATACAGGGTTGTTGTGGGTCATGGGGGTAAGAATGTGGGGTAGGTGAGAAGGACGAAGAAATGCGGAAGTCAGTCGGAGTTCGGACTTCACGGTCATGGTGTGGGTATGTGAAGGAATAAGAGGGTGGAGATGATCGAAATATGGTCGAAGAAGAATGACGTGGATATGATGACTAATATTCTGACATCTTGGAGGGAAGATGGGAGAATGAAGCGGATCGAGGAAGAAAGCATGCAAGTGCACCGAATAACACACAAACAAACAAACACAAGAGCAAACCCTGAGTTCACCTACTCAACACAGTGATGGTCGCAAAAGTCCGACCTTTTATATTTTCAGTTTTAATTAGGTGATAAATCAAGATATAAGTCCAATTACGTAAGGCTCAAAAGTAGGTTTGGGGCACTATCCTAGGGATGCATCCTCATCTCGCAACAATCACAATAGCCAAGCATACAATGAGGGTTTTGCTCTCCCAAAATAAGTGTTAATTTTAATCAGTTTTTTTTGTCAACTCTGATTACCAGTCCCGATTTTAAGTTTGGTTATCACTTGATTAGTCCACCAAGAAAAGCACGCCTAACAATTAGTCTCGATTTCCTTTTAACCTAAGTTTCAAAAATCACGGGGAGGGAGTCGAGAAAAACCGATGCAAATAGTGAAATCAATGATGCATGCTCAGTTCAGGAGACTTACAGTCATCCTCACGCTCTACATGCAGGATGCAAGACAGAATTGAATTTTATGCTATATGAATGCAAACGAGAAAACCGTTCCTAGACAGGCAGTTATATTAGTAAGTGATGAACAAGTTAAATTTGACTAATAGCCCCGCGGTCTAAGTGCGTCTCGTTAAAAGTGAAGTGTGGTCCTAAAAATTACGAGCACAAGCAATAAAATATTCTAATAAAAATATACTCTAAGAGCCGCGAGTGCAAGTCCTATTCTACGTCAATCAACCACACGACCACAAGCGGGTCCAATGTCCAGTCCGGATACAAGCGCGAGCTCTCAAAAAAGAGCCGATGTAAAGGGCGAATTACCTAAATTATTACAACACAATAATTACAAAAATTAAAAAAATGCTCTCGAAAATAAATTAATTCTCCTCGCTCTTCAACCGTTGGCGCACGTCACGTCCGTCGACCTCCAATGCACTCCAACTCCACCGGGCCCTCGCAAGGAAAATAAAATTTATGTTAGACAGATAAAAACAAAATATATAGAAAAATATGAAGAGAAATAATTGAAAGGAAAATGGATTAATTACAAGTGGCTCGGGGGTCAGACTACCCAAGTAAATGAAAATATAAATCCAAATTTTTAAATTAAACCCTAAGTTGTTTACCACTCCGGTAACGACGCCATCTGATGAGTTCGCTAGATACGATGTTTAATTCGGGTACGTTGTAGTACGTGTACTTAGCGAATCAGTCAGAACCGAGAGAAGATCTCCGTGAAAAGTGTCTTGGCTTAATTTATATCCCGGGCAAGTTCAGGGTCGAACACAGAGAGGCAAAGAAACAACTTGAGTTAATTCAAAAATTTAGATATAGGTTTTCAGAGTGGATTTTTTATATTTTTTTAGTGCAAAAAACAAATACAAATGCAAATGCGGCTGAATTAAGATGCTAAGAATACACACAACAAGGCCAAATTAATTTTAATGTAAAATCATCTCAATTTAGCCTAAACGTATTTTTCCTAAAGTCCTAATCCAGTGAGGAACACAAAACATTTTTTTTAGAACTTTAGGGGTTAAAAATGCAACAATTAAAAATGCATACTTTTTATGGGTATTTTCGTAATTTTTCACACAAACAGAATGCAACAATTATAAAAAAAATTATTTGAATAAAAACATGATGAAGTGAGACTATAGTAATTTTTTGGAATTTTTTGACAAAATATGAATTTTTTATGGATTTTTTAGTGGAAATAGATGATAGCGAGTAAATAATTCTTAATAAATCCATAATAGCAAACTAGGAAAAGAGCAAATTATTTCACATAGGTATTTTCATAAGGAATCCAAGAGATTTGAAATTTTGCGAAAAGGATGTATGAAGATTTAATTTAAAATCGAATACAAAAATCACTCTATAATTTGTTTTAGGCATAAAACAATTCCATTTTAGATGAAATTTGGATAGTAATTCAATCAATTATCAAGACATCATGTCTAATTTTTGTGGAATTTTTAGAGCAACTATGTGTCAGATATCAATTTAAGAGCACGGAATGGGTAAAATATGTAATATTTCAGTTAGACAATTTTAATTAATTACTCAAAGACCATAAAAATAGAAATAAATATCCACGTGGTAGAGAACTAGTTCCTCAACATCAAAACATTTTTCATTGAATAAAAAGATGCTTAACAAGTGTCCAAATTAATAGTCAAACATAAGTGTACGATTGCAAATACAGAAAACAAATAAATCAACACAAATATCTACAAGGACTGTTTTGTAATTATAAAAACTTTAAAAGTAAATAGTGCAATTTTCATGAAACAAAAAAAACACAAAAGAAACCTTCTTCTTCCTGGAGACGCTGGAGATGAACCCAAAAGGAGGGGGGATCGGGTCGGCGAAGGCGGCGTCGATCACGGTCGTACACAGCGGTGGAGGAGGGTGGCGGCTTGGATAGCAGAGGGCGGCGCGGGGAGGGCTGCGGTGGGTGGTGGTGCGGGTGGTCGGTTGTATGGCGGGGCACTACTCGCATAGCGGCGGTGGGAGGCAGGGGCCCGCACGCGCGGGGCGACGATGCCGCTGCAACGCGGCAGAGGCGGAAGGGCGGTAGGGTACGCGAGGGGGCCGCGGCCAGCTGGGGCGGAGGATGGCCACTGTTGGTACGATCGTGGCGAGGGAGGGAGGCGGCAGGCTGCTTCCTCCTCCGTTTATTTTTTTTAATATTTTTTTTTTGATTTTTTTAACTTTTTTACTGTTTTGATGCAAAGAATTTTTTTTGATTTAAAATTTTTTAATCAGGAAATGCAAATAAAGAAAATGGTGTAGTGATGGTGAGGATTGCATGATGAAGTGGTGGTGTGAAAAAGAAAATACGAAAATGATGAGACAACAATGAAACAAACTATTAGATAAAAATAAAATAACAAGAAAAATAAGAGGAGATACTTACCTGAATCTTCGCCGGATTGGGGGAGCAGCTATGCTGAACTCCTATCATCGCCTCGATCCGATTGGCGAAAAAAAATCGGAGAAGCTACGCGAGCTCGATGGGGAACTCGTGACGCGGAATGGAGCTCCGCGGATCTCTCCTGAAGGAGGTCGTCGCTTGAGGAAGATGCCTCATCGCTGTCACCAACAAAACACTCCAAACTCTCTCCTTTTTCTATTAGAATGGCGAATGGGGATGAATGGAAGAATAAAAAGAGAAGAATGGGAGTTAGAGAGATGGTGGAGTTGAATGGGAGGTTAGAAAAATGGAGTGGAATGGAGGTTGGATGAAGATTTGGTGGTTAATGGAGGAAAATGGAAGTTATTGTAGAGAATGGAAAAAATAAATAAATAAAGTAGGCTACTTTAAATACAATTAAAAAAGAAGAGAAATAGTGGATAATTTACAAAAGAAGACAACCACCATGTACATTTTTTTATTTACTTTTCTAATTTATATTTTTTTATTTTTAATAAAAGATATTTATAACAGATAAATACAATAAAATACTAGAAATGAAATACATCAAAAATTGTTTTTTTTGGATTTTTAGTGATTAAGAATAAATAAATAATTAATTAATAGGAAAATAAAAATATGTACAATATATACAATGTACACCGAGGTCCCAAAACGTAACTTTTGCAAATGAGCTCTGATTTTAATGAAACTACTTCCGTTGGATAGATAATTTTCTAACTTGAACTTTAAAAGTGAGTTTGGTGAATTCGGAGTTCATACGGAGTAGGAATCTGGCTTGGAAGTTGAACTTTACGGCTTTTTATCTTTGGGATCTAGGAGCACTTATTTGAGGTAAAATTTATTTTATATTTTTGTTATTTTTATATATATTTTTATGAACAAGTCAGAGAAAGAATTAGCCAAAAAGGAGTTGAAAAAAATTATTAAAAATACACGAAGTTTTGGGCTATTTACAGGTGAAAAACTCCTTTATTTTTGCGGCTTTTTATTGTTAATTTATTTTGTACAATCTAATATAAAATAATTAATATGTTTTATTTACAAGAGTCATTTTGTTAATTTATTGATTTTATAAACATTTATTAGGGTTTTTTCTCAGGGATTTTGCAAAGATCAAAATATTGAGATGATGAATCGCGGATTCATCAGGCGGTATGGATCTTGATGCAATTATTTGGAAGTGTAGGGGCCTAGGAATAATTTTTACTACCCTCGCGTACTTATCACGTGCTGATGGTAGCTCGGGCGGTGAAGTGGAGGATCGGGCCCCGAGCCTCCATGAGGCTGTTGGGAGATGCTTAGGCTCACCTGAATATCTAAGTGCGGAGGCGAGGCTCGAGCGGTAACATGGTGTATGGAAAGTCATTTGATCAAGGGTTGGTGCACGATCCAAGGGTTGTTGAGGCAGTGGTTGCGGTGGTGTAGCACGAGCATCAACAGTCGAGCTGCGGGGGTTGGTGAGGCACGAGGGAAGTGGTGCTTGGCTGAGGGGTGAGATCTCGTGGCACAACAGTGAAGCGAGCAGAGTAGGCGAAGGTGGCGAAGGTGCTGGAGGTCGAGCGGAGGGGGTCTTTGTCGCAAGGGGACGTGGGGCGGAGCTAAGGTGGAGATAAGCTTGGGGTGATGCGAGCGTAGATGGAGGTGAACTAAAATGGTAAAGGTTATCCATGGAGCACGGGGGGAGCGGTGCAGATCCTAAGGGGGCGGGCGGGAGAGTGATGGTGATGATGGAGCAACAAAGTGGAGGAGAGGGCGGTCTGTGGAGTGTTGATGGAACGAAGAAGAAGAAGAAGAAGAGGGAGGGAGGAAGGGAGTGAGAAGAGGGTTCTCCAGATGCGTGGAGGATCTAGGGGCACTCTGATTATCGATCGACGCCCAGCGAAGAGGTGGAGCTAAGCTGGCACGGGTAGAACGAGCAATAGCATGATGATCCTCATCGTGGATCACACCTCGAAGATTTCTTCACCAGAGAGGAGAGAGGTTCATTCACAACCCTCCCTCCCTAGATCTTTCTCCATAGACCTAGAAGCTCGAAGATCGACATATAAAGAGGGGTAGAGGGCCGGTGAGGGTATATGAAGAAGGAGGTCCAGGGCATTGTGCGGAGGAGGCAAATTGGAGGAAGCGGAGAACAATCGGCGGAGGAAGTGGAGGCGATGTGTATCGGTGTAGGAAGAGAGGTGAGGGGGCAACACGTGTTGTGCATATGCTTGGGAGAGAGAAGAGAGAGAAAGAAATAATAATTAAATAAAAATTAATGAAAATAAATAAAATAAAATAGAATAGAATAAAAGAGGGGGACACATGGCAGCTTCAGGAGCTGCCACGTGTCGCTCCCAAAAAACCCGAAAAAAGAAATTCAAAGAAAAGTCAATAAAAAATAGTAAATGATATCAAATCGAAAAGTCTTCTACATGAAAATCTATCGTCTTGACGAGCTCTACAACTTTTGTGAAGAAACCAAAACCAAAAAATATCATTTGTACAAAATGTATTTTTGGTGGTATTCTTAGATATAAAATACCCGCATTTTTTCATTTTACGTTTTTTGTGATTTTTAATAAGGTAAAAATAGAAATAAAATTAGATATGTTATAAAAAATAAATACACACTAATTTTTTTTATTTTCAATATTAAAAAAACAAAGAGGTCAAATAAAGGGGACATATATACATACTCTATACACTACTTGGAGGGATTATTTTCTTTGATTTTTAATTCAATTTAGATCTAACTTTTTACACAATTTAATAAAGAATAAATCCAAAAATAAATGAATAATAATAAATAAATAAGAGTTAATTTTGTATAATAATAGGGCTAAAATCATGCAATATGTACAATATACATTGAGGTCCCAAAACCCAAGTTTCATGTATGAACTCTAATTCTTTTGAATTTGGTCATGTTTTGTAGGAACATGAATATACATTAATTCAGAAGTGAGTACGGGTTCATAGGAGATTGTATGAAAGAGATATTGATTTTTATAACTTTTGATCTCCAAACTAGGGTTTGGGTTTTATTAGGCAGATATACAAGTTATTATTTTTTAATAATTTTCTTTTATTAATGTTAGTAGTTGATTTTATTTAATTTGGATTTAGTGAAAAGTAATCAAAATATTAGAAGTTATGGGATTAAATAGGTGACAATTTATAAGGATTTTTTATTTTTTATTAAATGCAATTATGCATGCTAAAACATGAACATTAATTACCTATACATGAATGCTAGAAATGCAATTTAAATGATTAAATGCAAGGGATGACTTGGGAATGGAGCTCCTTTTCTCTTTTAGAGAGATGAATCACATATTCATCAATATAATATTAATATACTCTATTCTTTACATTTTTTTGCTCTTTTTACAAATTTAAAATAATTGTGTATATTAAGAGTTATTAAAATATGAACAAGAATTAAAACATTTAAAATGAATTCAAAATAAATAATGGAGTGAAATACATAGGTATACTAGGCCTATAATACATAAACATCTAACTATTTACTAGTATAAAAAATAATAAAAATAAAATAAAACTATAAAAATACATAGTAAACTATACTGTAAATAAATAAAATATATCCATATGATAATAACATAAAAACTACAAAATAAAATACATAAAACATAGGTATATATACCTATAAATATGCTTGTGAAATTTAACATATAATAAACAAGCTGATAAAAATAAATAAAATCACATAAAATAGTATATAAAATGAGATGCATCATTCATGTTTTAAGAATTATTTAATAAAATCATTTGCTTTTTTATTTTCCATTTATTTCTATTTCTTACTCTGGTTTGTCTTGTAGAGGCTGACATGGGCCAATGGGAGGCAACGAAGGGTTGACCCCAGGTCAACCTTCCTTTCTTCATATAAGAGTCCTCTCCGGACCGGTCCGCTGCATGTCTCTATTTTTTTCCTATCGTTGCTTGTGACCTTTGACCTCGATTACTTCATGAAGATTGTACCTCTGACATCCAGGATCCACACCAAATCATCGCTTCCATTTGATATTCCTTGGATGAGGTGCACAACCCAGGTCAAACTCACGCTCCAGGCAACCCGTATATAGTACCTCCTCCGCCCGATTTTGGAAGACAATCCCTCTCGAGCCGCTATAACCCCTTGAATCCATTACTAGAAGCTTATCCCTTGTGACATGAGGTGAGAACCCTTGATTTGAGGCATGGAGAAGGAGTTTTGAGGTGATTCAACCCATCGCCGGAGACACCTCCAAGCAGCTCTCCTCACAGCCACTACAGGTGGGTGAGCTCCTCTCTCTTCAGCATTTTTTATTCATAAGATTAGCAGTAACATATGTTGAATTTTTACTTCATTTGATTTCATTTAGATATTTAAAATCTAAAAAAATAAGTATACCGAAGCTCTTGGCTCCAGCCTCTGTATCGACTTCATCAGCCATCGTTTCACCTCACATGCTCAACTTGTTCCCCATCAAGTTCTTCAAATTCTCGATCCATTTCTACCCATGATCTTGCACATATTAGGAAGATCAATGCTCCTCCCTTATCGTTCGTCAAAGCACCTCCGTCGCACCCATTCCCCCTCTTTTCGCAAACTGAACGGACCAAGGAGCATCACCCTCGACCCTGACCATTTTGTGCAGGTCTGGGAGACCCAAGGCTCCACCTGGAGCAAGTTCAAGAACCTGCAGGTAAGTCTAGGAAACCGGAACTACCAGGTCTCCACAGTTGTGATCTGGAACATTTTGAGACCATCACTCGTTGCAGAATCATCCCAGGAACGTGTAGAGCACCTCAACAATGAGAAAGGACACCGGAGTCACGTAGGAGAGGAGATCGAAGCTCATTCTAGTAGGGCTCTTCAGTTGTTCTTCCAGAGAAGCTGATGATCCTCATTCAGCACTCTTAATTCTTGTATTTTAGCTAAAATGCTTTGTAAAACACCATATATATGTTTGTTAATAGAATAAATTACCAATAGACATGCTTTGGGTAAATAGCAATAATTAGCATGTTTTTGTGCAAAAATAAAAGAATAAAGAAATAAAGAAAAAGAGGGAAATATTTAGAATAAATATTGAGTGACACGAACCCAAGGGAGGGCCAATCATTGGCCTGACCGCAAAATAAAATAAGTAGAGAGAGATAGGGCAACTCAACCTTGTACAAACCCCCCTCTTATGTACATATTTTATTTTCATAAAATAAAAATATACGTGTGTTTCCCTTATTTTGTATATATTTCTAAAAATAAAATAAAAATCAGAAAAATTAAATAAAAATAAAAAGAAAATAAATTCTCTCTCTTCATTGTATATATATACCATGTATATAAGAATAAAAGACCTATTTATTTTACCCTTGTAAATAATTAATAAAAAACAAATAAAAATTAATTTATATCTTAAATGTTATGATGTAAATAAAGAAAATATAAAATTGGGATAATTATACAAAAATAAAATAATAAAAATAAAAATTGAAAATACAGAGGTATTTATACTCGTATATAATATAATGTATATAGATAATTTATTTTTCAAAAAAATAAATAAAAATCACTAAAAAATACTTTGAAAATAAATAAACATTTTTCATTTAGAAAATATTTTGAAATAAAGTCTTTTTTATTTTATTTTGAATTTTCAAATATTTTTCAAATGCTGCATTCTAATTGGTCCACGGTGGATGTTGACCCCCGGTCAACTCGCCCCCGAGGACCACACATCCGCGGATCCGTGTCTTCGACCCGATTTCTCCGACTTTTCCAGATGCGATCCCCCACCCATTCGATCAAACCCCGGGCTCCGATTGTTGATTTCATGATCCATGACGCACACCCGATCTTCTCTCTAGGGGTCTGTGCATCGAATTGCGTGTCTGACTCCCATCTTCCTTGACCCCTATAATTATAAGACCTCGCATGGAGCCGTAGTTTCCAGCATCTTTGGCATCCGTCTTCAACTCCCCGATCCTCCACTCTCTTACCTTGAGTGACAGCAAGCCCGAGTGGGTGTTGCAACGAGGAAGGATATGCTGTAGCCTCAGATCCGGCGATACCGGTCGCCGCGCTCCGCCACCGGCGAGCTCGAGCCTCTGGAGGCGTCATTCCATCGAGGCGAGGATCCTAGGAGGTAGCTGACCTCCAGCACAGACGCTCTCGACCATCAGGTAGTTTCCTTAACCCGTAGTTTCGCTTCAATTCCAGATTGTAGGTTTTGCGCCGCCGGCCTTCGTCGGTCGATTCCCGACCATCCGACCAACCATTTTGTCATCCAACTATCCCTTCACCTTCACGAGACTCTTCCACATCTTCTACGCCCCTCCGATCATCCTGGTTCACCCCGGAACCTGGACTTAGGGTTCCCTCCGTCGCCGCTCGCCGGAGACCCACGCCCCGACTCCCACATTCACCCATTTCGCCCTTCACCAGGTCGAGGCAGTTTGCCGTCGACCCCTCTTGCTTCCTGTGCAGGTACCAAGTCTTAAGAGCCTCATCTGGAGGCTCGATTACTTAGGAACAGGATCCCCAGATCCCCTTTGTCGTCGAAGCTCCACTGATGCTCCCAGCCTCGTTGGAGACTCCCATCAGCTGCGGATTGCTTCCAGCTCTGATTCCCCCATCTCAGCAGCCTCGGAGGTCCTCCCTAGCGCGCTCAGTGGTCGAGCAAAGGTCGCCGATGTTCAGTTCATCGAGGACCCTCCATCGTCGTTCGATCAGCCCCTCACTCCAGTTCAGATCTCGACCATCCGTTCGCGAGGGACTTTTGACCGTTAGATCCATCTGAGGATCAGATCCGAGCTGCAGATCGTCGAAGGGGCTTCCGTGTCACAGCTGTCCGATCATATGTGGAGCCTCCTTGCAGCTGTCGGATCTTAATAAAGGGGTAAATATCACTTAGACCCCTCTTTCTTTAGCATTTATAATTTAGTCCTCTAAATACGTGTCGTAGTTGTTTTTATTTTGGAATAACTTCACTTTGGACCCTAGTGTTTTGAGATATTGCATTTTAGTCCCTCCAATTGTGAAGCATGTGCTTCGACACGTGATGTTTTGGGAAAATTGCATGTAGTGGGCTGTGTTTTATAAATGTTATGGAATGAAAGTTAAGTTTTAATTTTTGCATATATACCCCTGTGCGTGATGTATTTGAGCATGTGCTGATTTATTGTGAATTTTATAGTGCACCCCTTGTACTTTCTGCATGTGTTTCATTTTAACCCTTGAAACTTGTTTTTCTTTCACTTAGGTCCATGTGTGCTGTGCCTTGTTTATTGATTTAATAAAATATCAAATCAACACCAAAAATTATGAAATTTGGATATGTGGCCTCTACCACTGTGTAAAAATTTCACTATTTTTGTGGAACATTTTTGAGTTGTTTTTCTCTTTTTAAAAATTCAAAAACACTTATTTTTGCTACTGTTTGAATTATAAAAGCCACTAAAATCATTAAAAACTTTCTAAAAAATCTAAAAAAATTAGTGGTAGTTTGTTTTTGTATCTTGTTGCTTCAGTCCAAGTTTTGCTTAATTTGGATTTATAAAACACCTAAAAATTGAAAACCCCTAAAAACCTTATAAAAATCAGTAAAAATTCTAAAAAAAATAAAAAAAATGCAATTTCTTCTCCTGTAACTTATTTTTTTTGTAGTTTTATATAAAGTTGTCTCCAGATTTTTAAAGATTATTTATCTATTTTTAAATAACCTTTCAAATCTGGTTGTACATTGATTTTATTTTTCTTCCTTATTGTATTTTTATAAAATCAAAAAAATATAAAAATCTGAGAAAATTACCAAAAACACTTAAAAAATTATAAAACCCAAAAATAATTTTATTTAAATTTTCTGACTTGTCTTTGTGTGTTGAATAATTAAATGAGTGTGCTCTTTTTAGCTTTTTTTCATATTTTCTTCATAATTAAAATCACAAAAATTTTAAAAATCCATAAAATCCACCAAAAACATTTTCCCCTTTATTTGATTTTCTGACTATTCGTAGGACATTTGGCCAATTCGTGCTCCTTGTGTTCGACCCTGGTCGCTATACTAGGTTAAATAAATAGCGAGACCGCTATTCAACTTTTTGACTGATTACTTCTATTTGGTGGTCTTATTTTCTTGATTGATCGATTCGAGGGATTGAGGTCGCAACGGCCCGTGATATTTATCTCCCTTAGTCTCTCGTTGATTTCTCGATCATCAGAAGCTTAGAGTCGTTGGATCAAGAATGCACCTCCAGGCGTACATCTATCGTTCGATCAAGCACGCCAGAGCCATCCAATCTCGATTGAGATCTAATCTTAGCCCTCCATCGATGAACTGTCACCTGCCCTCCATTACATGACATGTATAAGTGAAACCATCTAGAATATCCATTGGCATGCAAGATTAGGGTATTCTACACCTTTTGCCCTTTCCTTTTGTATTTTAATTTTAGTCCTAAAACGTTCATTTGTAGTGTAATCATTTTTGTAATATTTGCATATTAACCCTCAAACTTTATTTTATTGCACTTAGGTCCAGTGGCAGGTCACCTCACGTGCCCATACATGTAAGGCACTTGGACATTTTGCAACCAACCCCTCCTGAGTTTGGTTATTTTGATTTGGTCCTAAAACTTTGAGAATCAGTGTAAAATTTTTGGTTTAGTTGCATACTAAGACTTGGAACTTATTATAATTACAGTTATACCCCATCCAATATTTATTAAATTAGATATATTTAGGAATTTTGCATGATTAGCCCGTGAATTTTATTTGAATATTTTTAAATGATATAATACCTCATGTAAATTGCATTTAGGTCCATGCCAGCCTATTCATTTTCTACTTGCATTTTAATTATTAAAAATAATATTCTACATCCAAAAATGGAAGGAAAATTATTTTAAGTGCTTGGAACCCACCCTATTTTATCACATATATTTCACATGGAATTTAAACTTATCTTTATATTTACAAGATTTCAAAAACATTATTTTTTTGCATGTTTGCTATTTAAAAATCTATAAAAAATTATAAAATATTTTGAAAAAATTCAAAAAAATCCTACAAGATTATTTACTTATACTTCATCTTCTGTCAAATTATTTTTAGAAATATAAAAAAACCCTAAAAATTACAAAACCCAAAAATCTTAAAAAAAATTGTAAAAAACTTAGAAAAATCAAAAATATTATTTTCTATGTCTATATTTTCTTTGTGATATATAGAATATATTAGATTAGTTTAGGGTTATTTTGACATTTATAGATATTTATTAAACCATAAACAAGGTCACTGATTTTACATATTCCTTTTTTTAACTTATTTTAATAAATAATAATTCATAAAAATAGGAAAAAATCCAAATTAATTACCAAGAATATACAAAAAATATTTAAAACCCAAAAACACTTTATTTCTTGAATATTAGCTTTATAAGTCATATTTTTTTAAAAATCCATTTATATATATTATCTATATAGTATATTTATTATTTTTATTAGTATATATTTTATTGATATAATTAAAAATTAAAAAAGTATTAAATTAAAATATAAAAAATATTTAAATTTTAAAAAATCCATAAAAATTAAAATATTTAAAACCCAAAAAAAATTACAAAAAGAAATAGACATAAAAATACAAAAGTAAATCCATAAAACATAATTAAGCAATTAGCAATAATTTTGTCCTCTACTCCCGTTGCCTCTGTGGTTCAACACTCTACATATGTAAACTATACACATATTTTGTAGAGTTAAAAATATAATAAATTTCTAATTCACATTACACCTTTATTGATTTTGCATTATATGTGGGTTTTATTGTTGTTTGAATAGGATTTTGTATTCGGTCAACAAAATGATGGATTCTCTAGCTTATTAGATTAGTAGACCGACCAAAGTCTTATTTAGCAAATGGCGTTGTTGCTAGGGACAATGGTTTGAGTAGAGTTTTTTTGACATACCTATTTGTCTTTTCTTTTATTTTTCTTCATTTGCTTTATTTCACTTGTCTTTATTTTCTAGCATTTTATGTTTATCAATTTTGAACTATCTAATCCGTGTCTTGTTTCTTTTCGTGCGAGGGCCCGCAGAGCTTGACGAATCACTTAGGCAATTTGACACAACCAGGCGAGGCAGAAACTAGACCCTTTTTAGTTGATTAGTAGGAGAAAGTCAAAGAGATTCAACATCAAGGAGATAGTTGATTTTTCTTTAATACTTTATATTAGTCTTAGGGTGTCATTTCATTTTAGTGAGAGTGTGACTCTATTATTTGTAATAATACATGACCAAACTTTGAACACTTAGACTATTTATCTGGTCTATTTCCTCAGGTGTTTATTCACTAAGGGACATGAATCGATTTTCTCGCATTCTCATTGCTTCTGCATTTTCTCCATATTTTTCCTTTTATTTTTATTTGGTTTTCGTGATTTATGTTTCCTAATTTATTTTTCATTTTACATCTTGTGGAATGAGCCATTAGATTCTAGGAGTGCATGCTTGGTTAATTAGGGTCCAATGTCCTTATATCCTTCATGTAACTATAGTCTCACATTTGGACTTAGTCAAATTGAAAAGTTCTTCACGTTAATAGAAGCTCATATCTTAGGGTGATTTCCTCATTGCATTGCATATAGTATAGGTTTAAAATTTCGGTCTAGCATCCTGCATGGAGAGAACGAGGAAGCAAGGTGGGCCTTCTAACTGAGCATCGCATCATCGTTTTCCAACTTGCATTGCTTTGTTGTCCTCTCCCTCTAATTTTGCTCACATAGGCCACGAAAAGAATTGATAAAATTGTTAGGACTTATGAAAGAAAATACTTAAAATAAGTGAAAACCCTAAAAATTAAAACTAGGGGACTATAAGAAAAGTTGGCCAAAATAAAATTAATTAATTAGACTTCATTGTCTTGGGTGCATAAAGCACTCATTGTTCTCGGGTACATTCCAGATAGAGTGCGACATGACAAATAAGGATTAGAGCCAAAAATCAAGCCTTGATTCTGCCCTATGTATCACCTAGGCCTGTGAAGTATTGATGCTTCTATCGATGTGTGGGAGAGTAGGGCTAGGTTCATTTGCGAACTTAGTCTAAAGTACCAAGAATACTAGAACATCGATGTCAGGTCCCAGTCTCATCGTTCCACATCCGAGTACCCTGCGAGGGGGAAGCATTTGATTCGCTACATAAGCTTCCTTTCCTCCACTTCTTTGGCTGAGTAGTGGCCCTATATATGATAACAAGGACCTCAAAAAGAACATGCTACAGGTTACAAAGGAAGTTGAAAGTACACAATACTTGTCGGGTGAGTACTCACTCTCCTATAGGGTTAACCGTAAGGACTAAATTTGACAAGATTGCTCGAGAATCAATAAAATAGACAAGATAATCGTCGAAATCTTATAGTTCATTTGTGTGAGTAGGTGAATGCATCCTTATTTTGAGGTTTGATTGATTAGTTCAATTTGATCAAGATCAAAACCAAACTGATTTACCCAAAGAGCAGAGTGGAGCGGTGATAAACCAAAGATCATGATCGATCGTGTGTTCTACACAAGGCGGGAGCACAGTCATCGAGGTGAGCGATAAGAACCTCAGCTCGATCAACAATTAACCCACAATATGTATAAAGTAATTAAATATCAAAAATGTGGAGTTAAGATTTATTATAACTCTACAATAAAATGTGTATAGGTGCAAGCATGTATAGAGGTCGAACTCAGGGAGCAAACGGTAGAAGGGAGGCAAAAATAATGCTCACAAAAATTTGTCTTTTATCTCATGTCCATTTTTATTATTTTTTGGGTTTTTTATTATATTTATATTTTTTATTTTTGTTTTATATTTTTTATTTTGTTTTAATTTTATAATTTTATATTTTCCTTTCTATATTTTCAGATTTTATAATCCTTTTTCTTTTAAATATATATAGAGAGGATATATAAGGCTATATATAAAGTAGTATATTAATAAATATAAATAAAATACAAAATATTTTTTATGTTTTATATATTTTCTAATATTTTTGTACTTTTTTTAGAATTTTTGCTAACTTTTATTTATTTTTAACATCAAAAATATCCCAAATAAGGGACTAATAAAATAGGCCAAAATTGATTTGAATATTAAAAATAGTAAATAGGTTTTGAAAGTATCCAAATCAATTTTAATATATAAATATGTATATAAAGAAAATTATAAAATAGAAGAACATATTTTTGGATTTTTAGATTTTTATGAATGATTTTGGGGTTTTTAATTTTTAAGCTTTCTCTTTTCCCCTTTTTTACGATTTTTTCTATGTAATTAGAATGGGATAAAATATCCACTAATAATATTTTGGACTTTTTAAGGACATATTTATACTTTTCTGGTATTTTCTAAGCCAATCAGTATAAAATTAGGCTCTTTTTTATTATTAGTAAATGGATAAAATGCCCAAAAATGCAAAATAAATTCATGGCATGAAAATACATGGAAAGAGGCATTTATCCCTATTTTTACATATTTTTAGGAGCACAATAGACATTTATAATAAATCAAAGAAATATACAAAAATACACGTCCTAGTAGGGGCATTATTGCAATTAATATAAACATTAGGGGCTTAGGTGCAAATATGCCAATAATATAAAACATTTATTTAATATTCTAGATTATTTTACAATTACAAAAATTCGCCAGGTCATAACATGCAATTTTATCTAGGGATTTTATCACTTGTGCCCCTCCGAGATATCGCAATATCAGTTATACCCCTATCTTTTTAGTAATATCAGTTGTGCCCCTAACTTCTTGCTCCGTCACCAGTTGTGCCCTTCCGTCAGATTGACCGTCAAAAAATTAAAATAACCATGGTTTATTCAAACCATGGTGTGGCTAAGAAGGGTATTATGGTCCATACCCTTCTTCATCTTCTTCCTCCTCCATTTGCTCTTCTTCCTTCTCTTCTTAATTTCTCTCTCTTACTAACACCTTCATGCATCCATCGAATCTCTAAAATTTTTACATTTCCACGGACATATCACTCGTTACGGATCAAACGATGAATTTTATTGAATTTTTGGATGACTTTTTATGAATCAATTAGTCAAAATTTGTCAAAATTTAAGAAAAAACTCAACTCCAGTTCCAGCTTCAGCCACAGGTGGAGGATGAGGGCGGAAGGGGCCGGAGGAGGCGTGGGGGCTGGGACAGCGGCGGGGGCGGCGGGCTGGGAGGGGGCGGGGCTGGGAGGGACCGGCTCAGGGGAGGGCGCACAGGGACGGGGAGGGGAGGGGGCAGGGGAAGGGGTGGGGGCGGCGGGCTGGGAGGAGGCGGCGCGGGGCTGGGAGGAGGCGGGGGCAGGGGCAGCGGCGGGGGCGGGGCTGGAAGGGGGCGGGTCTAGGAGGAGGTGGCGCGGGGCAGGGGCGAGGAGGAGGAGGAGCTGGAGGAGGTGGAAGAGGAAGAAGAAGAGGATGAGGAAGAGGATGAAAAATGACCTCAACCTTTTTTTTTATAATTCCGCCTATGTCCTCAAAGTTAACGTCCGTTTGCACTATAGATGGACGGTAACTAACCCGAGGGGCACAAGTCACAAAATAACAAGAAATGAGGGGCACAACGGATATTACCAAAAAGATAGGGGTATAACTGATATTGCGATATCTCGGAGGGGCACAAGTGATAAAATCCCTTTTATCTAATCACGTGGGACTATACGTGACTAGGCAGGGAAGGACCCAAATATAATAACAATTAAGTATAGGGGGCATTTACAAAAATCCCATTTTATTTAACATGTTATAATTATTTACAAAACTATTTAATAAATACACAAAAATGTGGGGTATGATGTGAAAATTACCCCATAACACGCACCATCGGACGGCGTAGAGGATTCCACTAATACACGTGTCGCCATCCGAGCGGCTGGTACCGCTTCGGCCTTGGACGGATGAGATTAGATCTCCAATGGGAGATCTACGGTTGAGATGTGCGATGATCCAATGACCATGGTTCATTCTGGAGTGGGTGATCTGATCGAGGAAACGACGAGCTCAGGAAGAACTGAGCAAGAACTCACCGAATGCAAGTTTCAATCAGCTCCCCTGAGCTCGTCCGGCAAGCAAAATCGCTCTAAAATATGCAGAAAGGCTATAGGGGTCCTCCTCCACGTGCGGGAAGCTTCAAAATGCATCGGCGTTCGTCGGAGCACCTTCGTGAGGTCGAGGAAGTGGAGACATCCCAAGTACCTTCAAAGATCCTAAAATCAACCCCAAGGGGGTCCTTTGGCCCGCTAGTACCTGCAAACAGATAAAACGACAGAAAATAGGGGTCCTGGGGGGCACTATAGGGTAGAATGAATGAGGGGTGGCTCGAGCGGTGGCGTCTCCGACGTAGGGTGTAATCAGGATCCTGACATGAATCAGGGGATATACAGGAGCATAATTACTGAAGAGATCGAGTGTGATTGAGGGATGGATCATGCGGGAAAAGGCATAAAATCATGAGGAAAGATGGTTCGCGTCAAATCAGGAGGTAGGGGAGGTAGTTGACCGAAGAACAGGCGACCTGACGTGATTGGTCCACGTCAGGTCGCTACAGGACAAAACTGTGGATTTTATTCAAATTTCATTAATTAAAAACAATAAATGATTTTATTAATTTTTTAGTATAAAAAATGTTTATTATTTTATTTAGTATTTTATTATGATTTTTAATTTATTTTTTGGTGTCATTTATTAGCAATTAATTTTTAAGTGTACATTTATAGGTATATTCATCTATGTTTTGACCAATTTATTTTTATTTTGTAATTTTTTTATTATTTTATTCTCTTCTTTTATATATTTACTTATTTTTAGGTACACAAATATATTGGTATTTTATTTTTATGATGTTATTTTTGTACTTAAATAAATAAGGTATATATCACATATGTATACTTATAGGTATTTTATCTATGTTTGATATAAATTATTTTATTTTAATGTATTTTACTTGGCTTTGTTTTTGGTTTTATATTTTATATAGAATATAAGTAAATATTCATAAGAGTATAAAAAATAAAATAATAAAAGAATGACTTTCACTTCTATTTATATGCAAGTATTATTATAGGTATTTTGCATATGTTTTTACATAGACTCATTTTATTTTGTATTTTCTTTTTGGTTTTATTTGGTTTTAATATGTACATATGTTAGAAGTAATATTTACCAAATTATAAAAATATGAATATGTAAAAATAATAAGGAATGAATAAATTGAATATTTTATCCAGGTATAATGTATAATGAGGGTCCAAAACCTAACTTTCACACCTTACCTCCAAAAATTATGAAACCACCTCCATTAAATAGCTTATGAAAAGATGTATTCATTTAGAGTGATTTTGAAACATTTTGAGTTTTTATTTGGTAGATATAGGTCGGTGAAGTTGGGATTTTGGCTTTTTATTTTGTGTATAAAATGTACATTGTGTATTATTTTTGCACAAACTCAATTTTGTATTTTTATTTACATTGTTATCTACAACTTTTATATACAAAATGTCTTCATTTGATGTATAAATAATAAAGAATATAATAGGTGTCCGAAAATAAATTATTAATGAATAAATAAATGGAATTTTATTGTATTTTTGGCCCTTATCTCCCCCTACTTCATTCCTTGTCGACCAACTCAATTCTTGACTTTGTCTCAGGGTTTAGGGTCATAAAATATCTTCTATATTTTATTCTTTTTCTTTTATTCTCTTTATACTATAATTTTAGCATTAAAAACCATATTATTTACACAATAAATACAATAAATGATGAATGTTATTTTGTACAAATTGATGTTATTTACATGCATTTGCTAGGGTTTCTAAGGCCAAAATGATAGAATAAAGGTGATGAAATGGAGATGCATCACCCCCTATACTTGCATTTGCTAGCCCTTAACAAACACTTATGCAGTAAGTATAAAAAGAATACAGAAGAAAAGAAAAAGAAAGAATAAATGGATTTGATTTCTATTATTAAACTTGTCTTTACAAAGTCAAAGTTTGGAGCTCAGGTTAAACCTTGATGTGAGAATGTGTGTTGAAATTGGCTGGGAACCAAATTTAGAGCACAACAGCCTTCGAGAGTCACAGAACTTGGTTCAAACCATCTCAATAGCCATGTTAGAACTAGCCTACATCATACGCAAACCCTTATGACTATGAAGCTGACTTGTACAATATAAGTAATGGTGTCTCTCCCCAACTGAAATGACAAAAGAACTTACTTCTCCAGAACTAGCCTACATGCATGACCAATGTAGTCAAGTCATCCAACTGCAAGCTCACATGGTATAATTTTAATGCTCAAGCTTGCTTATTGACTATACAAGATATATACATACTCTGGCAGAGATTTTATTTTCAATTAGACATGTCCACTTCTTTGAAGTTCCTCTTTTTTTTTAACATACTATTCACTGTAGCATTTACATAAGGAGTTTTTCCTCTTGAGCTAAAAGACTATCCCTCTGTTGAAGCATTATTTCAACCCACACTCTCCTATCTTTAGACCTCATGGCTACTGGATCAGGTTGGGATACACTTCCCTCCCTAGACGAGGACGAATGTTTCCACTCGTGTGTGTCTCAAACCGGAAAATCCAACCCCCTCACCACTCCAACTGAGTTGAGCTAAGTGAAAGTTGCAAGTGTCCAAGTTAGGTCACGATCGACAGGAGTTGTAAAGCCTTGAACTTGGCATATCTCGGATCCTATATAATAAGATCCGGCTCGTCAAGAGGAAACCAACAGAATTTGTTGCGTGTGAATCGGACTCCGTTTCGATTTGTTATGAATTTCAGAAGAAAGAGAAGTAAGGAAGGCTAAGATGTCATTAACCAATAATGACTGTCATTAAGACTAATTAAACATGATTAAAGAAATTAATGATCGATTAACAACTACTAATGATCATTAGCAAACACGAATCAATACTTAGCAAAAGATAAGCGTAAGCCATGAAAGTTAAATCGCGATTAGTGAAAGTTAATCATAGTGTTAATTAAGCATCATTAGTGAATCTAGAATCCTCTAGAATGTTCTAACTTAAGGCCCAAGTTTGGGATAAGTTTTGACTAAAACCATGGGTTAAAACCATGGGCCGCTAAACCATGGTTAAGGTCTAAACCATGGTTTTCTAACCATGGTAAATGGTTTTTGGGAGCCTATAAATAGACCCCCCCACCCATTCATTCTCTACGACTTCCACTACCACCACCACCCCAAGGGCTAGGGTCGAGAGGTCGGGAGGAGGAGTGGGAGGCGAGGAAGGAGCGCTAGCGAAGCGCTACCGGGAGAACGAGGAGGAGAAAGGTATGATCCTCTCTTAGTTTGCTTCGTAAGCTAGGCTTTCAATTCATACTCTTGTTCTTCCAAGGTTCGTTCTTGATTTATCTTTCTTTCCGATTCGTTTTCCTGTCGGGCGGCTATGTACGTTAGTGACCCTGTGATTCGTCACACGTTCACTCATCTAAGACGTGTGGTGTCTACCGATTCTCCATCGTTTATGTTTTTATTCTTCGTATTATACTTTTATAGTTATTTTGATGGAGAAATCTGTGTAATACCCTACTAAGGTGCGGGCGGCTATGCACGTTAGTGACCTTGTGATTCATCACACGTTCACTCACCTAAGATGTGTGGTGTCTACCGATTCTTCATCACTTATTGTTTGAAGTATATTCTTTCAGTTTCGTTGTTATTTTCCTCTCGATTGATTTTATAGAGGAAACTATTTTCATTTTTATTTTGAAATATGTCCCGATATAAGGGGAAACTCTGCCGAAATTTTCCGAGAAAAATATCTCGATATAAGGGGAAACTCTGCCGAAATTTTCTGAGAAATATGTCCCGATATAAGGGGAAACTCTGCCGAAATTTTAAGAGAAAATATGTTCTTGACGTTCTTCGTGTTCTTCGCGTTCTTCGTGTTCTTCGTTCGTTCTTCACGTTCTTGACATGTTCTTAGCGTTTTGATACGAAAATGAAATTCGATCTTTTCATGAGCCTTAAAATGGTTTTTCTAAAAACGAAACACGATAAAGCCTTGCATACACGAGAGAGAGCTTGATTATGTAACGAAATCCTTCCTTTTGTTGTTGGGTTTTCATACGAAATTATTAAAATTCTTGATTTTGTGTTCTTTGCTACGAAGAACCCTAATTTTAGCTATTTTTGAAAAAGTCTGAAGAACTACTTTGTGATTCCCACTAAAATAAGGTTTACGCATCAAATTGATGCGTTGGTTCTGAAAGTTAGGGTTTGGGAGTTAAAACAGGCATAAATACGTATATATGTGGTTATGAATAATATATATGTGAGTCTATACTATGTATTGTTGATCATGCAAATCGAAGACTTAATGAAAGAATTACATCATGGGAATTGATATGGTTTGAGTTAGATCCTGAAAAGGACCGTGTGTCACATTAAGGATGACTGGGAGTAGAACTACAGGTCGGGCATGCAACCTATAGGTTTGTCGAAAAGAACTCGTATTGGCGTTTCCCTACCTAGGTGGTACACGGTTGCCCTGTTATGATAAGTGCGTACGAAATGAATGTTTTGCAACGCGTGGTACCGGGAGCCAATATATTCGGGTTGGAAGGACGGAAGATGTGGCCGTGCCATGTGGAGGCACGGGTAGTTCAATAGCGACTGGGTCATGATAACATGTATTTAAAGCCGCTAGGTTATATGATTAAATGTTAGCCTGAGGTTTTAAGAAATCGAGTCCTCGAGGACGGTGTGCTCATTTGATTCCAGGCTGAGGGTTGAGACCCTGTTTAATAAAAGAAAAGGAAATTGTCAGGGTAGTATTGGAGGATTGGTTGAGGCGACGTTCGGCGGCATAAGCTTACCAAGATCAACACAATCTCCAATCTCGAAGTGTCCACAGCTTCGGAGTCCAAGAATGGTGGGGTTCCCCTGGACTAATCCCTGATGTGGAATAGAAAGGAATAGGACTTAAATTAATGAGAAAGAATGAAATTTTGTGATATCAAGTTTTGAAAAATTACACAAATTGTTTGCTTTTCTCTTCTTCGTTACTTAGCATTCGCTAATTTTATCCTATGATTTATGGAACACCCAAAAGGTATCAGTGAGTCATCGCAAGGACTTTAAAAATTCATCCAGCTTACATACTAGACATCCAGCCAGCCACAGTAGCTTTACTTTTTAAGGTACTTAGTAATATTTTGTATATTTTCCTTTCAAGCTGATGTACATGTAAATGGTTATAGTGGGACAGTGTACCATCTGAACTTTATTTTGTGAATGGAAAAGTGTTGAAATACTTTCTTCTGAGTATTTTTATTTGCAGTCTATTTCTGAATGTTAGTTGTGATTGCTGAATAAATTATTGTTGAGTAACCAGATCCGGATATGGGAGGATCCGACGACCCGGAAAACGGGGTCGCGACAGATTGGTATCAGAGCCCGGTTACTCCAGTAATTTATTTAGTAATTAACAACTATGAGCGATATTTAGAAAACTAAGGTTGTACTAAGATCCTTTGATCTTAATAACTGACTGCAGTATCATTCACATGTCATTGTCCCTTATGTATATCATGCTAAGACATATAGGATCTGACCTTTGACCTTGACTCATCCCAGGATCATGGCAGACCAAGACGTGTCTAGACAATTAGCGGCTATGATGGCATTGCTCCAAGACATGGGGCAAAGACAGCAAGCATTGGAGGAAAGGCTCAATGCACAAGCTGAGCGACCTGATGCATCTAAGCCTACTGATGCTAGGATTGAAGGTTCTGTCCATCTTTCTGAGGAAGAATCTAGTTACCATCCTTCAACTGAGTCTGCTCCTACCCCGACTGAAGGAGCAATGGAGAAGGCCCTTCTGAGACACCAAACATTACTAGACAATTACCGAAAAGGAAAGATTCCTCAATTTAAAGGCATAGAGACACCTGCTGAGGCAGAACTATGACTTGATGACGTCAGCAGGATGTTGAGAATAATACACACACCAACAAATACTTGGGTGCACTTTGCTGATTACTCCTTAGCAGACTATGCAAGACGATGGTGGAGAGCAATTTCTAAGAAATCAGCAGATCTTGTTCCATGGGATATCTTTGAATAGAGGTTCCGAGCTCACTTCTGTCCCTCTCATTGGGAAGAATTAAAGAGGAGAGAGTTGGCTTCCCTGAATCAGGGTTCTAAGACCGTACGAGATTATCATATCCACTTTACTGAGCTACTACGGTACTCACCAGCTCTAGAAGCTTCACCACAAGAGTGTCTTACCAAATTTGTTAGCAGTCTTCAGGGAGATCTACGAGAAAAGCTTGCTGGTTTTAGAGCTACAACCGTAGATGAAGCAATGGACATCGCCTCTCGTATTGAGATGGAGAGGGATGAAAACCGCCAAAGAAGAAGTTTCCACTTTAATGGTGGACCATCCAAAAGCAAGGCACATTATAATCGTAGAGATCATCGCTATCATCCAGCCGGTTCCAATATAAGTTCACCACAGACCTTGGGTCAGGAATTATCAAGAAGAAGGGGTTTATCTAGACCTCCACTATATCCTCGCGACTCGGCAGCAGGAGCTAGCACCTCTGTGGCTGGATCTTCAGCTCAAACAGGAGCACGTGTGTGTTTGTATTGTCATCAGGAAGGCCGCATCAAGAAAGATTGTCCAAAGTTCAGAGGTTCAGGGTTTAAATCAACCCCAATTAACATTATAACATCCACCTCGAGCAATGGAGCAACACACGGAGGAAGACATGGTAGAGGTCGGGGCTCACAAGGAGCGTCTCCTACACAACAACCACCACAAAGTGTTGCAGGTTCTAGCTTGCATATTCCTAATGGCCGGCTCAATGCAATTACTGAAGAACAAGCCTACAATTCAGGCACGGTCGTACGAGGTATTGTTACTATTCATGGCTTTTTAGTACATGCCTTATTTGATTCTGGTGCTTCACATTCTTTTATTGCTCAACGGTTAGTACCCACTTTGGGTAAGATATCAGTAGAAATACAACAGTCCTACTTAATCAAGGGACCAGGAGGACAAGTATTTATAATTCGAGAAATCCTGGATAATTGCATAGTAGTGATAGCGGGACATCAGTTACATGTTTCACTACTACTGATAGAAATGGAGGACTTTGATCTTATCCTAGGGATGGATTGGCTAGAAAGGCATCATGCATGTCTTGACTGTTTCAGAAGACAGTAACGTTTCACCTTCAAAACTCGATAGAGTTCTAGTTCATTGGAAAGACATCCAACGATAATGTCAAATATATCTCTACTTTGAAGGCACAACAATTGTGAGAGAAAGGGTGCCAAGGTTATTTAGCTTATGTATCCACTACATCAGGGTCAGAAAGAATGATAGAAGATGTGCCTATAGTGTGCGAGTTTCCTGATGTATTTCCAGAGGAACTACTTAGATTACCACCTGAGCGAGAGATTGAATTTGAAATCTCTCTTATGCTTGATACTCAACCTATCTCTATCCCTCTGTATAGGATGGCACTAGCTGAGTTACGAAAGTTAAAGGTACAATTGCAAGAACTGTTAGATAAAGGATTCATTCATCCTAGTACTTCACCATGGGATGCACCTGTCTTATTTGTCAGGAAAAAGGATGGGTTGATGCGGTTGTGCATTGACTATAGACAATTAAACAAGAGGACAATAAAGAATAAGTATCCTCTACCAAGAATAGATGATCTCTTTGATCAGTTACATGGTTCAACTGTGTATTCCAAGATTGACTTAAGATCTGGATACCATCAGTTGAAAAATAAAGATACAGATATTCCCAAGACAGCTTTTTGAACTAGATACGGGCATTATGAATTTTTAGTTATGCCTTTTGGACTAACAAATGTCCCAGCAGCCTTCATGGATCTAATGAATAGAGTATTCAAGGAGTTCTTAGATCACTTTGTAGTAGTCTTTATTGATGATGTGTTTATTTACTCCAAGGATAAGTATCTGCATGAACATCATCTCAGGAAGGCACTTGAAAACAAACTGTATGCTAAATATAGTAAATGTGACTTTTGGCTATCTAAATTATCTTTCTTAGGCCATGTTATTTCTGGGGAAGGTATATCAGTTGATCCTACAAAGGTTAGTGCGGTGATGGGTTGGGAACGTCCGAAGACTGTCACGAAAATACGATCTTTTTTTTGGATTAGCTGGATATTATAGAAGATTCGTGAAGGACTTTTCACGAACAGCATTGTCAATGACTAGACTAACTCAGAAGGAGGTCCCATTCTTATGGTCTGATACATGTGAAGCTAGTTTTCAGACACTGAAAGAATGCCTAACATCTGCACCAATCCTTACTCTACCCTTCTGGAGTGAAGGGTTTACAGTGTACACGGACGCATCTAAAGAAGGACTTGGGGCGGTTCTTATGCAACATGGTAAGGTAGTTGCGTATGCATCACGACAACTCAGGACACATGAGAAGAACTACCCATCACATGACCTTGAATTAGATGCCGTAGTTTTCGCTTTAAATTGGAGACACTACTTGTATGGTATTACTTTTGAAATCTTCACCGATCATAAAAGCTTGAAATATCTGTTTGATCAAAAGGAGCTCAATATGAGAAAGAGACGGTGGCTAGAGTTGTTGAAAGATTATGATTGCACTATCTCCTACCACCCTGGTAAGGGGAACGTCGTAGCAGATGCACTTAGCAGAAGAACTTATCCACCTGGGTTAGTGAGTGATATCCACTTCTGGGGTTTACTTTAACGTTAAGTGAATGGAAACCATTTGATAATAGTGTTGATACTATAACTATTCCTCATCGATACAAACCAGAGATCTCGTATAAAATAAAGAAAGGACAGGAGGATGATCCAGTCCTTAAAGACTTGAAACAGCAACTTGAGAAGTATGAGATAGAGGGATTCCAGATACAAGATCGGTTACTATATAACCATCACAGAGTTTGTGTACCAAACACACCTGAACTAAGGAAAGACATCTTACGAGAAGCGCACTGCTCAAGATTATTTATTCATCCAGGAATTACAAAGATGTATAAGGATCTTCATTCATACTTTTGGTGGCCAGGAATGAAGAAAGATGTTGTTGAGTTTGTGAATTCATGTTTTACTTGCCAGCAGGTAAAGGCTTCACACCAAAAGCCACCGGGATTATTGCAACCCCTCCCTATACCTGAATGGAAATGGGAAATCATTTCCATGGATTTCGTTACTGGCTTACCTCAGACGACTGGTAGTAAAGATAGTATCTGGGTTATAATAGATTGTCTGACAAAGGTAGCACACTTCATTCCGATAAGCTTATCTTTAACTCCAGACCAGCTTGCTGAGTTATATATTACACATGTGATTCACCTCCATGGTATCCCGAAGGAAGTAGTTTCTGATCGAGATTCACGATTCACCTCACACTATTGGGAGAACTTCATGAAAGCCTTAGGTACACAACAATGCTTGAGTACAGCATATCATCCACAAACAGACGGTCAGTCAGAACGTACGATTCAGACACTAGAGGATATGCTACGAGCATGTGCCTTAGAATGGAAGGGGTCGTAGATTAAACATTTGCCTCTTGCAGAATTCACCTACAATAATAGTTACCATACAAGTATCGGCATGGCACCATTTGAAGCACTATATGGACGAAGGTGTACTACTCCTTTGTGTTGGGAAGAGGTCGGAATAAAGAACCTTTATGATTCAGATAGACTTCAAGAGACACGGGAAGCTGTAGAGCTTGCTAGAAAAAGACTATTAACTGCCCAGAGTCGCCAGAAAAGTTATAGTGATACAAGACAAAGAGACCTTGAATTTTTGGTAGGTGACTTTGTATTTCTCAAAGTATCACCTATGAAGGGTGTTCAGAGGTTTGACTTGCGTGGGAAGTTAGCACCCAGGTTCGTGGGTCCCTTTGAAATTATTCAGCGTATTGGAAAAGTGGCATATAGACTTGCACTTCCTCCACATCTTTCTGCGATACGTGATGTATTTCATGTATCAAATCTGAGAAAGTACATTAGGGATCCAGAGCATAAGATAAGTTATGATGATTTACATGTTGAGCCAGACTTGACATACCAAGAGATACCTGTGCAAATACTTGAAAGGGTTATCAAGAAGTTGAGAAACAAAGAGGTGCCTCTAGTTAAAATATTATGGCGGAACCAAGAGTTTGAAGAAGCCACATGGGAACCTGAGGCAGAAATGAGAGAGAAATACCCCTACTTATTTGAGTAATAACACTGTATTGTATATCTTCTTTATAAATGAAATGACGTTCATTCTCTTTAAGGTTGTTATGGTTTCAATCCTCTTTAAGGTTGTTATGCCTGCATTTCTAGTCTCAAGGACGAGACTTCCTTTAAGGTTGTTATAATTGTAAAGCCTTGAACTTGGCATATCTCGGATCCTATATAATAAGATCCGACTCGTCAAGAGGAAACCAACGGAATTTGTTTCGTGTGAATCGGACTCCATTTCGATTTGTTATGAATTTTGGAAGAAAGAGAAGTAAGGAAGGCTAAGATGTCATTAACCCATAATGACCGTCATTAAGACTAATTTAAACATAATTAAAGAAACTAATGATTGATTAAAAACTGTTAATGATCATTAGCAAACACTAATCAATAGTTAGCAAAAGATAAGTGTAAGCCACGAAAGTTAAATCGCGATTAGTGAAAGTTAATCATGATTAGTGTTAATTAAGCGTCATTAACGAATCTAGAATCCTCTAGAATGATCTAACTTAAGCCCCAAGTTTGGGATAAGTTTTGACTAAAACCATGGGCCAAAACCATGGGCCGTTAAACTATGGTTAAGGTCTAAACCATGGTTTTCTAACCATGGTTAGTGGTTTTTGGGAGCCTATAAATAGACCCCCCCCTACCCATTCATTCTCTACGACTTCCACTACCACCACCACCCCAAGGGCTAGGGTCGAGAGGTCGGGAGGAGGAGTGGGAGGCGAGGAAGGAGCGCTAGCGAAGCGCTGCCGGGAGAACGAGGAGGAGAAAGGTATGATCCTCTCTTAGTTTGCTTCGTAAGCTAGGCTTTCAATTCATACTCTTGTTCTTTCAAGTTTCGTTCTTGATTTATCTTTCTTTCCGATTCATTTTCCTGTCGGGCGGCTATGCACGTCAGTGACCCTATGATTCGTCACACGTTCACTCATATAAGACGCGTGGTGTCTACTGATTCTCCATCGTTTATGTTTCTATTCTTCATATTATGCTTTTATAGTTATTTTGATGGAGAAATCTGTGTAATACCCTACTTAGGTGTGTGCGGCTATGCACATCAATGACCCAGTGATTCGTCACACGTTCACTCACCTAAGATGTGTGGTGTCTACTGATTCTTCATCACTTATTGTTTGAAGTCTATTCTTTCAGTTTCGTTGTTATTTTCCTCTCGATTGATTATATAGAGGAAACTCTTTTCGTTTTTATTTTGAAATATGTCCCGATATAAGGAGAAACTCTGCCGAAATTTTCCGAGAAAAATGTCTCGATATAAGGGGAAACTCTGCTGAAATTTTCCGAGAAATATGTCCCGATATAAGGGGAAACTCTGCCGAAATTTTAAGAGAAAATATGTTCTTGACGTTCTTCGTGTTCTTCGCGTTCTTCATGTTCTTCGTTCGTTCTTCACGTTCTTGACATGTTCTTAGCGTTTTGATACGAAAATGAAATTCGATCTTTTCAGGAGCCTTAAAATAGTCTTTCTAAAAACGAAACACGATAAAGCCTTGCATACATGAGAGAGAGCTTGATTAGGTAACGAAATCCTTCCTTTTGTTGTTGGGTTTTCATACGAAATTATTAAAATTCTTGATTTTGTGTTCTTTGCTACGAAGAACCCTAATTTTGGCTATTTTGAAAAAGTCAGAAGAACTACTTTTGTGATTCCCACTAAACCGTGGTTAGAGCTAAGCGATCAGTGTGGGTCTCAGGATGGTGTCGGGATGGTCGCTCCCACCATCTGTCCGGCTTTCCGGTGAGCGAGGGTGTACTTTGTGATTCCCACTAAAATAAGGTTTACGCATCAAATTGATGCGTTGGTTCTGAAAGTTAGGGTTTGAGAGTTAAAACAGGCATAAATACGTATATATGTGGTTATGAATAATATATATGTGAGTCTATACTAAGTATTGTTGATTATGCAAATCGAAGACTTAATGAAAGAATTACATCATGGGAATTGATATGGTTTGAGTTAGATCCTGAAAAGGATCATGTGTCACATTAAGGATGACTGGGAGTAGAACTACAGGTCGGGCATGCAACCTGCAGGTTTGTCGGAAGGAACCCGTATTGGTGTTTCCCTACCTAGGTGGTACACAGTTGCCATGTTATGATAAGTGCGCACGAAATGAATGTTTTGCAACGCGTGGTTGATGAATACCCATTCATCACTCTTTATTCTTATATTTTAGCTACAAAAACCTATGCAAATGCATGTAGATATGTGTAAATAGGAAAAGTTAGCAAAAGCATGCATGTTTGTAAATATAGATAATTAGCATGTTTTTGTGCAAAAATAAAAGAATAAAGAAGAAAAAGAAAAAGAGGGAAATATTTAGAATAAATATTGAGCAACCTAACCCAAGGGAGGGCTCAGCATGGGCCTGACCGCATAAAAGCCAAGTAGAGGGAGATAGGAGCTCATGTGTACATACTTATGTAAATAAATAAAATTATATTTTCCTCAACCAAAAATATGCTTGTATATATTTTGTATATATTTAGAACTATTAAAAACAAAATAAAAATTCAAAAATTAAAAAGACCAAAAAGAACCCTCCACCTTGTACATAGACCATCATCCTTATTTATTTCACCTTGTAAATAAAGTTATTTATTTTCAAAACTTTTTGTAAAATATTCTCTGGTATATATTGTAAATAAAATAAATAAACAGAAACAAAACAAAAACCAATAAAAATTACAAATTAAAAATGCAAAAACATATTGTACATATGCCATGTGTATAGTGTACATAACTATTTATTTAACCTATGTATATAATTAATAAAAATAAAATAAAAATAGCTTTTTATTCCTCATATTATTCTATAAATAAATAAAATATAAAATAGGAATAAAAATGTATAAAAATAACTAATTAAAAATCAAAATTAAAAATCTTATATTGTATATATACCTATGTATAGCTATATATTGTACATACTTTATTTTTATTTCCAAAAATTAACTAAAAATCACAAAAAAATAGAAAAAATTAAAACAAATATTTTTTATGTTTTGAGTTTTTGAAAATTCGGCCATTTAAGGCCCCAAAAAATCAAATAAAAATGTGAGCCTTGGCGGGCTCTAATTGGTCCACGGGGGATTGTTGACCCCCGGTCAACACCTCCCTCAGGACCACCAGAGCCCGGGTCCGCTCGCCGACCAGACTTCCTTGATTTTTCCCAGCTCGATCTGCCTCCCTTTCGCTCCAAATCCGGGTCCGCATTGATCACGTCACATCCGAGAAGCTCGCCGGAGCTTTCGCCTCGGGATCCGCGCATCAGCTCGCCCTACCCGCCACCTTCTTGCCGGACCCTCCACACTATATAGTCTGAGCTCAGCGCCTCCTCTCGCCATCTTTGCTCGCCACTCCCATTCCCGTGACCTCCAGAGTGATCACCGAGGTGACAGCTCGCGATTGCACCTGTTGTAGAGAGGAGAGAGTGCCCCGACCATCGATCCGGCTGCTTCACGCCGCCGTGCTCCGCCACTCGACCGGAGCTCGAGCCTCAGGCAGTGACGACCTTCGAGGCGACGACCAGGAGCTAGCTAAGCTCCAGCATAGTCTCCCCGCATCACCCAGGTATCCATTTAGCCCTTCCATTTAGTGTAATTTTCCATTTCCCCCAAATCGCATCTCCGTCGTGTCCTCTGATTCCGGCCACATCGAGTACCCTTTCGATCATCGGGACACACCGTCATCTTCGCCATCCACCCACGCACGTTCTGCGCCCACTCATTCAACCCAGCTCGCCCCGGAGCTGGAGTTGAGCTCCACCACCTTCCGCTCGCCGGAGCTCATTCGCCCCGACGCCCCGTTCACCCTCACGCCGCTTCCTTGGGTCGAGGCACTTTGCCCTCGACCCGCGAAGCTTCTGGTTTGCTTTGCAGGTACCAAGGAGGCCATCTGAGGCTTCCCAACTTCAGTCCAGGAGCTCGTTCGCCGCTGACCTCGCCGAAGCCCCTCCAGGGCTCGGCTGGGCCATCGGATAGCACCCACAACTGCGGCACACCGAGGCGGACCTGCTCCGATCTTCAGAGGCAGCTGAGGAGGTCTCCAGCTCGCGCCCGAGGCCGGCGAACCTCGCCGGCCACCTGTTCTTCGAGGAGCCTCCAGCACCGTCCTATCGCCCCTCCGCTCCAGTCTCGATCGCAGCCGTCCATTCACTGAGGAGCAGCTACCGTTGATCACTTGGAGGGGCTGATCAGGACCGTTAGCAGCAGAGAGAGGAACCATCAGCACCTGAGGCCGTTCGATCTTCCACGTGTCCTCTCCTGCACCGTCGATCCGGCTCAAGGGCAGACGAAGAGGAGCGCCAGCCATCCAGGACCGCCCGATCTTCCACGTGGCGTGCATCCAGCCGTCGACGAATAAAGGGGTAAATTACTTAGGACCCCCTCTTAGTTTGTCTTTTTCGTCCTAGTCCTGTAAATATTTTAGTAACTTTATTTACGTAGGGTAATTTGCACTGAGGACCTTGTGCTTGTTGTTATTTGCATATATACCCCTGTGTATGTGATCTCACATGCTTCGCCACGTGCTTGTTTGGGATATTTGCGTCTTTTATCCTGTAGTTCTGGCTGGTTAGTTAATGAATGATAACTTTTTGGTAATTGCATTTATGCCCCTGTGAGCATTTTATTCATGCATGTGCGGATTTTAGTGGGATTTTTGCATCCAAGCCCCTGGACTTTTGGTACGAGTTACCAAAAGGTCCAGGAACTTGGTTTTTATTACCAAAAGGCCCCTGAGTGCCCCAGGCACGCGCCACGCGCGTGATTTGCTGGGATTTTTGCACCTTGGCCCCCAGACTTGCGGGTATTTGCACTTACGTCCCTGTGCACAGTGCCCCCTCTTTGATTTTTGAATAAATATCAAACCACCTCCAAATTCGATGAAAATTTGACACATGGCTCCTGCCATGTTGTTGGATTTTTGAGAATTTTTGAGGACATTTTTGATTTCATTTAGTATTTTTAAAAATTCAAAAACATCCTTTTTAGCTATTGTCTAGGTTTAAAAATACCAAAAAAATATAAAAACACCCCCAAAAATTCCAAAAAAATTAGTTACTGTTTCTTGTGTGTTGTTTGATTTTCTAGCCAATTTTGGCTATTTTTCATTGCTTAAAAACCCTAAAAATCTAAAAACCCCTAAAACTCATAAAAATTATAATAAATAATATAAAAATCCAAAAACAATAATTTAGGTGCCCAAATTTTCCTTATTCTTTCTAGAATCTAGGAAAATTACCTCCAGGGCTTGTTGAGATCTATAAATATTTTATTTTTGGGTTTCAAGCCTTGCTGGACAATACCTAGGCCTTTGAGCACTGTTTGATTTTTAGAAAATAAAATATACATTAGAAAAATATCAAAAATTCACCAAAAACACTTAAAAACCTAAAAACATAAAAACCATTTTTCTTTAATTTTTGCTTAATTTTTGGTGTGTTAAATAAATTGCTTAAGTTGGCTTGACTGTACTTTCTTTTATTTTCCTTATAATTCAAAAATCCAAAAAAATATAAAAATTATTAAAAACCACTAAAAATCCTTGTTTTTCATTTCATTTTCTTTTTACTACTTCGTAGGCCCTAGGCCAACCCGTGCTCCTTGTGTTCGACCCTGGGAGCTATACCAGGTTAATCCCATAGCTAGGACCGCGCTTCGTGTTTTGATCTCTGATTTCTTTCGCGGTTCGATATTTTTCTTGATTGAGTGACTCTGAGTGATAGAGGTCGCAACGACCTATTTGATACCTCTACCTCGTTCGCTCGGGTCGCTTATCAGAATGGCGCCGTTGCCGGGGAGCACGGCTTAGTAGTATTTTTGTTTTTATTTTCGTTTTTATTTTCGCGGCTTTTCGTGGCTCTTCGGAGCTCGCGGCTTTTTCGCGGCTTTTTGTATTTAGTTTCTTTTTGTTTTATTTTTGTTTTATTTTGACTTTCTTTTATTTTTATTTTTTATTTTGTTTTCTATTGAGTGTTTATTTTATTTCCATTTTTGCACATATACCCCTGCTTTTATTTTTATTCATTATTTGATTATTGTTTATTGGTCTGACCACTCTTCTGTCTTTCTTGCGAGGCCCGAGGACCGCGGAGGTGACTTTCGAGGAGCCGGTGCAGCCGCGGAGTTCGGAGGCGGCTTCTTTCTGTACGAAGCCGCAGGAGAGAGCGAGAGAGAGAGAGTGAGTGGGCGAGGCATTAGGATAGTTTTTATTCATTATTATTTGTAATAATACAGGGACTTGAACTTTTGGACTCTTTGTGGACTTGAGACCGTAGCGGGTCTGTTTCGCCGAGCACCGGTGTGCTCGGGGGACCCATTAGGACCTGCGGCTTTTTCGCGGCTTTTCACGCGGCTTTATTTTTCCTTTCTTATTGTCATTTTCTGGATTTTTCGCGGTTTTTGTTCGAGCCCCTAGACTTAGGACTTTCTGGTGACTGTGACATAATTGAGTAGGATCCACACACCTAAGGCTTATCTGTTCCTATAGACCGTATTGGACCTACTTAAAATAAATAATAAAAATAACCGACTCGCTAGCTTCCGTAGCCTACGCGCCGAGAGCCCGTCCTGTAAAGCGCACTCCTACCCCCGATTTGTCGGGCAGGGGAGGGACGGGCCAAGACCGGACTCTTTGGCTTGGAGGTCGGTGACCGGTTAGACGGTTCTTCGCTAGAAGTTGCTCGTCTAGGACTCGGCTTTCACCGTTGCATCATATAGCTTAGTTTACATTTCTGTCTTTATTTTATGCGCGGATCACTTTGCATGTAGAGAGCTGGAGGCAGGTACGCGTTTCTGACTTTGCATGCATCATTGATTTCTCGTGCATCGACATTTTCGACTTCTCCCCCCTGTTTTTGACTTAATAACCAGGAGAATCGAAAAATTCGTTAGGCGATTTTGTTTGATTTGAAAAATACCTAAAAAAGTGAAATCATAAAATTGGGACTGCTAAGACTATTGACCTTAAAACTCGCTCACCCTGAAATTCTGTCTTGGGGAGAGCAACCCCCTCATTGATTGGTTTGTATGCGCGAGAGAGTGACCCCGAACACTAGGTAGAGCCCCCCGTTGCTAAACTCGACTGACTACCGACTCTTCCGTGCGGGACAGTCGGTTGGGGTTAGCAGCGGATATCCCAACAGGTCACGTAAGCGCTCTGATATTTGTGTGTTCACCAAAATAAAATCGACAAGATAATTTGACCGAACTTTCACGGTCTTCAGCTCGCGTTGCGTTGGTGAACCGAGGGTTTGTTTTCAGATCATAGTTTTTCCATATCTCATCCGCCCTACTCGCCAGATCAAGATGATGGGTAGACGATCTCTTAGGCAGCCTCTGGCTGCACCGCTTTCGGGCGTGTCTACCTCATCATCTAGGTTGGCTCGCGAGAGCTCAGACCAGCTCTCCGAGCCTGAGTACGACTCCACCCTGTTCCCCCTCGATCCCCTTTCTGACCTTCCTGAGAGACATGAGCCCGAGGAGAGACTGATTCATTTGACAGCACCTGAGTTGGGCTCATTTGGTTTTGCAGACGTCGAGATGGCAGGCGCAGGCAGTTCTGATGATCACTCCCGCAGACCAGAGCATATAGTACTAGACCAGGGAGCGATCAACTCCACCCTGATCGCATCACTTGATACAGTTCAGCAGCAGCTCCGCGATCAGGGAGCTTTCATGATGGAGATGAGGCGTGAGTTGGAGAGGCTCAGAGCAGAGCGAGATCAGCAGAGCGAGCCCGAGGAGATCCCGGATGCAGATGCACATGCACGAGCCGCAGCAGCAGCCGCGGCCGCCACCGCAGCGGCAGCAGCCGCAGGAGGAGCAGGACCACCTAGACCGATGCGGGAGTTGCACAACCCCGGATCTACTTTGATGCACCATTGGGTGGTGGTTCCAGCCATCGTGGGGGACTTCAAGTTCCCCCCGAACACTTTGCAGATGCTCCCGCGGTTCCATGGACTTGCTACAGAGGAGCCCCACCTCCACCTCCAGGAGTTTCTGATGATATGCAGCACTGTCCACGACAGACATGTGGACCAGGACACGATCAGGATGATCGCATTCCCCTTCTCACTGGCAGATAGAGCAGCCACATGGCTGAAGCATTTGGGGAGATTTGTATATACCTGGGAGCAGCTCCGCACCAAGTACTTGAACAAGTACTATCCACTCGGGCGGACGAACGCAGCGAGGGCCCTGATCAGCAACTTCTCCATGTTCCCCAACGAGCAGTTCCACGAGGCTTGGGAAAGGTTCAGAGAGCTTTTGGACAGATGCCCGTACCATGACATCACGAAGCCAAACCTAGTTCAGAGCTTCTTCAGCGGACTGTCACTAGAGCTACAGGGCCTGGTGAATGCTTCTTGTGGCGGGTCCTACTTCGCCAAGGACCACGACCAGGTCTGGGCTATTTTCGAGGAGATGGCAGAGAACTACATGGTCATGTCCTAGACCCGGCTCTACACCCAGAAGACCCAGCCACATCAGCCAGGACCCGTGCAGTACCAGAGGATAGCACGGGTAGATGCAGGTCCTTCCAGTTCGTCCGCAGCCACAGCAGCAGCACAGTTAGAGTCGTCAGCTGCGGACATGGGCATCATCAGCGAGAAGTTGGACCGCATGGAGCTGATAGAGAAGAAGCAGTGCCAGAGCATAGCACAGATGGATCAGATGGCACAGGTCTTGAGCGACCTGAAGACACAGCTCATGTGTCTCCAGGAGACACAGACGGCTTCTCAGCCCCGTCTTCAGTCGCGAGGCGACGCCGGCAGCAGCAGCAGCTCGTCCCAGCGCTCCAGCACTCCAGTGCAGCCTAGACAGGTTCACCTTGTACAGGCGGAGCCGTACCAGCAGCCGCAGCCCACCTACCAGTCTCCACCATCTCCAGAGATGCAGATGGTGGTTTACCAGCCGGACCAACCTCTGGCAGTACTCCCGCCAGCCCCCTTGGATGCAGAGCCGTTGATGGATGTCAACGGGATCTGGTACGATCGTCCCCAGCCTGGGATCCGACGAGACCATCCCGGATTCAGGTGGGGGAGTGGTGGTGCCCAGCCCCAGCAGCAGCCGTCAGGTCAGGGAGGGCAGTACTCCCAGCAGAGAGACCATCACCAGCCGCAGCAGCAGCCCCCAGCGTATCAGCAGCAGTCAGCCTACGGTCCTCGTCCCTATCAGCAGCAGGGACAGCCTTGGAGACGTGAGCAGCAGGCTCACCAGGGATACCAGCACCAGTAGCACCCTCCTTCCTACCCCTCTTACCCTTACCAGCAGCCACAGCCTCATCCACAGAGAGGCCACCCGTCGGGCTCCCACGAGAGCCCCGCTTTGGATGACATCGCCTGCCTCCTCACGGATCAGCAGGCCACATTCAGACGGGAGATGGACGAGTTCCGCCAGGAGATGCGGGACCTGGTGAGAGGGAAGGCCGCCATACCAGCCCAGATAGAGCCCAATCCGAACAGCCTCAAGCAGAAGTCTGAGCAGGTAGTACATACTGAGTCAGCCACTCCTAGTGACCCATTTGATGATACATCTTCGGATTTATTTGATGCTGATTTTGTCACACTTAGGAGCGGTAGGACCCCAGCAGGTGGCGGTGCCTCATCTGAGCACCATCCCGAGGCGCCCCAGAAGGAGGAGGAGAGCGGTACTGAGGCCGCTCCAGATGATGACGGTGGTACTGAGGCCACCAAGGATGTTGATCCCACCGGCGGTACTGAGGCCGCCACTTCACCAGAGCTAGGAGGTGGTACTGATGCCACCCATGCAGCCGAGCCTGCTCGCGGTACTGATGCCGCGCGACGTCTTCCTTCAACAGCAGCAGAGCAGCCAGCCCGTGGTGGTACTGAGGCCACCAGTGTTTGTAGAGAGAGATCTGATGTTTTTCCTCGTGTCCATGTATCTCAGAATTCTGCTATGAATAAAGGAAAAGGTTTATTTTCTTCTGGTCCCACTGTGGTGCGTGATGTATGTGTGGATCCGGTCCTTGAACCGCTTAGACCTTTTCCTAGTCCTTCATCTGAGAAGGACCCAGTGATCCCCTTCCCTAGAGCCCTTCAGATGGGGAAGGGGAAGAAAAATGATCCAAAAAAGAGAGAGCTTGAGGAGTTCAGCCAGAGCATGATAGATCGGTTTCACATTCAGCTGACCCTCCAGGAGGCTTTGCAGCACATTCCCCTTCTCCAGAGATCTTTGAGAGAGAGGACTACAGTCAGGAGGAGGAGGAGGAACCACACTTCAGAGATACACGTGCTGACGAAAGCCACGTGCTTTGCGATCCAGAACCGACTGCCAGCCAAGAGGCCAGATGCAGGGGCCCCGTATGTCAGATGCCAGATTAGTGAGCAGTGGTTCGACCGTACTCTTCTAGATAGCGGATCGTCGATCAACCTTCTTCCGGCAGCCCTTCTCGACCGCTTCGAGTTGGGCACTCTTCGATAGAGCAGGACAGTCCTTCAGTTCGCTGATCGATCTGTCAAGAGGCCGAAGGGGTTACTAGGAGACGTTATCGTCACGATTCAGGGTCTGCAATTCCCCGTGGACTTCGTAGTGTTGGACATGGAGATCCCTGAGTCAGTGACCGATACCCCCATCATCCTTGGTCGTTCGTTCTTGGCCACAGCCAAGGCGGTGACTGATCATGATAGCGGGAAGGTGTACTTTCGCGTCCAGGGCGAGAGTATACAAATAGAGACGGTCGAGGACTATAGAGCCAGATTCAGATCCCGCTCAGATGCGAGTACCGATTCAGAGCAGCTGACAGACGCAGAGCCAGACATCCACCAGGACTGTGATTTTGTGATCACAGATGATGAGGCAGCTTGGGCAGACCTTGAGGCACAGACTACCCTCTCACTTTCAAATACAGCTGATGCAGAGATGACAGCAGAGGAGAGTCTGGAGAGCACAGACCTGGTTCAGGATACTATTGCGGCAGCAGAGCCGGTCCTTGATCGCAGCACCGTGAGTTGTGATGGTGGTGCTGAGGCCACCTTGTTTTCCGGTGGTACTGATGCCACCGTTTCTGATACAGATCCCTCGGATTCAGAGTCTGATTGGGCCGATTGCTATGATCAGATGCCAGACTTGAGTCCAGTTGAGCCTATTGATGAGGAGGAGGTAGATGCAGAGCCGAGCAGAGACAGTGCAGTAGAGCCGCCTTCTCCCGATCCAGTTTGCGAGAGTACACTTTCACTTTCCCAGGCAGATTTGGCAGACCTTGCAGCGTTCACTCAGTTTCTTCCACAGCCAGATTTGCCGGCACCCAGCATTCCAGAGCTGAAGCCGCTCCCTACTTCGCTGAAGTATCGATTCCTTGCGGGCGATCCAGAGATGTAACCAGTCATCATCTCCGCCGAGTTGACTGGAGAGCATGAATCCCGTTTGATGGGGGTTCTTGAAAAGAACCGCAAGGCAATCGGATGGAGCGTAGCAGATCTCCATGGGATTAGTCCATCAGTGTGCTCCCACCACATCTATCTCGAGGATGGGGCGAAGCCGTCGCGTGAGTTCCAGCGGCGTCTAAACCCCAACCTGAGAGAGGTTGTCATGAAGGAAATATCGAAGTGGTGGGGTGCAGGTTTTATTTATCCCATTTCCGACTCCAAGTGGGTTAGCCCCTTGCATGTGGTGCCCAAGAAGACGGGCATCACGACTGTGATCAGTGAGTCGGGAGAGGAGATTGCTACACGAGTACCCACCTCTTGGAGGGTTTGTGTTGACTACAGGAGACTCAACCAAGCCACCAAGAAGGACCATTTCCCCCTGCCTTTTATTGACCAGATCATTGAGAGACTGGCAGGGAAGAGCCATTATTGCTTCCTGGATGGGTACTCGGGCTACAACCAAGTGGCCATCGCTCCTGAGGATCAGGAGAAGACCACCTTTACCTGTCCCTTCGGCACATACGCTTTTCGACGCATGCCATTTGGGCTATGCAATGCCCCTGCGACTTTTCAGAGGTGCATGATGTCGATCTTCTCGGACATGGTAGGGGAGTGCCTAGAGGTCTTCATGGATGATTTCTCGATCTACGGCGACGGATTTGATTCTTGTCTTGACTGCCTAGATCGAGTCCTTCAGCGATGTATTGAGTATCACTTTGTGCTATCTTGGGAGAAGAGTCACTTCATGGTGACTCAAGGGACGGTGCTTGGCCACATCATCTCCAACAGGGGCATGGAGGTTGATCCGGCCAAGGTTGATGTCATTAGGAAACTCACACCGCCGTCCAATCTGAGGCAGTTACGGTCATTTCTGGGGCACGTTGGATTTTACAGGAGATTCATTCAGGATTTCAGCAGGATTGCCCGGTCGTTGACCGACCTCTTGACGAAAGACACCGAGTTCCTTGTCGATGACAAGTGTCTTTCGTCATTTGCTACTCTCCAGCAGTGCGTGATTGAGGCTCCTGTCCTCCAGCCACCTGATTGGTCTCTCCCATTCGAGATCATGACGGACGCCTCCGATTTTGCCGTAGGGGCAGTGCTGGGACAGAGGAGGGATGGAGTACCATTTGCTATACACTATGCTAGCCGCACATTAGATTCCGCCCAGCGGAATTATACAGTCACAGAAAAGGAGATGCTAGCAGTAGTGTTTGCCTTGGATAAGTTTAGATCATATATCATTGGATCTAGAGTGACTTTGTTTACAGATCATACCGCCATCAGGTACCTCATGGCAAAGAAGGATGCCATGGCCAGACTGACTAGATGGATCCTTCTACTCCAGGAGTTCGACATTGAGATTAAGGATAAGCCTGGAGTCAAGAATGTGGTGGCGGATCACCTCTCCCGATTAGAGCAGCCTGAGGATTCTGAGCAGATTGATCCTATTAGAGATACCTTCCCAGATGAGGCGATCCTTGCTATCGCCTTACTCCCATGGTACGCCGATATTGTGAACTTTCTCGTTGTTGGGAAAGTCCCACAAGATTGGCCCAGGCAGAGGCTTGAGACCTTCCTAGCGAAGGCCAAGTCTTACCATTGGGAGGATCCCATCCTTTACCACGAAGGAGGGGATAGCGTCTGGCGTCGGTGTATTCCTCAGGAGGAACACCATAGCGTCCTCACTTACTGCCACAAGCTTGAGGCAGGAGGACATCATTCTGGGAGGAGAACGGCACAGAAAGTGCTCCAATCCGGCTTGTGGTGGCCTACCCTCTTCAAGGACTCAGATGAGTTCGTGAAGAGGTGTACTGACTGTCAGAGGATGGGCACTTGTGGACAGCGTGATATGATGCCGATGCAGCCCATTCACTTCTGTGAGGTTTTTGACGCATGGGGCATCGATTTCATGGGTCCATTCCCTAAGAGTCAGGGATTCGAGTACATTCTGTTGGCCGTAGACTATGTGAGTCGTTGGGTGGAGGCTATCCCCGCCCGATCCGCTGATGCGAGGACAGTTTGCAGATTTTTGAGGAAGCATATCATCACGCGGTTCGGGGTTCCACGAGTTCTGATTTCTGATGGGGGATCTCACTTCATCAACGACCAGGTGAAGGCACTTGCTAGCGAGTTCGGCATAGACCATCGTGTTGCTACACCATACCATCCACAGACGAATGGTCTAGCCGAAGTGTCGAATAGGGAGATCAAGACTATTCTGCAGAAAGTCGTCCGCCCTGACCGAAAGGATTGGTCACAGCTATTGGACTCGGTCTTGTGGGCATATAGGACGTCTTTCAAGACACCTTTGGGCACATCTCCCTTTCGCCTCGTATATGGCAAGCCCTGTCACCTACCAGTTGAGCTGAGGCACAAGTCACTCTGGGCAGTTACAGACATACTTATGGATCCAGATGGTATAGGAGACCAGAGGAGGGCAGAGCTAGCTGCCCTGGAGGAGCTTAGAGATTCAGCTTTCTCAAGCAGCCTACATTATAAGGAGAGAGTCAAGGAGTGGCATGATTCTCATATCAGCCACAAGCATTTTGAGATTGGACAGAGAGTATGACTGTTTGATGCGAGGCTTAGATTATTTCCAGGGAAGCTACAGAGCAAATGGAAAGGACCTTATCTGGTTCGGAAGGTACACGACAACGGTAGCATCGACATATCTGAGTTGTCATCTGAGAGTACCTTCCGAGTGAACGACCAGCGGCTCAAACCATTTCTAGATCATGAGCCGCGGGTCGTGGATCCTGCCCCTATTCATTTTGCGTGAGATGTGGTCTTTGACTCACATCTAATGCATCTCACGCCTGAGCTTTACTGATCCTCCGCTGTACATAGATCCAGATGTCCATATCACCACATTCCTTAGTCCCACATCCCTTTCTTCATCTTGTGATTATGCTATACTTAGGGTGCACTTTACCCTAAGTATAGGGGGGATGTGAGACATTTTGGGTATTTCTTTTGTTTCTATCTACCCCTGTTTTGCTGCCTATACTTAGGGATATCTTACCCTAAGTATAGGGGGGGTAGACCCTGTACATTCTCCACTCGGTTTTCCCTTCGTGTACAGCCTGCTATACTTAGGATTACTTGATCCTAAGTATAGGGGGAAGACCCGAGTCCCTCTTGACTTTTTATTCTCCTTTTGTATAGCCTTCCTTTTCACTTCCCTATACATAGCACGAGTTATGTCTTCTTCATCGCTCTTGACTCCGAGGACATCGTTCGAGCTAAGTATAGGGGAGTGTGTATATATTTCATATATACTTTAGCCATAACTCGTACTTTGTGTGAGTGTGTTAATAAATAAAAATGGCTAAAAACCACAAAAATTAAAAAATTTTCATGTACATAATCTTCTTTTATTTGCACATACATAGCTAGTGTACAAATTATTTTTGTAAAAATGATTTCAAAAATCTTTTGTGTAAAGCTTGTGTAAATATTTTCTGTATCAAAATTATGTATATAGTACAAAATTTTTCCAAAATGTTTTGAAAATCAAAAGTTTGCAAAAATCTTGTGTAAATGTTTGTAAATATCTTTTTGCAAAACTCGCACTTCATGCATCATCATTCATGATTTCAAAACATTTTTCAAAAATTTTGCATGATTGTAAAATAGTGTGTAAATATGCATCTTTTTGTACATATGTATATAGTTTTTCTTGGATGATAGTTGACATTTAAACTAGCCGGGAATCAAATTGAGAAATGGAGCTTGATTAAGATCTTAATCCACCTAATTTCTAAGAGGAACCTTATAGGGCTTAGGTTTGAGGCTTTTCAGGTCCATGGTGACTTAATTCTTTGAGTCCACTAGGCTATGATCACATGTCATCTCAATGAGCCTAAGTAGAGCACTTAACAACAACACATGACTCATATAGATTATGGCTTTACTTGGACAACCGCACTATGCACCGAGCTCTCTACGGATGAGGTGGTGAGGAGGCAGTCTTCCTTGGTTTGGGGTAGCATATGAGGGTAGTACTTCTAGGCGGAACCTCTCTTCTTCATTTAGTGAAGGAAGTGCGTCTCAACTTGGTCTGGTTGCCATGAGGTCTAACGACGGGAGTTGTGGGTTGCAATAAAGCTTCAAAAGAGGGATAGTCTACTGGCTCAAGAGGAAAAACTCCTTGTATATATGCTGCACATGTACATGTTGTATAGATGCACTCGAAAAAAAATTGCAAAAAGAAAAGAACGCCAAAAAAGTGGTGGGTCTGAGAGAAAATGATAATCCCACCGGAGTATGTATATAAGTGCAATAAGCAAAGCTTGGTTTCATGATCCACCTGTTGTAGCTTGCAGCAGGGAGACTTGGCTACACTGGTCAAGCTCCCAAGGGTACTTGGCTACACTGGCCTTGACCCATTCTCTTCTTCCCCCTCTTCTTGAGCCGGTTGTACTTGAACTTAGAAGGGAATACCCCGCTCCTCGAGGAAAGAGTGGCCAGATTGAGGTCATAGAGTTACTTTGTTGGGGAGGGTTGTCAAGTTGCCATTTCTGAGGTGGAGAGCTTAGACCTCACTTTCACAGGACAAGAAAAGATTCATGGTCTTCAGGGTTTGTGATTGATGACTTGTTCTGATCCGGAGCATTGAGGAGTCTTGATTAGAGATTGGTGGAACTTAGAGGCTGTTAGGTTTTAAGCTTAAGTCTAGATAAGGTTCCGACACATCAATAATCCAAAGATCTGATTGAGCTCCATACCTCAATTTAATGAAGGCAAGTTTAATAATCAACCTTGATCCATGTACATTCTCTTTTTCTTTTTCTTTTTTTTTTCTTTTTCTTTCTTTTTCACTTCTTTTTCAAATAAGTGTTTGCTAAGGGACTAGCAAAGTATAGTATAGGGGGGTGATGAATACCCATTCATCACTCTTTATTCTTATATTTTAGCTACAAAAACCTATGCAAATGCATGTAGATATGTGTAAATAGGAAAAGTTAGCAAAAGCATGCATGTTTGTAAATATAGATAATTAGCATGTTTTTGTGCAAAAATAAAAGAATAAAGAAGAAAAAGAAAAAGAGGGAAATATTTAGAATAAATATTGAGCAACCTAACCCAAGGGAGGGCTCAGCATGGGCCTGACCGCATAAAAGCCAAGTAGAGGGAGATAGGAGCTCATGTGTACATACTTATGTAAATAAATAAAATTATATTTTCCTCAACCAAAAATATGCTTGTATATATTTTGTATATATTTAGAACTATTAAAAACAAAATAAAAATTCAAAAATTAAAAAGACCAAAAAGAACCCTCCACCTTGTACATAGACCATCATCCTTATTTATTTCACCTTGTAAATAAAGTTATTTATTTTCAAAACTTTTTGTAAATATTCTCTGGTATATATTGTAAATAAAATAAATAAACAGAAACAAAACAAAAACCAAATAAAAATTACAAATTAAAAATGCAAAAACATATTGTACATATGCCATGTGTATAGTGTACATAACTATTTATTTAACCTATGTATATAATTAATAAAAATAAAATAAAAATAGCTTTTTATTCCTCATGTTATTCTATAAATAAATAAAATATAAAATAGGAATAAAAATGTATAAAAATAACTAATTAAAAATCAAAATTAAAAATCTTATATTGTATATATACCTATGTATAGCTATATATTGTACATACTTTATTTTTATTTCCAAAAATTAACTAAAAATCACAAAAAAATAGAAAAAATTAAAACAAATATTTTTTATGTTTTGAGTTTTTGAAAATTCGGCCATTTAAGGCCCCAAAAAAATCAAATAAAAATGTGAGCCTTGGCGGGCTCTGATTGGTCCACGGGGGATTGTTGACCCCCGGTCAACACCTCCCTCAGGACCACCAGAGCCCGGGTCCGCTCGCCCGACCCGACTTCCTTGATTTTTCCCAGCTCGATCCGCCTCCCTTTCGCTCAAATTCCGGGTCCGCATTGATCACGTCACATCCGAGAAGCTCGCCGGAGCTTTCGCCTCGGGATCCGCGCATCAGCTCGCCCTACCCGCCACCTTCTTGCCGGACCCTCCACACTATATAGTCTGAGCTCAGCCGCCTCCTCTCGCCATCTTTGGCTCGCCACTCCCATTCCCGTGACCTCCAGAGTGATCACCGAGGTGACAGCTCACGATTGCACCTGTTGTAGAGAGGAGAGAGTGCCCCGACCATCGATCCGGCTGCTTCACGCCGCCGTGCTCCGCCACTCGACCGGAGCTCGAGCCTCAGGCAGTGACGACCTTCGAGGCGACGACCAGGAGCTAGCTAAGCTCCAGCATAGTCTCCCGCATCACCCAGGTATCCATTTAGCCCTTCCATTTAGTGTAATTTTCCATTTCCCCCAAATCGCATCTCCACCGTGTTCCTCTGATTCCGGCCACATCGAGTACCCTTTCGATCATCGGGACACACCGTCATCTTCGCCATCCACCCACGCACGTTCTGCGCCCACTCATTCAACCCAGCTCGCCCCGGAGCTGGGAGTTGAGCTCCACCACCTTCCGCTCGCCGGAGCTCATTCGCCCCGACGCCCCATTCACCCTCACGCCGCTTCCTTGGGTCGAGGCACTTTGCCCTCGACCCGCGAAGCTTCTGGTTTGCTTTGCAGGTACCAAGGAGGCCATCTGAGGCTTCCCAACTTCAGTCCAGGAGCTCGTTCGCCGCTGACCTCGCCGGAGCCCCTCCAGGGCTCGGCTGGGCCATCGGATAGCACCCACAGCTGCGGCACACCGAGGCGGACCTGCTCCGATCTTCAGAGGCAGCTGAGGAGGTCCCCAGCTCGCGCACGAGGCCGGCGAACCTCGCCGGCCACCTGTTCTTCGAGGAGCCTCCAGCACCGTCCGATCGCCCCTCCGCTCCAGTCTCGATCGCAGCCGTCCATTCACTGAGGAGCAGCTACCGTTGATCACCTGGAGGGGCTGATCAGGACCGTTAGCAGCAGAGAGAGGAACCATCAGCACCTGAGGCCGTTCGATCTTCCACGTGTCCTCTCCTGCACCGTCGATCCGGCTCAAGGGCAGACGAAGAGGAGCGCCAGCCATCCAGGACCGCCCGATCTTCCACGTGGCGCGCATCCAGCCGTCGACGAATAAAGGGGTAAATTACTTAGGACCCCCTCTTAGTTTGTCTTTTTCGTCCTAGTCCTGTAAATATTTTAGTAACTTTATTTACGTAGGGTAATTTGCACTGAGGACCTTGTGCTTGTTTTTATTTGCATATATACCCCTGTGTATGTGATCTCACGTGCTTCGCCACGTGCTTGTTTGGGATATTTGCGTCTTTTATCCTGTAGTTCTGGCTGGTTAGTTAATGAATGATAACTTTTTGGTAATTGCATTTATGCCCCTGTGAGCATTTTATTCACGCATGTGCGGATTTTAGTGGGATTTTTGCATCCAAGCCCCTGGACTTTTGGTACGAGTTACCAAAAGGTCCAGGAACTTGGTTTTTATTACCAAAAGGCCCCTGAGTGCCCCAGGCACGCGCCATGCACGTGATTTGCTGGGATTTTTGCACCTTGGCCCCCAGACTTGCGGGTATTTGCACTTACGTCCCTGTGCACAGTGCCCCCTCTTTGATTTTTGAATAAATATCAAACCACCTTCAAATTCGATGAAAATTTGACACATGGCTCCTGCCATGTTGTTGGATTTTTGAGAAGTTTTGAGGACATTTTTGATTTCATTTAGTATTTTTAAAAATTCAAAAACATCCTTTTTAGCTATTGTCTAGGTTTAAAAATACCAAAAAAATATAAAAACACCCCCAAAAATTCCAAAAAAATTAGTTACTGTTTCTTGTGTGTTGTTTGATTTTCTAGCCAATTTTGGCTATTTTTCATTGCTTAAAAACCCTAAAAATCTAAAAACCCCTAAAACTCATAAAAATTATAATAAATAATATAAAAATCCAAAAACAATAATTTAGGTGCCCAAATTTTCCTTATTCTTTCTAGAATCCAGGAAAATTACCTCCAGGGCTTGTTGAGATCTATAAATATTTTATTTTTGGGTTTCAAGCCTTGCTGGACAGTACCTAGGCCTTTGAGCACTGTTTGATTTTTAGAAAATAAAATATACATTAGAAAAATATCAAAAATTCACCAAAAACACTTAAAAACCTAAAAAACATAAAAACCATTTTTCTTTAATTTTTGCTTAATTTTTGGTGTGTTAAATAAATTGCTTAAGTTGGCTTGACTGTACTTTCTTTTATTTTCCTTATAATTCAAAAATCCAAAAAAATATAAAAATTATTAAAAACCACTAAAAATCCTTGTTTTTCATTTCATTTTCTTTTTACTACTTCGTAGGCCCTAGGCCAACCCGTGCTCCTTGTGTTCGACCCTGGGAGCTATACCAGGTTAATCCCATAGCTAGGACCGCGCTTCGTGTTTTGATCTCTGATTTCTTTCGCGGTTCGATATTTTTCTTGATTGAGTGACTCTGAGTGATAGAGGTCGCAACGACCTATTTGATACCTTTACCTCGTTCGCTCGGGTCGCTTATCAGTGGTACCGGGAGCCAATATATTCGGGTTGGAACGACGGAAGATGTGGTCGTGCCATGTGGAGGCACGGGTAGTTCAATAGCGGCTGGGTCACGATAACATGTATTTAAAGCCGCTAGGTTATATGATTATATGTCAGCCTGAGGTTTTAAGCAATCGAGTCCTCGAGGACGGTGTGCTCATTTGATTTTCCAGGCTGAGGGTTGAGACCCTGTTTAATAAAAGAAAAGGAAATTGTCAGGGTAGTATTGGAGGATTGGTTGAGGCGACGTGTGGCGGCATAAGCTTACCAAGATCAACACAATCTCCAATCTCGAAGTGTCCATAGCTTTGGAGTCCAAGAATGGTGGGGTTCCCCTGGACTAATCCCTGATGTGGAATAGAAAGGAATAGGACTTAAATTAATGAGAAAGAATGAAATTTTTGTGATATCAAGTTTTGAAAAATTACACAATTTGTTTGCTTTTCTCTTCTTCGTTACTTAGCATTCGCTACTTTTATCCTATGATTTATGGAAAACCCAACAGGTATCGGTGAGCCATCGCAAGGACATTAAAAATTCATCTACCTTACATACTAGACATCCAGCTAGCCACAGTAGCTTTACCTTTTAAGGTAGTTAGTAATCTTTTGTATATTTTCCTTTCAAGCCGATGTACATGTAAATGGTTATAGTGGGACAGTGTATCATCTGAACTTTATTTTGTGAATGGAAAAGTTTTGAAATACTTTCTTCTGAGTATTTTTATTTGCAGTCTATTTTAGTTGTGATTGCTAAATAAATTATTGCTAAGTAACCAGATCCGGATATGGGAGGATCCGACGGCCCGGGAAACGGGGTCGCGACAGGAGTCATGTGTGCATCTCAAAAAGTTCTAGTTAGTCAGTTGAGGTGACTTGAACCCAGCCTTGAGTTTTAAAGAATTAAGTCCCAATGGACCTGAAGTACTTTAAATCTATTTCTCATGAGGTTCCAGTGAAATTAGGTGCAGTAAGGTCCAACCAAGCTCCAATCTTCAACTTTATTTGGACTAGTTCAATCATCATGCCCAATCCGGAAGAATGTAAATGTTATGGAAATGCTATGTATAATGATGCAAAGAATGATGCAATTTTTCAAAAAGAATTTGAAAATAAAAAGAATTTTGGCCCACAAATTATAAAATATGTACAACATTTTACATGGGCGTACCTCTTTTTATTTATTTACAAGGATGAAGAATTTAAAGAATTTACAAGTTGAATAATATTTATTTTTATAGGTATATATATACAATTATTAAAGAATTTTATTTTGTAGGTGTATAAATTATTATTATTATTATTATTATAATGCATTCCACAAATTTATATGCAAATAATTTTGAAAACTATAGTGCAAAATAAAATTTTGCAAATATTTACAAACATTTGAAGCCATTTTGCAAATATTATTCAAACAATATACATAGATTTTTCCAAGTATTTTTACAACCATTTTAAAAATCATTTGCAAATAGGTTTTGAAAACTTTTATTTCACACAAAGAAAAGAATTTTTACAAATCAATGCATTTTACAAAGGTTGAAAATATTTCACAAAAAGTTTTCCAAATGGGTCAAACAATTTTTCAAATCACTTTGCAAAAGTATTTTTAACATGATTTATTAATCAGTATGTATAAATTTGAGGAATAATAATGCATTTGTTATTAATTGATTTAATGAATTGTATAAGTATATATATTGTATTTTAGCCATATTTATTATTAATAATATGAAAATATGAGTTATGGCTAAAGTATATACATAATATATATGACCCCCCTATACTTAGCTTGAATTATGTCCTCATAGGTCGAAAAGAAAAAGAAAAGACAACTCGTACTGAGTATAGAAAATCCTATACTATAACGAATGAATAAGAAATGAAAGAATAAAGAGATAATTGAATCAGAAGTTGACCTTCCCTTTATACTTAGGATCAAATAATCCCAAGTATAGCAGACTGTACACAAGGCATGGAGGGTCAAGGGTGGGAATAAACAAATCACAACTTGGTCAGCCTCCCCCTATACTTAGGGTGAGATATCCCTAAGTATAGTAGAACACATCAACAAGAGAGGAGACAGTAGAGTAGATCAAAGAATGAATGAAGTCGGGGTGCACCCCCCCTACTTAGGACAAAGTACGACTTAAGTACAGAAACTGAAAAAAAAAGGGGGCGACACCTCTCTGGTAGAAAGAGAAAAATGAAAAAGAAAAGAAGAAAAGAAAAAAGGATATATGAAGATAGATGAAGAGATCACATAGAATGTACACATCACTCCCCCTATACTTAGGAGAAAAGATCCCTAAGTATAGGTAACTACATAAGTGATGAAACAGAGCGAGGAAAGAACAACACGGTGTGTATCCCCCTATACTTCGGACAAGGTACATTCTAAGTATAGACACATAGATATGGTGTCAGATCTGGGGTACACCTGACATATGGGAGAAGGAAGTAATGTAAGACAAAACACACATATATACAACAAGTACCAATGGTGAAGTACATGATGGTATCTGATAAATAAATACCGTGATCTCATCATCGTCTCCCTGTGAGAACGGTGATGCAGTCAGAAAGTGAAAAGACACCCGGATCTGCAGTCAAATGGGTGTCGGCTACCGGGGAAACCAGATAGAAAACTGAATCCGAATCCAGTAGTACATATGAGATCATCGACTCATAGGAAAGGAATGTTAGATCGGAACTGATACCGGAAGATGTGGAGGAGTAGTGAGCAGTACTGATAGGAAAGGTGAAGAGCAAGAGACTCAATGTAACGTGATATCCGGTGGTCAGAAGGTCTCAGGAATACAACGAACACCACAAGACATTGCTCAACCCTGCAAGGGTCCTCAAGGTGAGCTGACTCAGATGAGTCCAATATCGCAGAATAATCATAATACTGGCTCCGTGCTCCAACAAACTGGAGACACAACCAGAGGAAACCGAGTACACTCATCAGAAGACTCAGCTTCGTCTTCCAACAGAGAGGAGACACCATAGTGAAACTGAGTATGTACAAAATAATGTAACCTCCCACAGATAAATACTAGTCAATGAATAATCAGACATAGCTCACCCTTGCGAGGGTCTTCAAGGTGAGTGGACTCAAAGGAGTCAAATCCAACAGATTGATCAACATAAGCGATCTCGGTAGGTGACAGATCGACTACCATCATAAGAGGCTGACAGATGTAAAAAATGTGGCAGCGTCCCACAGATAACCCTTGGGGATCATACTGCCAACAATGTAGTGAATAATCATAGGAAGATGGCTCATCCTTGCGAGGACCGTCAAGGAGAGAGGACTCGGAAGAGTCAAGACCCATTGGTCCCAGGATCTGACAGATCGGATATGCATCAAGGCAGTGAGATCGATGGTACATATCAAACGACTCAATTCGGTGCTCCACCATACCGGAGACACAATCAACATGAGGAACCGAGCGTAAATAATGTGTTGCATCCACCCGTAGATAGTCCTCAGGGAGTAATGCGAACTAAGCAGTGAAGAATCGGGACAGATCTCAACCTTGCAAGGCTCGTCAAGGTGAGCGGACTCGTATGAGTCAAACAGATAGGTCTCGATAGACAACAGATCGGCTACCAGCAGAAGAGACCGACAAATCGAGAAAGTGACATAGTCCCCCGCAGATAACCCATGGGGAGAACTTTGATCCGGGCAGAAAATAGTCAGAAGAATGCAAATCATCCTTGCGAGGACCGACAAGGAGATAAGACTCACAACAGTCGATGAAATTGGCCTCGTGCACCGACAGATTGGGCACATAAGCAGACAGGGAGGCCAAACACGTAAAAATTCGACGACTCGGTTCCATATTCCAACAAATGGACATACAAGTCATGAGTGAAATCGATCGTAAAGAAAATGGTGCATTCTCCTGCAGATAGTCCTTGGGGAGTAATGCAAACTAGGTCAATCGAATCATGGGAATGCTGGCATCCAATCTCAGGCCCTCAAAATCAATCAATCAATCAATTCTCAGTCGGAGGGCATAGGATCATGTGAGGGATAAGACATACGATCCCTCAAGTCAATCAACGTAGCTGAGATGACTCACAATGTCAGTAGGAATCCTCTATGTGCTACAGGTGGATGAAAGAGTCAGGATATTGAGGATGGATCGGTCAAGGGGATGAGTGAGATCATGTGGGTTCTAGGTACCGTCGCTCTGAAGTCCATATAGATATAATACATCAATCCTCTAAAGCAAGATGGGAGGAACCACAGAATATATCGTCTAATCATAGATAATGAAATCATCATCAAATCAATAACAATACATCACATCCTCAATCTGGTGTGATTGATCAAAATACTCTAGTAATCATGCAATCATCAAAATCTTCAATAATATCTATACACAGATCCAAGTCAGATCCACCAAAAGTATCAACCAATGTTAGTCCTCAAAACATGTTCGTCTTACTCACATAATCAATGGAAGTCATAAACCTCGATGCGGGCCCTATCTATAAGTGCATCAGTCATAGGTAGAAGAAGGGATGATACGGAGGGAACGAGGAGGGTGGGCGGGATCAAAGTGGACACAGACAAAATTGTTGTTCAAGGAGAGGGTCTCCTTGAATTGGACTAGTGATGGGTGATATGGGCGAAGAAGGGAGCTACAAAATCCGGCTAAAATGGTAAAGCTCAAGACCCAATATCATGACTCGGATGCAAATGAGGAAATAAATACACCAGAGAGGTAGAGAGACTCAATAATAAAATTTGACGACGCACACTGATGGGACCGAAAACTCAAAAAGGGTGAAAATGCAAATGGACTCAAAATCACAATCGCAATACCAAGCAAACCCCTAGTTCACCTACTCAACACAGTGACGACCGAGATGTGGTCTTTTATCTTTTCATTTTTAGAGTTAGGTGATTTTCAATAAGTTGTACACATCGAAGATAGGCTTGGGATTTGGGCACTAATCATTAACGTGTACGTAGGAATAAAATGCATAGACAAGGTGGGGGTTGCTCTCCCCAAAGCAATGAATCCATTACATTTTAATTTTAAAGTCCAATAGAGTTAGCAGTCCCTATTTTATTTAGGTTATCACTTTTTTTATTTTTCAATGCACATGCCTAACAATGTTTTCAATTCCATTTAGCATCCTAGGTGAGCAAAATCAGAGGGAGAAGGTCAGAAAAGTCGTGCAAGTCGGAAATCAATGATGCATGCAAAGTCATAAGACTTACAGTGCTTCCCAGCTCTCTCCATGCATGATGCATAACAGAATTGAAACCTATACTGCATGCAAATGCAACTTGATGAAATCGCTCTAAGATAGTAATTGCTATTATCATGAAGAACCATATGCTAAATATCTAGAGATGAGATCCAAAAGTTTGTTCTCTAAAGCAAACCCCTAGTTCACCTACTCAACACAGTGACGACCGAGATGTGGTCTTTTATCTTTTAATTTTTAGAGTTAGGTGATTTTCAATAAGTTGTACACATCGAAGATAGGCTTGGGATTTGGGCACTAATCATTAGCGTGTACGTAGGAATAAAATGCATAGACAAGGTGGGGGTTGCTCTCCCCAAATCAATGAATCCATTACATTTTAATTTTAAAGTCCAATAGAGTTAGCAGTCCCTATTTTATTTAGGTTATCACTTTTTTTTATTTTTCAATGCACATGCCTAACAATGTTTTCAATTCCATTTAGCATCCTAGGTGAGCAAAATCAGAGGGAGAAGGTCAGAAAAGTCGTGCAAGTCGAAAATCAATGATGCATGCAAAGTCATAAGACTTACAGTGCTTCCCAGCTCTCTCCATGCATGATGCATAACAGAATTGAAACCTATACTGCATGCAAATGCAACTTGATGAAATCCCCCTAAGATAGTAATTGCTATTATCATGAAGAACCATATGCTAAATATCTAGAGATGAGATCCAAAAGTTTGTTCTCTAAAGTGCATCGGTGTCCACCACAACAGATCCTGCAAGCATTGTATAGTACTTCTCTCGCCACTCGATCTCAAATCTAAATACATAGCAATTATGATTCGACTAAGTCCAGAAGCGAAGCTATAGGTACATGCAAATTAATTCAGTTTTTGGACCTTAATCTATCGAGCAAACAATTCCTAAACTAGGACTCATTCATACAAAATAAATAAAACAAAAACCAGAAAAAAATAAAAATAAAGAGATAAAAATACGAAAAATCCGACGAGGCCCCCAAGGGAACAATCCCTCGGACAATGGACCTCGCAAAGTCATTATACCTGCGAAAGTCCAAATTATTACATATAGAAGTACCACTCTCTCACATAAATTTAAACATTTTTTTAAGAAAAATGCATCAAATGAAATGTAGCCAGAAGCTATCTCAAAAATTCCTCCAAGTCCGTATTGGTTGCTCTCTCGTGACGGCTCAGTCAGAATGTCAGCTCCGCCTTGCTTGGGTGTATAGGTCCTCCTAAGAAGTCTTCCGTCATGTTGCGGTCCCTTGCAACACATTCAAACATGAAGGAGTGCCAGACAGTTCACAATTGGTATCAAATAAAAATGAAAAATAAATAAATGAAAGAAATAAATAAATGTAAAGATAGATAAATGTATGAATAAGAGAGAATAGACAAGATAAAAGAATTTCCAACTATGCGGCATTGCTCCCCGGCAGTGGCACCAATTAATAAACCAACGATCCTGATCGATCGTGTGTTCCACACAAGGCAGGAGCACAGTCGTCGAGGTGACTGACAAGAACCTCATCTCAATCAATAATCAACCCATAATACATATAAAGAAATTAAATATCAAAAATGTAGAGTTAAAATGTATTATAACTCTACAACAAAATGTGTATAGGTCCAAGCATGTGTAGAGGTCGAACTCAAAAAGCAAACGGTAAAAAGGAGGCAAAAATAATGCTAAAAAATTGTCTTTTATCTCTTGTCTAATTTTATTATTTTTGTGGGTTTTTATTTTATATGTTTTTATTTTTGTTTTGTATTTTTGTATTTTGTTTTAAATTTTATAATTTATATTTTCCTTTTTATATTTTCATATTTTTATCTTTTTCTTTTAAATATATATGATATATAAGGCTATATATACATATAGAGTAATATATTTATAAATACTAATAAATATAAATAAAAATTGTGTTTGTGATTTCTATATTTTTTTATTTTTTTATAGAATTTTAGCTAATTTTTATGTAATTTAAAAATAAAAAATATCCCAAATATGGGATTAAATAAATAGGCTGAAATTGATTTGAATATTAAAAATAATAAATAGGTTGCAAAATTACCAAATTAATTTTAATATATAAATATGTATATAAAGAAAATTATAAAATAGAAAAACATATTTTTTGAGTGATTTTTTTAGATTTTTATAAATAATTTTGGGATTTTCAATTTTTAAGCCTTTTCTTTTTCCATTTTTAATGATTTTTGGTATGTAATTAAAATAGGATAAAATTGATACTGTATAACTTTTTTGGACTTTTTTAGGACATGTTTATATTTTTGTGGTATTTTCTAAGCCAACCAGTACAATATTAGGCTCCTTTTGATTTTAATAAATGGATAAAAGCCCAACAATGCAAAATAAATTCATGGCATCAAAGTACATGGCAAGAGGCATTTGTGTATTTTTAGCAGCACAATAGACATTTATAATAAATTGAAGAAATATGCAAAAAAACATGTCCTAACAGGGGCATAATTGTATTTATTATAAACATCAAGGGCTCAGGTGCAAATATGCCAATAATACACAACATTTATTTATTTTTTCTAGATCATTTTATAAAAGTCGTCAGGGTATAACATGTAATTTTACCCAATCACGTGGGACTACACGTGACTAGGCAGCGAAGGACCCAAATGTAATAACAATTAAGTATAGGGGGCCATTTATAAGAATCCCATTTTATTTAACACGCTATAACTTATTTACAAAAATAGTTAATAAATACACAAAATGTGGGCATGGTATGAAAATTACTCCATAAGGCACTCCATCGGACGGTGCAGAGGATTCCACTAATACACATATCGCCATCCGAGCGTCCGGTACCGCTTCAGCCTTGGACGGTTGAGATTAGATCTCCAGCGGGAGATGTAGAGATGTGTGATAATCCAACGGCCATGGTTCATTCTGGAGCGGATGATTTGATCGAACGGTAGCGACCGGTACAAGAAGAACCGAGCAAGAACTCGCTGAAGGAGAGTTTTCATTAGCTCCCATGAGCTCGTTCGACATGCAAAATCACTCCAAAATGCGCAGAAAGGCTCCTGGTGTCCTCCTATATGTATGGAAAGATTCAAAATGCACCGACGTTCGTCGGAGCGCCTTTACGAGGTTGAGGAAGTACAGACGTCCCATGTACCTGGAAAGATCCCAAAATCGACCCAAAGGAGGTCCTTTGGCGCTCCAGTGCCTGTAAACAAATAAAACAAGAGAAAACGGGGGTCCTGGAGGCTCTGTAGGGTAGAATGAATGAAGGGTAGCTCGGGCGGTGGCAGCTCTGGTGTAGGACAGAGGAGGAGCGCTAAGACCTCGATCCAGAGGGAATCGAGGGGATTTGGAAGTGGAAAGAGGTGGAGAATGTGATAGGGGAGCTAGGTGAGGTGATTTGGGAGTCGGGAAAATAGTAGGGACACGGTGGAGCACGGCTGGAGCTCGAGATCTCCGGCGAGGGTGACATAATTAACCTAAGCAAATTAACAAATTAAAATACGAAATAAAAGCATAAATGTGATCCTAAGACTAGTTCTAAGTTAAACAAACAAAAGGGGCAACTCATACCTCCCTAGGAGGAAAGGGAGCAGAGGTGGTTGGAACTCAGCGTGGGTGCACCTCCGCCATCCTTCAACCGCTGCGGACCTCAGGGGTTCCTCTCCTGTCACGAGAGTGCCCTCTTTGGCTGAGGTTATGGGATTTTAGAGGTGGAAGATGACCAAATTCGACAACGGAGGTGGAGGTTTTTATTTAAACACAAGATGGGGCACCCTTATTGACCAATGAATACGAAGAGATTCAAGCTATGTTTTCAGGATCCAGCGTGAATCAAAGGATATACATGAGCATAATTGCTGAAGAGATCGAGTGTGATTGACTGATGGATTATGAGGGAAAAGGCATGAAATCACGATGAAAGACGGTTCGCGTCAAATCGGGAGGCAGGGGAGGTAGTTGATAGAAGGTCAACAAGCGACCTGACGTGATTGGTCCATGTCAGGTCACTACAAGACAAAACTGCGGATTTTATTCGAATTTAATTAATTAAAAATAGTAAATGATTTTAATTATTTTTTAGTATAAAGTAAAACAAAGTTTTTTTTTATTTAGTATTTTATTATGATTTTTATTTTAGTATTTGGTGTCATTTATTAGTAGTTAATTTTTAAGGGTACATTTATAGGTATATTCATCTATGTTTTGACCAATTTATTTTTATTTTGTATATTTTATTTTATTATATTATTCTCTTCTTATATATATTTATAACTTATTTTTAGGCACACAAATATATTTTTATTATATTTTTGTGATGTTATTTGTGTACTTAAATAAATAATGGTATATATCATATAGGTATACTTATAGGTATTTTATCTATGTTTGATATATATTATTTTATTTTAATGTATTTTATTGGGATTTGTTTTGGATTTTATTTTTTAAATAGAATATAAGTAATATTTATAAGGATATAAAAAATAAAATAATAAAAGAATGATTTTCACTTTTATTTATATGCAAGTATTATTATAGGTATTTTGCCTATGTTTTTGCATAGACTTGTTTTATTTTGTGTTTTCTTTTTGGTTTTAATATGTACATAAGTTATAAGTAATATTTACCAAATTATAAAAATATGAATCTATAAAAATAATAAGAAATGAATAAATTGAACATTTTATTCAGATATAATGTACAATGAGAGTCTAAAACCTAACTTTCACATCTTAGCTCCAAAAATTATGACACCACCTCCATTAAATATCTTATGAAAGATATATACAATTAGAGATGATTTTGTTACATTTTGAGTTTTTATTTGGGAGATATGGGTCTGTGAAGTTGAGATTTTGGCTTTTTATTTTTTTTTATAAAATGTACACCATGTATAATTTTTGCACAAACTCAATTTTATATTTTTATTTACATTATTATCTACAACTTTTATGTACAAAGTGTCTTCATTTGATGTATAAATAATACATAACAAAATAGGTGTCCAAAAACGAATAATTAATGATGAATGCTATTTTGTACAAATTGATGCCATTTACATGCATTAGATAGGGTTTTTGAAGCCAAAATGATATAATAAAGGTGATGAAATGGATATTCATCAAGCGGTTGTGCGGTCTACATAAGGCGGGACCGTAGTCGGTGAGGTAACTGACGCGTAACTCAATGAATTTAGTCAACAATTAACCCACATAGATATAATAATCAATCAATGAAAGTAGAGAATGAATGGGTCAACATTTATTATAAACCCTACAGTATATGTGCATAGTGACAAGCAGAGTAGGGTGACGAACTCAGGGAATAAGTCGGTGTAGCAGGGATTATTATTTATAAATAAATAATAATGTATAGATGTACACTATTTCTTAATCAATTGATGTTTTTATGGTTTTTTATTTTTAACAATTTTAAAATTTATTTTAGAATTTTATAATTTTTATCTTTTTATAGTTTTTGAATTTGAGTTTTTTTCTTTTTAATATATAATAAAGGATATATAACAATATATATGTATATAACGTAGAATATATAATATAGATAATATATAATATATAATAAATAATAAATATACAAAATTAGAAAATACCAACAAGTAGAGTTTTTCTTACTTTTTGGGATAAAATATATTTATAAATTATCTATAAATGATTAGTAATAATATTAATTACATATAACTACATATAAGGGTATAATACAATACTAATATTATAGTTATAAATATAGCTATATATAATCAAAATTTACAAAATAAATTATTATTATTAGGTTTTTATATTTTTATTCTATTTTTGGTTTTTTGAGATTTTTGCTAATCTTTAGGTATTTTAAATTCCAAAATATACCAAATCTGGGGCTTTTTAAATGGACCTAATTATTTTGAGGTTTTAAAATACTAAATGGATTCAATATTTCTGAAAACTAATTTTTATACGTAGTAATATATATATAGACACATAAATATATAGGACATAAAACTAGTTTTTTGAGATTTTTGAAAATATTTTGTGACTTTTTTAGGGATAGCAAGGGCTTGTTAATTTTTGGATTTTCTTTTGATATTTTTTTGTGATTTTTGGTCTGTAGGTATAAAATAATATAATAAATAGTAGGTAATTTTTTTGAAATTTTAAAAAGAGTTTTGTATTTTTTGCACTTTTCAAGTCAAACTAGAAATGAAACGTGCTCTTTTTATTTATAATAAATAGAAAATATGCGTGAAATGTAAAATAAAATATATGACATGGAAGAGCAATTAATCAAGCACATAATCCTATTTTTTCATGATTTTTGGTGCATGAGAAATACTTTTAGAACATATAAAATCATACATAAAAAAATCAAGCTGGTAGGGGCATTTATGTAAATAAAATTAAAGTTAGAGGTCCATATGAAAAACACAAGAAGTTTTAAACATAACTTGATTTTTATATATTAAAATGAAATATGTAAAGTTGGAGGGATACAAGCATAAAATACCCAACTCACGTGGGGAGCCACGTGAGCTGTGTTGGTACTGAACCTACTTGTAATTAGCTAAAAGTTCGAGGGCTTTACAACAATATTCCTAACTAATTTTACATGTACAAAAATATTTACAGTACTCATTGGGAAATACAAAAAGGCAGAGGGGTTTTAGTGCAAATTACCCACTTAACGCATGATGATCGGGTCGTCAAGCTTCTTCCACATGGATGATCGATCAGTTGGAGATGTGTACTGCTTTGCTTGAAAAGAACACTCCAAATTAATTCACGCTTGGCTTTGATCGGACAGTCGGGAGGCGGCCTGAAAGAACAATCGATGAACTCAACTGGGATGACATTCAATCTTGATTTCCTGTTGACTCCAGCGATTGATCTTCAAGGTGATAACGGCTATGGCTTGCAGGGACGCTTCGGCACGTACAGGGCACCTTCGATGGGGCTGAGGTGGACCAATGACGAACCTGGAGGTCCAGTTAGCTCCAGGTGCATGGACCTTCTTAGTAGATGTTCTCTCACTCCAAAAAGGTCCTCGAGGATCTGAACCTGCACCAAAATATTCTACAAATCGAGGTAATACTCCTCGGCCATTAGGCTAAGCTGGAAGCAATAAAGGGCAGAAGGGAGATGAAGCTTCAGCGAGGTGTGGCAGAATGAACCTGAATCCTAGATCCAAGGAGGATCTGAGTTTGTTGGATGGAGAAAATGATGAAACACAAAGGGAGATGTGGAGGGATGACCAGGAGGGCAGAGTGACAATCAGGGACAGAGAATTTGGCTTGTAGCTCAAGCTCCTAGCCAATTAGGGTTTTTTATTCAAGCTAAACAAAGCTATAAACTAGGAAATTAAAGGCGGAAATTGAAATTAGGAACTAAAATATACCTGCAATGAACGGTAAAAGGGCCTCAACCAAGCCACAGACCCTGGAAGCAGGGCTATCAGCGATGGACTTAGATCAGCTCCTCTACCGCTCGTCCTCACCGTAGAGCCCGGCCTCCGATTGCCGTCACCAAAGGGAAGACCTCAAGAGGGTTCTGAGGGGCTAAGATAGGCCTAATCATGATCAAAGGTGAAATTGGATGTTAGGGCTTATTTATAGATAGAGAAAAAGGCTCACATGATCATGAGATTGTCGGGGTTTCAATCAAGATTTGGATCATTAGAAGATAGGGCATGGTAGAGGGATGGTCGATGAATAGTTTTGATGAAGGGAGCGTACGTCTCGAGCAGTGGATTTTGTCCCAAAAATTGGAGAATATGAGTAGGCGCATGTTCTGACAGAAGTCAGAGGGGGAAGAAGGATAGTTGACCCGAGTTCAACTATCAAAAGGTTTTGGTTGGTCCACGTGGACCAACCAGAAAAGGGATTCAGAAAATACATTGTAAATTCATGAATAAATATTTAATGACTTAACTATTTTTTATTATAAAATAAAAATTTCTTCAATTTATATAGTATTTTATACATATTTTTATTTATTTTTAAATGATTTATTATAAGTTAATATATATATATATATATGAATATGTATAAGCATTGGTAAAAACATATGTATTTTGGGTATTTGATTTTTTTGTTTATTATATATTTTATTATTTTTTGTAGGTATTTTATATGTTTTTAATTTATTTAATTACAAGTTTAGGTATTTCGGTTGTATTTTTAAGAGTTACACTTAATTAATTATGTATGTTTTCTTTATAGGTGTATATAGGTATATTTCATCTATGTATAAGATTAATTGATTTTTTAATGGTATTTTAATGGTTTTAATTTAGTTTAATTATGGATAAATGTTTCAAATAATATTTATAATTTTATAAAAATATAAGAAATTAAAAAATATAGAGAATAGGGGACCTTTCAAATGAGGTGGTGGCTTTTCAGAAATTGTAAAAGCCACTGCGAATTTAGTAAAAACTCTGTAACAGTTTTGTAAAATATAAACTGCACATTGTAAAAAAATGAATTTTGTAAAATATAGCATCTAAATTCAAATCAATATTTCCATCCATTATAATAATATTTTCATAATTTTATTTCACTATACATGTTGTGTTAATATATATTATTATATGTATGAAATAAGAAATTGTAAAATATATTAGAAAGATGCCTAAATTGAGGGTGGCTCACCATATATATGGTGAGACCCCGCCTCATTTGAAGTTTCTCCATAGAGAATAAATATATTGAATATAATATACAAGTAAATTGCACATTGGGGGCCCAAAACCTAACTTTTGCATCTTAACTATAAAATTGGATGAAACTATCTTTATTGAATAGATTACTAAAAGTTATATATAATTAAAGGTAATTTTGGTCCATTTTTAACAGTACAAAGAGGATACATGTCTGCAAAGATTTCTCTGTGGCTTTTTATTTTGTGTGTTTGAGGCACATTGTGCATTATTTTTCTGTGAAATCAATTTTGTACTTTTCTTTGTGTTTTTATTTATAATATTATTATTGAAGATTTATTATTTTAAATGTAAAAATAATAAAATAAAATAGGTCCAAAAAAGTAATATTTGAGCAATTAAATTAGGGTTTTGTGTGTGATTTTCTGTGTATTTTCTATACAGTTTCTCTGCCCTATCTCCCCATACTTTATTCTTTGTCAACCAAGTCATCATGATGACTGGGTCTCGAGATGTAAGGACACTCAGTGTCTTTATACTTCATTTACTTTTCTTTTCTTTCCTTTATTCTTTTATTTTGGAATTAAATTCAATAATTATACAATATTTTATACAGTATTTTGAACAACTTACATGGTGTTTATTTTGTCAAATTAATGATATATACATGTATATGACAATGTATTTAAGGCCAAAATGAATGAATATAGGTGATGAAGTGAGGACTCATCACCCGCGTGCTTCCTCAATTTTTGTCGTACCCCATTTTCTCTTCTTTTGGTTTGCTCATTTGAGACTTTTATCTTTATCCTTTTTTCTGTTTTCCTTTTCATTTTTGTATCTTTTACTCCTTATATGACTACCTTTTGTCGCTAAAGATGCCAATGCGGGGATGGCTTAGTCCAGACTCCATGGACACTGATGAATCCATGATTCATCTACTCTATAAGGAGGTTTTAGCAAAATCCCCTTAATAAATCACTAACCAAACTCTCTAAATCAATTAATTAGCACTTACTAATTATACTAATATTAGGGTTTAAAATCTATACATAATTAACCCTAATTAGGTTTTTTATTTTCTATGTAAATAACCTATCTTTCTCCAATTTATTCTTTGATTAGTTAATTAACATAGCATCAAGAATTAAAATCCATAAAAAAGAGAAAATTTAAAAGACATAAAAATTTATATAACATTGTATATTTTGTACATATTTTATCTTTGTTATTTTATTTTTCCTTTTTCTAACCTATAAAAAATCAGTAAAATTAGATTAATTATGTATATATTGTATATAAATTAATCTACTAATTAAAATCGAATCAAAAATGCAAAAAAATACATAAGGAAAAATTCGGTATTTTATTATTAATAGAGTACCACCAAAAATATGTTTTGTGCAATTGACTCTTTTGATTTTGGGTCCTTCACGAAAGTTGTAGATCTCGTCGAGACGAACAACTATCATGTTGCACTTTTTTATTTGACTTCGTTTACTATGTCTTTTCGATTTTTTAATTACTTTTAATTTTACTTATATTTATTTAATTATTTTACTTAATTTTAAATTTAAATTTTACTTTTTTTGCTTTTATTTCAATCTTGCCTTTTAATTTTTATTTTTATTCCTCTCTTCTTTTTTCTTTCCTCTAACCTCCTACCAGGTCACATGCTCTGCACGTGACCCTAGTTCTCCACCTCCCCCTCTACCAATACGTGTTGCTATTCTCACTCGTGTGCATGTGTCGTGCACATGCTCTGTGCCCACCCCCCACCCCTTCCTCCCTGCGACCCCCACCTGCTCCTCTGTTGACCACCTCCTCCACACATTGTCCATCCGCCTTTCTTTCTCCCGCAACCTTTTCGTCAAATCCACTCCCCCATGACACCACCACTTCCTCTCCTATAAACTCAGTTGAGCGGCGATGAGTATGGGGTCGGCGTGATCCAAGGATCTTTAGATCCTTATTGCAACAGTCGTGTAGAGACAACAAAGCTCGAGCTTCTTCTCGTCGAAGCTCTTGAGCAAAGATCCATCAGAGAAGAGCCATCTCCTCTTGCCCAGGAGACATCCTATGCTCGTCCCCATTGTCATCAACCACCTCTGCACTTACGAGCTCCATACCCATTTCCAATCACGAACCAATCTTAGGTCAAACCTCGAGCTTCCCCTCCCCCTCGCCGCTCAACATAGTCCACCCTGACACCCGGAGCAATCTCCTACCGCTCTTCCTACCGTGAGCTCCGTTAGCCCTCATGCCTCTGAACCTCGACCGACACGCGAGGTCGCCTTTGCTCCACCACCCGTGAGCCAACTGCATACAGTCCCCACCATCGCATGCCCCAGCCGACATCCTTCGTATCGCCCTCGCCACTGTCGTTTGACATATCCTCCGTCGTCATTGCAGCCATTGGATCGGGGCAGAAGCCCTTGATCCAACGATCTCCGTGATGCCATGTACCCTCCGATCCTCCCCTCCACGTCTGGAGGCTCGGTCCTCCAAAGCTCCCCTCAGCCGCCACGGAGGCTTAGTGTCCCGAGCCTTACCCCTCGACATTCGAGCCTTGTTGAAACTGTCACATGGAGGCTTGGCACCCATGCCACCTCCCAAGTTACGCGCCTAGCATGTGAATGGGGGAAAATTACAATCAAGCCCCTACTAGTTTCAAATTTTGTAAAGAGACCCTCGCCTAGCGATTCGCGTGCCCCGCATGTGCGTACGTGGGAAATTTACAAGAAAACCCCACTGGGTTTTAGAAATTGCAGATAAGTCCTCCATGGACTATTTTGAGAAGAAAACTCTTATTTTCATTGCATTTAAGCCCCTGAATTTCATTTGAGCATAACTTTTTAATACAAACTCTGATTTACGCACAATGGTTAATTTTAAAGCATATTTAGTGCTCTCTCATTTTATCTATCTCATGAACTGATTTGAAGCATATTATGATGATTATTATTTAAGGATCCCTGCAGGCTGATCTCCGACATAATTGGGCCACATTTTTTAGAATTATTTTATTTTTTCTGCGGGAATTCATTTAAGAAGTTTAATTGTTGCAAGGATCTATTAAGGGATTGTCAATTTAATTAAGTCCTTATGGATTATTGTTAAATATTCATGAGGAATTAATCTATGCATGGGCTTAATCAAGGAGGAAAAATCAATCATTTTCCTTTACATATTATGTGATGACTTTTTTACAAATGATTTGGGGGAAATTGGATCTGATTGCTAGGGCTTAACCAAGATTTATTCCTTTGATATTTTTTGCCCACTATTTGAGGAATTGAATCATAAGAATTTTGAGGATAGAAATTCTGTGTCAAATTTATGATTAGTCTATTTATTAGGAGTATGAATTGATCTATTAATCTTCTTACCTGCAGTTTGGGATTAAATAAAATATCTCTTTTGTAATTTATATCTTTCGATCTATGATTAAATTTGGAGGATATCGATTATTTTTATTAGATTAAAAATTAAAATCACAGATCCAGTACTCAATTGTCTTCTATGTTTTTTTGCATCGCATTCATATAACATCTCTTTTCTCTTTATTTTTCTGACACATAGATTAAGTAATCAGTTACGTTGATTAATTTAAAACCATGCAACTAGACATAGTATGTTCCTTGTGTTTAATCTTGGAAAACTTACCAAGTAACAATTCTCCACAACATTCATAGATTGTGGTCTTTGATCGATCACTTCTCATCTCTTATACTACAACTATCGATTTTTAAAGAGGTGGATTCACATTCATCAGACACCCACATTAATTCTCTAAAACTGACATCTCCAATTACTCAGGGCGAGTCCAAAGATCCGTGTTCGGACGTAGCAAACCAATCGTAGACTCCCTCTTCTTTATCAAATAAATCAGGATCACTCTTGTCCTGAATTTACTCCTTTTTGGATGGAGATTGATTTTACTCCATATACATCTCAAACGTTAATAAAGTTCAGAATCGACCCTGATTCCGAACTCTTTTCCACATCTGGTGCTGGTTTCTAGACTGGTCGGGGCATATTTCCTATTGCAAAACAAGAACCAGATATAGGTATCTCATTGTCATACTTGGATTGTGAGATGGCTCCATAGAGAGGGAATACCCAACTAGCAGAGAAGAATGAAGTGAATGCACATGTGCTTGCCTCCATATAGGAAATTCAATAGCAGCTAACTACACAGGTCGAAGCGCAGGCTGCCTTCCAGGAAATGTTGATGGAATTGAGGAGAGACAGAAGATGAACCCCGAGGAGGAGAGGATGATGAAGTAAGAGAGCATCCCAAGCTCACGCTGAAAGAGACCTATAACCTTGGGGCTAGACAAATCACAGAATGGATCCGAATTCATCCAATCCACAAACATTTTGAGTTGAAGTTGTTGGACATGCAGGCCCACGGCGAGCCATTATGCAATAAATGTTATTGTGAATATCATTCCATGATTTGAAATGAAGAATAAATAATTTGCACAATAGGTCCCTTAGTATAATTAGGGTTATGTACCATGGCCATCTTGATGATCATACAGCTGTTGATTCAACTATTGAATCATAGAGGCTGGTGCTTGGATGAATATCTAAAGGGTTAGATTGAGGACTCATCAAGCAACGTCAAATGATTGTTAAGAGATGATCTCCAGCCTGAGTAGGAGATGGCAATCCTTTCTCACATAGGCTGATATCTGACCGACCTCTTAATGCAGGTCCTCTGCATAGGAACAGAGATTCGGAGGTGTCAGATTAGTTAGTTCAAAGAGTTGACTTGACAAGATCGAGATAACCAAAGTCCTATATCATATGCTGTCACAATACAGGCACACATCCTCTGACCGGAGACATATGTGGTACTATACGTCTGAGTATGTACATTTGGCAGACCAATAGGTTGATGACCTAACCAAGGTCTATACACCGGCGCGATGGTGTGCATGCAAGGGCATATGAGTAATACGATCTCTCAAAGGGATAATACAGGTTCATTACTGAACCGGAAAACATGAGCTCGTTCATGAGATATTGGGAAGAATCAAATTCCGTGCGCATGGTTGTCTCGCTTTGGAAGCTTGACTGAATTTGTAGGTTTGATATATACTTTTGGAAAGTATATGATCAAGACCTAGGTATAATATATGCTTTTGGAAAGTATATGATCGATACCAACTCCCAATGATCAAATGAGAAACTTACTGATAAAACCCTGAAGTAGATAGTATAAAGTTGATCTAATACTTTGGGTTTATTCTGAGTCTTCCAGTATGCAGGATGTACAGGTATTGGGAATACCTGAGGGTGATGTGATCATACACGATTGTATAACCATGATGCTTCTATTCCTAGGGAGTGATAAAACGGATCTAGATTTTAGTGACTCCTCTCAGTAGATAAGTAATCTGATCTTGGTCCAAATGTTAGACATTGATCTGAATGTGAATCAGATGCAATCAGAAGATTAGATTTGCGGTCTTGATTTAATCAAGCATCTATGGGAGGCTTGAGATCTGGATTTGAGATGTGATCTCAATATCCAAGTCACTATACGTGGAACAATACAATCACCTTGTCCTTATCTCCAAGTATCCGCGGAGAAAGCGCATTATCCTTGAAAGAGTTTGTGGATAAATTCATTGTTGATATATGTATCCAAGCATCGAGAAAATTGATAATTAATGTGATTTAATTATCATGGATAATATGAATTTGATTCATATTATAAGGAGAGATATCTAAGATAATTAAATGTGATTTAATTATCAAAGATGTGAATAACGTGAATGTGATTCATGTTATTTGGGCACATGAGAAAAAGGAGATCCAAGATAATTAAATGTGATTTATATATCATGGATATGAATAATGTGGATAGCACTATCTATATTAATCATATATATTAGAAATATGATTTATAATATATTAGAGAACATATTGTGTTTTATGTTTGTTGATTAATTGTTACTGTGAATTTGATTTACATTGAACGATTAATTGAAAATATAATTACATTTAGTTTTGTGTTGTGAATGAGATTCACATTTTTTCAATGGCTTGATTGATATTTTCCAAAATATAATTTGGAATTTTTTTTGTGAAAATTATTTCAACAAGAGATCATGATATAATCATGAGATAATGAGATCTCATGAGGTAATGAGATCTCATGAGATATTGAGATCTCATGAGATGATGGTAACTGTCCCCTTATTTTAGGGGATTGATTTAGTCTTCTCATTATCTCTTCTCTAGTCAAATGTGATTTAAATTGGATTTAATTATGTTGATTTATCAATATGAATTAATTCAAATTAAATCACTTGTTGTGCTTTACCAACAACAATCCTAGCCATTGAAAGAGACACAATCAATCTCATCCGTTGATTGTGTGTTGTCCATGGATTGAAATCCGTGGACTCCCAAAATCCTATATAAGAAGAGGCACCCCTTGATCTTCTAAGACACTCGAATTCAATGAATGCTCTCTCTCTTTCTCTCTACACGACCATTCTCTCTATCTCTCATGTGGCCGTCCACTATGGATGCCCTAGAGAGATCCTCCATCGCCGCAGCGTCGTCGTTATGTTGCCCGATAGTTTGCTCGTGGATCTCCGTCTACTTTGACGTGCCTTGCTCGTAAAGAAGATGACGTATCTCATTTATCGAGATCAGAGATCTGTGGCTTGGATCATCAACACGGATTGCGAGAAGCACGCGTCTCATCCACGCGCTCGCAAGCGTCTCCTCCGTCGGATCGGACTTGAGACAGGAGGTCTCTTTGTTTAGAGACTCGATCGCAACCACGCTTCAAGAGATAATCCTATTACTTGTTTGTAGTTTAGACGAAACGATCCGAGAGTGTTCTTGGATCATGTGGTTTCGTCACATAAAATTTTTTAATTTTTCGTTGCATCGAGCAACTAGTGCGACTAGTCGCTCCCGATCGCATTCGATGCGATCATCACGCTTCCGTGATGCGCTTGAGGATTTTTTTCGTATCCTTCAAGTGGTATCAGAGCCAGGTTGTCGAAGGTTTTGAATGAGATCCATGAACCTACGAAGATTCGGGCTCGTTTGGGTTCGTGAAGATTTTAGCATTTCAATTTTCACAGCCCTGTCTTGTGATAAAATTTTGGCCCAGTTTACAATATTTAAACACAAAATTTTAAATTGGATAATACCCCCCATTAATTAAGCAAATAGTAGGATTTGAGTTTGTGAATTTGGATTTCGTTTGCTCAAGATATGATCGTTTTATTGACCATGAATCCACTGTTTCGGGGATGGCGATTAGAGACGTAATTAAGATGTTAATTACGATTTTAAAACGCCTGAAAATGCGTGTTTATCATAAGGTTTTGTTTTTAAATCAAGTTATCAATCTCTGGAAATAGATTTTGCTTAATTTGGATTTAAAATGAATGAGATATGCTATTTTTAGTTGGTGAGGGTCACTGCTGGAAACTGCATCATTGTCATGAACCTTGTGATTGTCATTCAAATAAATTAATGAAAATTAATTATTAATTTTCTGAAATGATTATTGATAAATATTTGTGAAATATTTAAAGATTATAATTATTTCCTTGAATGGCATTGCATTAACCAAAATGATAAGATAGTTGATCTTGATCACAATTGGTTAATATGAAATTTCCGACGAACATTGTTTTCATAAAAACTCTAGTTTATCCTACAATAGTTGTAGGATGACTTTTACATGCAAAACCTTATTCTTGAATAGGATTGGGGATTTGTTTATAAAATCTCCTTATAATATTATCAAAATGGTTTTGATGAATATTATATGTTATAATTTCGATTGAAAGATCGATGATCATCTCAAGTACAAAGTGATTGACTCGGCATTGTTTTTTCCCGAGGCGGATATGGTGTCTAGTCGGGGATCATTGGGGTAGCAGGTCACACCGGTAGCGGTTCGTCCCACTCCCGCCGGTACTGGCCATAACGGCGGGTAGGGAACGAATGATGCCTGAGAGATCATGATGTATTTTCTAATTATTAAAATTCGAAATAATACGTATTTGAGATAATACCATATTTCAAGTAATAATTAAAATGTTTGTTGGATATTAATTGGATCATTAATTTAATATGATTAGATTAATTGGAATCCAATTAAGATTAAAACACTCTATTATAAATAGAGTTGTTATTTCCCTTGGAAGAATTAATTATAATAAATGTGATTCATAATGATTAAATAGAATTTGAATATGATATGGAGGATCACATAAGTGACATCCATGGACTCCTGTCAAGGCGAAAGGTTCCGTCACCAGATATTGTATGTAGGAGACGCCTGTCCGAAGTGACAGCTCCTGCATACAATCCATTTGGATCGAGCTCTTCGCTTCTCGAAAGAGTAAGGCCGTATAAGTAGTGACCCCAATATCGGGTCATCATATTACTGGGGCGATATTGGATTGCGTATAGCAAGTATTAAGCCTGTCGACGGTTGGTTCAATTAATGACGGGTCAACATCACCTTAGGGGTGGTGGGCCCGGGTGTTAAAGACCGAATTGAGAGATGCAAGTTGGACTTGCAAGGCGGAATGTGTTCCCGCTTCTTTTTATCCGAGTTGCAGGTTCTCATATTATTGGGATGTGACAAAGATAAGGAAGGAGATCCCAGATCTTGCTTGAGATATAATGGTAAGTATATCTCTTACATTGAAAGTGATTAAAGGAATGAACTTTCAGTGTTGACAAGGCAGGACACATTTGATATAAAAATCCCTAAATCAAAGTAATATATATATAAATATATATACACTTATGCAAATTTCTTATTTCAGATAATCCTTCATTAAACCCACTCAATGTTATACTCAATAATAACCAGTAAAATATCATGGATCGGACTCATGATCCAGATATTGTACTTGCAGTTGGACACATAATGTATGTGGTTGCAATGTGCAAGTTTTCTCATAATAATGAGGAATGACAATTAAATAAGACAATAAGATATCGCCTTAGGGTTTATATGTCTCTATAGTCTTGATCTTTCATCGAGTGTACTTTGGAAGTGACATGTCGATGATGATCGTAGTTGTCAAATTAATCCTTATAAAATCAAAGAAGATATTCTGGCATACATATGTGCTCTTGACATTTATCATGAATGACATGGTTCACTGCATCATGCAGAATGGTAGCTCTATAAGAGATGATGTATTAAAAATGTTTGAATACTTGCCTGAACCAATTTTTTTAAGAGTTTAGACGGATGTAGATACGATGAATGTCATCATTCTACTGTCTATACTCTAGTCATTCATGAAGCTTCATGATATTCATATTGTATGAATTTAATGAAGCATGTATAAATGTTGAAATGCTCTTACATTGAATTCTTTTGAATTTAACATAAGAGATCCTTAGTCTTAAGCAATGGTTGTTTATAGATAAAGGGAGCGCATTGGAAGCATGGGTCAGACCCAAGATGAGAAGGACAGTCAAAGAGTTGATCGTACTTCTATGACTTCCATATGACATCCAAAGAGTTGGATGAATGCCAATACTGCAATAAGTTGATGTGTTGATAGTATGACTATCAAGTCTGTCTAAAATCCTTACTCGGATAGAGCACCAGAATAATCTACATTTAATCATTGAAATTGACTTTCTTATAAGATAAGATTAAAGTCTAATAATTGTATCTCATTCTTCTAATGACACTTGCAATTGTTGCATATGTTTTAGAAGACTGAAAATTTGATCTTAAGGTTTATAGTTATCCATATGGATATTGATGTAATTGTTGCAACAATCTCTATTGGATAAATAAACTTCATATTTTCAGAGGGAGAGTCCTTAGTCTTAGATAATGTCTCTATGATCTAGATATTAGAATACATTCATTGTTTGTTTCTAAATGTTGGAAATAAATATGAATTCTGGAATAAACCTATCATAAAGAGTTATGATGGATATATTTCAGATAGTAATCTGGCATCTAGTGGACTCCAAAAAATTAGAAAATTAATGAATGGTTCATTAAAATTTCTAATACTGAAAGCTAAACCTTAAAAGATCAATAGAAGGATGAAGATCATTTGACAATGATCTGGCATCAAGTTTTGGACATATGTTTGTTGATGAGATCAATGGACTAGTAAGATATGAAACTTTAGAATGTCTAAAATTTCAAATCTTACATACTTGTGAATATAGTATTCAAAGTAAAATTTCCAATATACCCTTCTCTGGGAATGGTGTTAGATGTCGAGGTATTCAAGATCTCATACATATTGATGTGTGTGGATCATGTATATCATAATAAACATTATGGATATGCCTATTGATGAGTATGTATGATATGAGATTTCTTCTCTTCACCTAAGAAACCTTTGAAATGTTCAAAGATTTCATAATTTTGGTTTGGAACCAAAATCTGAAGAAAGATGAAATGAATTTGATCTAACCTAGGTAGCTTGTACCTGTTAGATAAATTCAAAGAATACCTTATGAAGATATGAATATCATTTCTGTCCTCCTAACACACCTAAACTCAATAGAGTTGTAGGGAGATACAATTGGATCATGTGTGGCATAAATTGATCAATGATGAATTTTAGCATAATTTCCTCTTAGTTTCCTGGTATATATGTAGCAGAGACTACATTATATATCCTTAATAAGATTCCATGCAAGTAAGCTGGAATCGAGCACTAGAGAGTGCTACTTCATTAGGAAAATAAAGGATGGTATTGGATACCTACTTTAAGACCTTGAGATTCTTAAAAGATCTCATCTCTGAGAATGTGATTCTTAAAGGTTGAGACTCTTGAGAATCAAGATGAAAATGAAGTAAAGGAACTCATTGAATCTTGAGATGATAATGAGGCTCCTGAAATAGGAAACTAAAAGGATAATTAAAGATGAAACACTAATACCTCTTTAAATGAAATTTCAGGATGTATTCCATGTGTCAGTTAAGTCTGACAATGATCGGATTTCATGTGATGAAACTCATGAGGATCATGACATGGAAAGATGGATGTTAGCAATAAAAGTCTAAGGTAGACTTCATATACAAGTGTTGCATATGGACCCTTGAGGATCCACCTATAAGGGTAAAATCGTTAAGGTGTAAATGGATCTTCAAGAGAAAGGGAACCTGATGAGAAAGTAGAGACCTTCAAAGCACGGCTCGTAGCCATGAGCTACACACCAGAAGAGAAGACATTGCTTGCGATGAGACTTGCTCTTCAGTAACCATGCTTATACCCATCAGAATATTGCTAGCTGTAGCTACACAACTTGGCTTTGACATCTTCGAGATGAAAGTCAAGATTGCATTCCTCTATGAATACCTCTCTGAGGATATTCACATGAAGTAGCCCCAGGGCTTCATGGTTGAGGAAAGAAAAGTGTGCAAGCTAAAGAACTCCATCTATGGACTTAAATAAGCTTCTTGTAGTTGGAACATAAGATTGATGAAATTATAAATGTTATGATTCCAGATAGAATCTTGATGAACCATGTGAAGCTTAGTGGGAGTGACATTGGTTCATCATGCTTTAGATAATATCCTAATCATTTGGAATGATATAAGGATAATAATAAGTGTTTTATAGACTGTCTATTCCATATCTTGAAATATAATTTCAAGGATGCCTCTTGGATCTTAGTTCTGAAGGTGTTCAGAAGCAAAGAGAAGAGGATATTGGGACCGTCACATTTGTAGTACATCTTGGACATATTCCATTTCTTGGAAAATCCCAAGGAAGGCTTCCTTCCCTTAAGGTATGGTACTGACCTATCTGAAAAGACATCACCTCAAAGAGTTGAGGAAGTGAATGCTAGAACTGCTTGCACTTGTGCATCAGTTACGAGAAGCTGAGTGTATGCTAGATATGTACAAAAGCCAGATATCTGCCATGCAGTGGGAGTAGTAAAATATTTCTAATCCTACTATGGAGATGAAACACTTGATTGTAGTAATAACAAAATCTTCATAGATGACAAGATTTTTGAGATAGTGATCTCAAAGTCTTTTCTTCAAAAACTTAAGACTTTAAAGATAGAGATCTAAAAGGTCTTAACTGTGGATACCTTAAGAGATAGTGATCTCCAAGAATAAAGGTATTCTGATAAGGATTAATGAAATACTGGTTATAATAGTTATTAAGTTGTAGTGTCAAAGACACTATAACTGACAAGATTGAGTATTGGTTGCATAAGATGCAACATTCGCATTAGATACGAGCACTGTTACGGGGGATATGCAAGTTACGTAAAAGTACTTAGCATAGTCTCTCGGGAACAGAGTGACTGATCAGCTTACCTAGCTATTTTCTAAATAGCATATGATTGTCACATGAGTGCGGGTTTAAATGATTAGCCCATTAATGGCTCTTTGGACTAGTTGGAGATTGTTGGACATGCAAGCCCACGACGAGCCATTATGCAATAAATGTTATTGCGAATATCATTCTCTGATCTGAAATGAAGAATAAATAATTTGCATAATAGGTCCCTTAGTACAACTAGGGTTATGTACCATGGCCATCTTGATGATCATACAGTTGTTGATTCAACTATTGAATCATAGAGGCTGGTGCTTGGATGAATATCTAAAGGGATAGATTGAGGACTTATCAAGCACCGTCAAATGATTGTTAAGAGATGATCTCCAGCCTGAGTAGGAGATGGCAATCCTTTCTCACATAGGTTGATATCTGACCGACCTCTTGATGCAGGTCCTATGCATAGGAATAGAGATTCGGAGGTATCAGATTAGTTAGGTCAAAGAGTTGACTTGACGAGATCGAGATAACCAAAGTCATATATCATATGCTATCACGATACAGGCACGCATCCTCTGACCGGAGACATATGTGTTACTATATGTCTGAGTATGTACATTTGGCAGACCAATAGGTTGATGACCTAACCAAGGTCTATATACCAGCGCTCTGGTGTGCATGCAAGGGCATATGAGTAATACGATCTCTCAAAGGGATCATATAGGTTCATTACTTAACCAGAAGACATGAGCTCACTCATGAGATATTGGGAAGAATCAAATTCTGTGTGCACGGTTGTCTCGCTTTGGAAGCTTGACTGAATTTGTAGGTTTGATATATACTTTTGGAAAGTATATGATCAAGACCTAGGTATGATATATGCTTTTGGAAAGTATATGATCGATACCAACTCCCAATGATTAAATGAGAAACTTACTGATAAAACCCTGAAGTAGACAGTATAAAGTTGATCTAATACTTCGGATTTATTCTGAGTCTTCCAGTATACAGGATGTACAGGTATTGGGAATACCTGAGGGTGATGTGATCATACACGATTGTATAACCATGACGCTTCCATTCCTAGGGAGTGATGAAACGGGTCTGGATTTTAGTGACTCCTCTCAGTAGAGAAGTAATCTGATCTTGGTCCAAATGTTGGACATTGATCTGAATGTGATTCAGATGCAATAAGAAGATTAGATTTGCGGTCTTGATTTAATCAAGCATCTATGGGAGGCCCGAGATCTGGATTTGAGATGTGATCTAAATATCCAAGTCACTATATGTGGAACAATGCAATCGCCATGTCCTTATCTCCAAGTATCCGCGGAGAAAGCGCATTATCCTTGAAAGAGTTCATGGATAATTTCAATGTTGATATGTGTATCCAAGCGTCGAGAAAATTGATAATTAAATGTGATTTAATTATCATGGATAATATGAATTTTATTTATATTATAAGGAGAGATATCTAAGAAAATTAAATGTGATTTAATTATCAAAATGTGAATAATGTGAATGTGATTCATGTTATTTGGGCACATGAGAAAAGGGAGATCCAAGATAATTAAATATGATTTAATTATCATGGATTTGAATAATGTGGATAGCACTATCCATATTAATCATATATATTATAAATATGATTTATAATCTATTAGAGAGAGCATATTGTGTTTTATATTTGTTGATTAATTGTTAATATGAATTGGATTTACATTGAACGATTAATTGAAAATATAATTACATTTAATTTTAGGTTGTGAATGAGATTCACATTTTTTCAATGGCTTGATTGATATTTTCCAACAGATAATTTGGAATGATTTTTTGTGAAAATTATTTCGACAAGAGATCATGATATAATCATGAGATAAAGAGATCTCATGAGATAATGAGATCTCATGAGATATTGAGATCTCATGAGATGATGGTCGCCGCCCCCTTATTTTAGGGGATTGGTTTAGTCTTCTCATTATCTCTTCTCTAGTCAAATGTCATTTAAATTGGAATTAATTATGTTGATTTATCAATATGAATTAATTCAAATTAAATCACTTGTTGTGTTTTACCAACAACAATCCTAGCCGTTGAAAGAGACACAATCAATCTCATCCGTTGATTGTGTGTTGTCCATGGATTGGGATCCATGGACTCCCAAAACCCTATATAAGAAGAGGCACCCCTTGCTATTCTAAGACACTCGAATTCAATGAATGCTCTCTCTCTCTTTCTCTCTACACGCCCATTCTCTCTATCTCTCATGTGTCCATCCACTATGGATGCCCTAGAGAGATCCTCCATCGTCGCAGTCTCGTCGTTATGCTGCTTGATAGTTTGCTCGTGGATCTCCGTCTACTTCGACGTGCCTTGCTCGTGAAGAAGACGGCGTATCTCGTTTGTCGAGATCAGGAGATCCGTGGCTTGGATCATCAACATGGATTGTGAGAAGCGCGCGTCTCATCCACACGCTCGCAAGCGTCTCCTCCGTCGGATCGGACTTGAGACCGGAGGTCTCTTTGTTTAGATACTCGATCGCAACAACACTTCAAGAGGTAATCCTATTACTTTTTTGTGGTTTAGACAAAACGATACGAGAAGTGTTCTTGGATCATGTGGTCTCGTCACATAAAATTTTTTAATTTTCGTTGCATCGAGCAACTAGTGCGACTAGTCGCTCCCGATCGCATTCGATGCGATCATCACGCTTCTGTGATGCGCTTGAGGATTTTTCCCGTATCCTTCAGAAGCCTCATCTCTTATCACTTCTTTCTACCTTCTATGAGAATGCTAATAAAGAACCATGCATCCATGTGCAATAATTTGGACGTATCTCCAATACAACTCACTACCCCAACATCCTATTGGGCATAATCAAGATGATTATTATCCCTTTCGGCACTAAATATAAGGTACTTTACTGGATCAACCATCTAGGGAAGGTGGTAATGACGTGAGCGAACTGAAATCCACATTCTTACACAAATACTACCTACTTGGTCGTTTGAATCTAATGTGGAATCTCTTAGGAACCTCAAAAGTAAATCCATGAAGCGTGGGAGAGGTTAAAAGATTAAATTGAGAAGTGCCCCCACCATGAAATACCAAAGACCAGCTTGGTCCAGCATTTTTTTGGGAGCCTAACTGAGAACAACCAGAAGTTGGTTGACGTCGCATGTGGTGGATCCCATTTTAACAAGGACAAGGACATAGTGTGCAGATATTTAAGGAAATGGCCAAAAGTTTTACTCTCCTCATCATGCTCATATCAACAACAACCACAGATCCTCCGCAAATCTGTGAACAATGGGGGCCACACAAGATGAGGAAAGGTGTGAGATCTTAAATCTCAGTATCATCAACAATCACATGTCCAAAGTAGATATAATTGAAAAGCGATCATAATACCTAGATAAATTATCGATGATTGAACAAAGGATGATGGAGCTGGACAAGCTCGACCACATTACCAAGTAGTTGGAGCTGTTGGTCAGTACAATCAATTCTTGCCAATCTGTAGGCTCATCCGTTGAGACTTCCGTTGTACAACCACATCAATTGCAGTCAAGTCCAGGGCAATCATCATCAGTGCAGCAAGTATATTATGTGCAGTCTCCCGACTAGGCATCAAAACCACAACAGCAGATGGTGGTGTACCAACCAGAGTTCCTACCACGACCATTCTTTCCACCTCTACCAGCCATTCAGGAGGTGAAAGGGGTATGAAACCACAATGTACAATTGGTCAATCCTATCGGACAACCCACAAGGTTAATCATCGAATTCACTCTCGTTCCACCAATATCACCAGGGTGGAAGACCGTACCAGCACCACCAACCTCCTCCACAGCAGAACCCACCTCCAATCCACGCTCTCACATGGAGACAACATAACTACCAGTAGACATTGCATTGCCACTCGTAGTATCCTCAACAATATTCGGTTGCTCATTATTATCAGCAGTACACTCCTCCTCAGCATTATCAGTATCCTCCTCTTCCATATCATCAGCATATGGCGTTGTAGTTGAACTATTAGAGCCAGCATGCCCTGCCCGTTGAAACCACCGAGGCAACGCTAGTGAAACCAGCTCTTATCTACCAGACACAGCTCGTGAAGAGCATGTCAGAGATGACTCAAAGATTAGACAACCTGACCACAACAAAGACGATCGTACCAGCACCTGTCGAAGCTAACCTGAATAACTTCCATCACAAGGAGCAGGTCTGTGAGATGTCCTCCATTCCTGTAGAATCAAATATGCATGAAAAATGTTATGCCACCAAACAATCTGACTCTCAGGAGCGGTAGAGTTCTACAGTCTCTTGTAGCCATATGAAGGGAAAATAAGGCATCTAGTAGTGGATATCTATTACCATTACAAGCAGTGCCCATAGTCGATATGGGTAGTGAAGAAGGAGTCGAGGAGAGAAGAGAAGAAGCAGTACTAGATGAAAAATATCAAAAATTCAGAAAAAAATTTGAAAGTCCAACAAGATGAGGATAACAGTGGCCAAGCCACACTAACAAAGGAGAAGCATACAACCAATCTGATGCCAGCAGATAAAGTCTCTACTTCCAGTTTTTACTTTCCCATTCTTTAGTTCCTGATTGTATCCCTTCTAGTCAGCCACATGTAAAAGATGATTCTGAAAAACTTTTTGAGAATGATGTAAATATTTCTTTTCCAAAATCTATTAGAAAATCCAAAAAAAATCACAATTAAAAAATGTTTTGTCTGACCCTAGTGTTATTGAGATTTTAAAGAATATCTTTTTTAGAAATGTCACTAATGCAAGCCATAGAGTACATGTCTAAAGTAAAGAAAGGACTTAAAGATGCATGGCAACTATGTGTCAACCCCGTAAAAACAAACGCAACCAATCTGAGAAACACATTCTCACCATGGATACTATGAACATGATCAACAACTTCCATCAAAGAAAAAGGATTCGGGATCACCTCTGATTAAATGTAAATATTTGATCAATTTTCGACCATACTCTTCTTGATAATGGCTCTTCTATCAATCTTATGCCCACATCTTTACTTCAGACATTCGGTTTGGATCCTCTCAAAGTTTGTTGATCGATCCCTTAAGCGGTCTATAGGTGTGCTAGAAGACATTATCGTAACAGTGAGCAGCCTGAAATTCCCAGTAGATTTCAGTGTCCTAGATATGGACACCACCGCACTATTACTCTAGATACCTATTATATTTGGTCGGTCATTCCTACGGACAACTGAAGCGGTAGTAGACTATATGTCTAGAAAGATTACCTTTCACTCTAGCAGCGACAAGGTAACATTGGATATGATCATTGAACCCAAAGTCAAGGAGACCACATCTGACCAGAGAGACTCTGAACAACAAGACCGACTATGACTTACTTGAGGATATCAAAGACCATAGCCTAGCTTTGGTTGAGAATTTGACATAAGAAATCCTCTCCTTTGAGGAAGATCTGGATAGAACCATTGACGCAAGTTCATAATCTGACCTGGAGGTACGATCTGATGAGCTGAGCAATCTATTTCAAGATCCATCCCAGATCGAACAAGAGGAATTCATTACTGATATATTCATTGTATTCATGTTTGAACTGGAAGTAACCAAGGTGGACCCTGAACTGATGGAACCTCATACACCAAAAAAGATCCAATTTTTTAGGAGATCACAAATCTAATTCCAACCCCACCTGAACTCAAGCCACTTCCAGAAATCTTAAGTACACCGTCCTTTTGGGTGAAAAGAAAAAGTATCCGGTCATCATCAATAGAAGATTGACTTCGAATCAAGAATCTCGCTTGCTAGAGGTTCTAGAAAGAAATTACAAGGCTCTTGGATGGAATGTTTCAGATATCTATGAGATCAATCCAAGCCTATGTTCGCATCTAATTTTTTGGAGGTTGACTGTAAACTATCCCGAGAATTCTAGAGATTATTAAACCCTAACCTCAGGGACGTAGTCATGAAGGAAATTATCAAGTGGTGTGAAGCAGGCTTTATTTAACCCATCTTAGACTCTAAGTGGGTCAAATCCTTACATGTGATCCCGAAGAAATATAGGATCACAGTGATCACACATGATCAAGGAGAGGAGATTCCGACCCATGTACCTATTTTTTAGTGCATCTGTGTTGACTACAGACACATGAACTCAGCTACCAAGAAGGAGCACTTTCCACTATCGTTCATTGATCAAGTGCTTGAAATGCTGGTAGGGAAAGAGTTCTTTTATTTCTTGTATGGATATTCAGGATACAACCAAGTGGCAATCGCCCCTGAGGAACAAGAGAAAATGACTTTCACTTGTCCATTTGGCACCTACGCCTTCATACTGATGCCCTTTGGATTGTGTGACGCACTTACTACATCTAAAGGTGTATGTTAACTGTGTTCGCCGACATGGTGGGTAGTTTCCTCGAAGTCTTTATGGATGATTTCTCGATTTATGGTGACAGCTTCGTGCTTGCCAATCGCACCTAGATCGAGTGCTTAAGAGTTGTGAGGTGAATCTTGTGCTTTCATGGGAAAAGAGTAACTTTATGGTCACCGAAGGAATTGTATTGGACCACGTCATCTCCAAAGGAGGTATGGAGGTCGACCCGACAAAGGTGAATGTAAATGCCAAACTTGAGCCACCAAAATCTATGAAGAATGTGAGCTCTTTTCTTAGGCATGTCGGATTCTACAGATGGTTTATCCAAGACTTCAGCAGGATTGCCCGACCTCTAACCAAATTATCAAGCAAGGAGGTAGACTTCATTGTTGATGACAAAGTCCTCCAAGCCTTCAATCATCTGAAAAATTTGGTTACTCAAGCACATGTCCTATAACCGCCCGATTGGTCTCTCCCATTCGAGATCATGATGAATGCATCTGACTTCGCTATTGGGGCTATATTGGGACAACACAAGGATGGACTGCCATTTGCAATTCACTATGCTAGAAAAATGCTAAATGAGGCCCAAATGAATTACACTGTGATTGAGAAAGATTTGTTGGTCGTGGATTTAAAGTTATTATATACACTGACCACTCTACAAGGATGGACTGCCATTTAGAGAAGTTTGGATCGCATCTTCTTGGATTTAAAGTTATTATATACACTGACCACTCTACAATCAGGCATTTACAGCAAAAGAAGGATGCCAATCACGTCTGCTCTAGGAATTTGATTTGGAAATAAGGGACAAAATTGGAGTTAAAAATGTGGTGGTAGGTAATCTTTCTAGAATTGAATGCCCAGCTATTCTCTTGGGTTATGCACCTTTGTCAGACACCTTTCTGGATGAGTTGATCTTGAGTGTCACCGCACTCCTCTAGTATGCCGATATTGTGAACTATCTTGTTTCTAGGATGGTCCCACAAGACTGGAACATATACAAGAAGGATAAATTTTTGTATGACATATAACTCTACTAGTGGGAAGATCCGTACCTTTTCAGGGAAGGAGCAGATTATATCTAGATCCAGTGCATCCCTCAAGATGAATACACTAGTGTCCTCGAGTACTGCCATAAGGTCGAAGCAGGAGGACACCATTTTAGAAACTAGATGACAGCCAAAGTGTTTTAGTATGGTCTCTAGTGGCCTACACTCTTTAAATATATAGGAACATATGTGAAGGGTGCACGGACTGTCAGAAGATGGAAGGGACCCTCGGTCCTAAAGACTCGATGCCACTTGAGTACATCCAGATCTCTAATGTTTTTGATGTTTGGGGTATTGACTTTATGAGACCATTTCCCAATAGTCAGAAATTTGAATGCATCCTTCTTGTCATCGATTATGCGATTCATTTGGTGGAAGCTCTCCATGCCCAAGCTGATGATAGTGGTACCGTTTGTCGCTTCCTCAAGGACAACATTATCTCATAATTCAGAATTCCAAAAAATCTTGATATCACACGGGGGTAGTCATTTTGTGACCAAAGAAGTGAAAAGCTTGCTAAGGAGTATGGCATTGACCATCGTGTCATCTCTCCTTACCACGCGCAATCAAATGACTTGGCTGAATTGTCCAATGACGAGATCAAAATTATATTGCAGAAGCTTGTGCGACCTGATAGGAAGAACTGGTCTCAACTTCTTGATTCCATTATCTGTAGGGTTGTGCATGGTTTATGGGTTAGATGGGTATACGTTCCGATCCATACGGGTCGACCCTAAACTCGAGGGTATCCTGCAAACCATTTTGGATCGGGTACCCGACCCTATTTGATCCAGGACTTACGGAGTCCGACCCTATGATCCATGGATACCCACGGGTCGATCCATTTCATTGCCCCTCCAACTCGGATAATGTCCATGGATTGACGGATCTCATTGCTCCTCTAACGTGGTCGTTATCCAGGGTTTGGCAATCTCGTTTTGCTGACTTCTAGGGTGGAGCATTTGGCTCGCCCCAATCCAACCTGAGAAAGCCATCATTTTTTTTCGAGCTGTGGATCGGGATGAGGCCCGCATAATTTTGAAGTTCGAGAGTCAGCTCAAGACCCGTAGGTTCGGACCCAAGCTCGGGGCGGGCTAGAGCCGTCTCCAAGCAGGCTAATTATTTGCAAGTTGCATGAATTAAATCACAGTACTTGCTTGAATTAAATTTCTTTTTGATCTGCTGCAAGACAATCTCATCGATCTGAAACTTATTCTTTTTAAAATATTGACACAAATTCCTTCGGCCTCTTTGTTATCTTTTCTTTTCTCCACATCGTTTTATGCGGATTGCAATCTGTAAAAATACTACTATTATTATTATAATGAGGTATGGGGGCACGGATGGGGTCGGTACAACTCGAGGTTTCTGCGGGTTCAGGCTGGCTCCGGCTTGAATGTCTTATTTAAAATAAATGTGGGCCCAAGTCCAGCCTAAATAGACATCAGGTTCGAGTCAGATCCGGATTTTTACGGGTCGGGTCAAGGTTGGGTTCGGGGTGGCTCGGTCCAATGTTCCATCCTACTGAGCTTTGAAATTGCTTGTGATTGAGATCGTTACTTATAATCGAGATAATAAAAATGTATGAAACGGGATTGAGATTGTTGGATGACTTCAAGAGAAGAGGTTTCTAGATGTTTGTATTTTTAACTGAAACAACAGATTTATTTTTTTATGCGAAAAAATAATTAATAAGGAAACAAAAAAACTATATTGAATACCATGTGATGAAACATACGTCCATTTAAAAATTCTAGATGTATGTCACCAATGAGATGAATTAAAAAAATCTCCAACATAATTTAAATAAACGTCAAGTTCGCATGGTTTATGGCCTCAAATTTCATCAAAATTCGACGGAATTTCGATTTCGACAAGTGTTGAAATTCGACTGAATATGTTAATGTGGTGTGTGGTCGATAAAAGGAATGTTCAGAGAAATGACCGAAATTTTGGTCAAAATTCGGTCGAAATCTCGTTTGGGTCGAGCTAATCTACTGTGATTGAAATCGATAATTTGGGTCATGTGATATTCCAATTAGATTGGACTTTAATTCGGTCCATCAACACATCAACGAGTATTTATTTATCAATTATCGATCATTCAAAATTCAAAGATAAACGTATTATATGTGCTTTGAAAAATATATAAGCAATGTTAGTGCATGATACATTTGAAATTTATGTCCGTCGTGATCTTTTCAACCAAAAGATGTGTGAATATATAAGCAATGTTAGTGCATGATACATTCATCACGGATTTTTGAGCGTTGATTTGGGCTTAAAAATTCCTAAGTTAGACTCTTTGACATCTCAAGCATATCACTGATTGATGCGTTTTAGTGATCCGCAGGTACCCGTGGATAACCGAGACTCATTGGGTCTCCGTTAGTACGGTTACCCGTTTGAGTGGGTCGGGTCGACCCGTCAACCCGATAATAACGGATCGGGGCGGATCATGATTGAACGGATCGGGTATCCGACCCATGCACACCCCTAATTATCTGAGCTTATCACATGGACTACAAGACTCCTCTAGAGATGTCTACTTATAGGCTTGTTTATGGTAAGCCATGTCACCTGCCTGTTGAACTAATTCATAAATCATCGTGGGTAGTGAATATTTGCAATCTCGAGTCGAAGAAAAGTGGTCAGAACCAAAAAGAAGATTTGAATTGGCTTTTGGAATTTTGTGATTATGCTTATGACAAGAACTTGATGTACAAGGATAAAGTCAAGCGATGGAACAACATGCATATCCTATGGAAGACTTTCGACCCAGGTTAGAAGGGTTGGTTTTTTAATGCAAAGTTGTGGATATTCCTAGGTAAATTGAAGAGCAAGTGGAAAGTGGCATACATTGTGAAAACATGGTGTGACAATCACCTGACAATTCAGGCTAAGTATGTAAATAAACAATGGTCGTTGTGACCCAAATCACCAAGCACGGTCAATCGAGAAAAATATTTTTTTAACCATTTAAAAGATAATCAATGGAAGCAAATGTAAGTGGTTTCCACTATTCTTTTTACCGGGTATAGCGACCGGGGTCGAACACAAGGAGCACAGTCTAAAAACTATGTAGTTAATTTTTAGAAAGAATTTTTAGTGGTTTTTATTTTTGTTATTTTTTTATTTTCCAAAATAAGCACAAAGAATAAAAACACACGCACACACTCTTTTGTATTTTTCAGAATAGTCAAAAATGTGCAGAAAAGTCCAAAGAAAATGTTTTTGTGTTTTATATATTTTAAAATGTTTTTGGTAATAATTTTTAGAATTTTTTGATGTTTTTGTGGTTTTATAAAAATCAAGCAGTGAAAAATGTCAAAACAGTGGATAGCAAAGAATATTTTGCAACTTAAAAATACTTTAAGTGCCCAATATTCTTAGAAATTATTTTTACGTTAATTTACAAGTAAATATCTACAAACAGAGACCAAGATCAGATTTTTTGGATTTTTCTAGAATTTTCTACAATTTTTTTAATATTTTTCATTTTTCACAATTTTTTTTGTTTTTATAAAGTTAATGCATGAAAATTGGGCGGAAATTAAAAGACACCAAAATACACTTATATTATTTTTTTGGAATTTTTAAGAATTTTTTGGAATTTTTAAGAATTTTCCAATTTCAGACAGGCAAAAAGTTACGGTTTTTTATTTTTTAAAAACATTAAATAACAACAAAAATTTATGAAAATTTTATACAATAATAAAAACTACAACAGGAACATACATCATTTTTTTGAGAATTTTTAGCCTAATAAAAGCATTTATTTCAGTCAAAAGAGCATACAATTCAAGTTTTGGACATGAAGGACTGGATTGCAAATACCAATTGTCTCTGTAGTCAATTATAACAAAACTAAAACGCGGGAGAGAAATTGTAGTTTACCTACTAGGGCTGAAGGTGGGAGACGTTGCTGCAATTGACGAAACCTCTAGGGGTGAGGTCTTAATTTCACCACTTTTTTATTTTAAAAGGCCCCTCCTCTAGGGTTATTGTCTTCTTCGTTCTCAAAAAGGGGGTGAGGCTCGGCCGCCGCGACGGAGTGGAGCATGCGTAGCGTCGGCGTCGCGGTCGTCGCAACCTGGCGGAGGGGGAGAATCTGGATGTCGATATGACGTGTCCGCGCAGGCTATGCCGACGGAGGGGACGTGGAGGTGGGGGATCGCGCCCAGCGGTGGCGTGCCTACGGGGCGCTTCCGACGGAAGTTAGGAGGGCCGGGGCGAAGGCCGCGCGTGGGAACGCGGGGCGGCGTGCGGACCAGAGGGCGGCGGAGTGGAGGGCTCCGTACTGGACGTGACCAAGGACACCGCGACTGGCGCACCGCGGTCAGGACAAGCGGAAGGCGGCGTGAACATGGCGGTCCGCCGGGGGCCGGTCGGCGAGGATGGCAGCCTCACGGAGGTTGGGGCCGTTGCAGGCGCAGGCTACAGAGTTGGTCCAGGAGCGGGAGGAGTTCTGGATTCGGCTGGAGGGCGTGATGCCTGTAGCGTGCGGCGCAGGCACACACGGCTTAGCGGGGACGGAGGAGCTGAGGTGCGGAGTGGGGCGGCGCTTCAGCCTGCGGAGGGGCTGGAGGGCAGCCCGCTCGCTGGGCCACGGGCGGCTACGCTGCTGCGATTCTCTTTTTTTAAAATGTAAACAGGAGATATAACAAAAAGACAAGTTTTTTTATATTTTTTTAACAGAAATGTAAAGAGGAGAAAAAAGATTTTTTATTTTTTTATTATTTTCCTACAAAAAAGGGTTAGAAATAAAATCAAATATTTTTTCTAATTTTTATTTATAAACAAAAGTGATTTGTGAATGAACGAATTTTGCGATATGGAAGATAAATCTGAGGATTCGACCACCGTGCAAGGTCGGATATGATGGGTTGCATGAAGTAGAACGTGAAATGGAGGGATTGAGAGATGAATGTGAAATCGAAATCGGATCGAAAAATTTGAGATGGAGATTTTTTATGTGATTTTACGATCGAAAGACTAATACGATCTACGTAAAAATTAAACTAAGATTTATCTAAAGAAAATGATGGTAAATGAAATATGGATCTGAACTTGGAATTGGACATGTCGTGATGGCCTCGACGACGACCGAATCGTTGTCATCGATTGGATCGGAGGCTGTGCACCCTTATGCGACGAGTAGCTCTCGGAATCGGGCTCCTCTCTCCAAAGATTGATCAAAAAGTGAATGAGGAGGAGGAGCCCAATAAAAAGAGAAGGAAAATAAAAAATAGAAGATATGTACACATATGGAAGGTAATTAGTGGTTATTTAAATAAATATAATAAGTAAATTAATTAATTAATTAAAAACGAAATTCAGAAATAAATAAAATAATTGAAATAATTAATTTACAAAACTTAAATAGCTACCTTAATGGTGGTTATTTAAGGTAGAAAATCAAATCTTATATACATAGAATGTTTTCAAATCAAATAAATGAATTAAATAAATCAATCAATCAAATTTCATAATTAAATTAAATTAATTAATGTGAGATATTTTTTTTGGTGATTTTTATATAAGGAAGTTAGTTGTATACAAATATTATGTACATATAATACACTATACACATGTATAAATAAGGAAATAATTTTTTATATCCTTTTTTATTTTTTTATTTATATTTTTTATTTTTATTTTTAATGAAGATAATATTTACAACTATATACATAAAAAATAAATATTAATAAATATTTACAACAAATATTGGTTAAACTGCACAAAACACCCCAGAAAACCGACTTTTTAACCGTAACTCCTAAATTATAAAACCATAGCCATTTGAAAGATAATTTAATTTAGAGTATAATGGAAGTGAGTTTGCTTCAATTTGAGCTCGTATGGAGTCGGAATTAGTGTTTCAGTTGTCACTTTGCGGCTTTTCTGGGTGTAATTATTTGCAATATGTACATTATATTATTTGGCAATTATTTTTATTATTTACAACACATTTCTATTTACAACTTTTGTTTACAAAAATAATTAATTTGAGGTCACATTATGTACAAATAAAATAATGTAAGTTTTGTACAAATATACATGAAAAATATTTACATAATATTTTTGGATTTTTGACAAAAGACCATATCTCCCCCTACTTTATTCCTGATCGATCAGGTCAAGTCCAGACCTTCTCTCGGGGTTCAAGTCAGTCTGTATTTTTTGCATAAATTCATCCTTTATTTTTCTTTTCTTTTTCTTTTCTTCTTTATTCTTTTATTTATGTATAAAAAGTGTTAAAAATGCATATTTAACAAATGCATGCAAAATGGTAATTTCATGAAATTAGTAGGTATTTACAGGTGTTTAACTATGGAAATGAAGCTAAAATAAAAGAATAAAGGCGATGAATCGTGGATTCATCATTCCCCTATACTTTACCTTTGCTAGTCCCTTAGCAAACACTTATTTGGAAAATAGGTGAAATCAAAAATAAAGAAAAGAAAAAGGAAAGAAGTTAAAACAATGTTGACTTTTAAACTTATCTTCATAAAAATGTAGTATGGAGCTCTGTCGAACCTTTAGATTATTAGTGTGTTAGAACCTTAGTGGGAAATGGAATTAAAACATAACAGCCTCTAAGTTCCATAAGACTCCTATTCAGGTCTCCTCAACAGCCAGATCAGAACAAGTCTACATACACAAATTCTTGTGACTATGTTCATTCAATTTTTTATTTTCCAATTATTTCTATTTTTTGCTCTGATTTGTCTTGTAGCGGCTAACATGGGTCAATGGGAGGCAAGGAAGGGTTGACCCCAAGTCAGCCTTCCCTTCTTCCTATTAGAACCCTCTCCGGACGAGTCTGCTACTTGTCTCCAAATTTTTCCCATTATCGCTTGAGACCTTTGACCTCGATTCCTTAATGGAGATTGTGCCCCTGACGTCTAGGATCCACATTGAATCATTGCTTCCATTTCATCATCCTTGGATGAGGTGCGAACCGTAGGTCAAACTCACAATCCAGGAAGCCCGTATATAGTATCTCATCCACCCAATTTAGAAAGACAGTCCCTCTCGAGCCACTGTAACCCCTTAAATCCATCAATAAAACCTTTCCCTTGTGACAGGAGGCGAGAACACTCGATTTGAAGCGTGGAGAAAGAGTTTTGAGATGATTCAACCCATCGCCGGAGACACCTCCAGGCGGTTCTGCTCCTGGCAACTCTAGGTAGCTGAGCCCCCCTCTCTTCAACTTTTTCGATTCATAGGATTAGAAGTAGCATAGGTTGAGTTTTTATTTCGTTTGATTTCATTTAGAATAGTTAAAAATTGAAAACAAATAAGTACGCTAAAGTTTTAGGTTTCGGCCTCTGTACCGACTTCGTCATCCACTATTATGCCTCGCTCATATGCTCATCTCGTTCCCCATCAAGTTCTTCATCTTCTCGATTCGTTTTCCACCCATGATCTTGTACAGATCACAGAGATTAATGCTCCAACTTCGTCGTTTGGTGGAGCACCTCCTTCGCACCCATTCCCCCTCTTTTCGCACACCAAAGAGGTCAAGGAGCATCACCCTCGACCCCTGACCATTTTGCACAGGTTTGGGAGACTCCACCTGGAATGAGTTCAAGCACTTACAGGTCAACCCATGAAGCCAGAATTCAAGTCTCCACAACTGAGATCTGGAACATTTTGAGACCAACAATCACTGCGGAATCATCCCAGGAACGTGTATAGCTAGGGATGGGCATTGGGCTGGATCGGCCCGGTCCGGCTCGAAGCCTGGCTCAAAAATCTTGGCCCGGCCCAAGCCCAAAAGAACAATGGGCTGGGCTTGGGCCATAATTTTAGGCCTAATTTTTTTTGGGTTGGGCCTGGGCTTGGCATGGCCCAACCCGACCTAACCCGAGGGCCCGGCCCAATGTTAGGTCCGAAGGAGGCCCATGTAGTCCCCCCCTTTCATTTCATATCTCGCTACGCCCCCATCTTTCGTTCCTCCTATCTCGTGGGAGATAAACCCTAGCCGCTAGCTATGTTTAGGGATGGCCATGGGCTGGGCTGGACCGGGTCCTGAAGGGCCCAGGCCCAAGCCCATCTAATTATTTCAGGCCTTGGGCCGGGCCTAGGCACACAAATCTTCTTGTTGTTCGGCCCAAGCCCAGGTCCGACCCATTTCCTTTGGGTCAGGCTTGGGTCAGCCCGGCCCAAGACTAGACATGTTCTGCATACCTATACAAATAAACCTTGAGCTCCTCATGATTAATTGCCATGAATTCCTCTTAACAACACTCAATCCTTTCCTACTTCAAGAAATGTGACTACATGGATAATTTCTAGACTGAAAAACCCCCTAAATTGAATATACCATCCTCCTCACATGTAATATAAGACACAAAACATTAACCAACAAAATGGGAAATAATATTATCTTACTTATGAAAAAAACATTGTAAAATTGTAAATCAATCTCTTTAATTGTAAAACAATGACGCTCTAGTGACAATACAATGTCAAAATTTCTAAAACCACCACATAATTAAATTTCAGTTGCTATCGAAAATAAAAAAAAAAAGATTCTTCAACAATGATATACCTTAGCTACTAAGTTTGGAGCCTTGGAGGACAATACAACTTGGGGTTTTGGGAGTGGGATTTGGGTTTCTTGTGCATGAGGGTTAGGAGCCTATGGCATCAACCGTGTTTGGCGTGAGGGGAGGGAGCTGGGGGGGCATATGTCCCTGACTAAGGCATGTGGGCCACATTTGGGCTAGTTGTGGGCTCAATCTCGGACCATACTACGGGCCACCACTCGGGCCTATGTCGGCCGGGCCTTGGGCCGGGTCGGGTTGGGCCATGCCAAACCCGAGCCCGGCCCAAAAAAATTTGGGTCGATTTTTTAGGCACAGGCCCGGCCCAGTGTCCTCTTAGGCTTGGGCTGGGCCGGGCTTCGGGCTTGGTCGGACCAGACCAACCCAATGCCCATCCCTAGCCATGTCGGCCTCCTCCACCGCATGATGCACATCATAGCTGAGCTGCCAGTCCTCCTCGGCACACCTCTCCTCCACCGCTCCTCCGCCGCATAACAACACCTCTCTAGGCTCTCTTCCTCTATTAGAACGCTAGCCTTACTGCATCCTACGTGACCGCGATGGACATCTACGTTCTCCTTAATTGTGGTGCCTCTTAGCTACGTCTCCCCCAGACTCCCATCCTCCCTCGCAAGGAGCTCAAGGATGTCGCCGCCTATGATGTCAAGGATATTCCCGATGAGTATTCCACCGATGCACCTTTGTTGCGGCAAAGGAAGAGTATCAAATTAACCTTTGAAATAGAACAAAGGAAATGTATCAAATTCACATATTTTTAAGTATGTATCCGTTTTTTTGTAATAACTATGAAATGATTCTTTTGCTTTATATTGCCACTCTTTTCCCCAAAGTGCAAGTTTATGGAAACACCATGGTTAGAAGCATTGTTATATTTGTTTCTTTTTGGTTCCTGGTATTTTGAAGATGACCAGATCTACAGTATCCTGCAATATATGTCAGATTCAACAATGGAAAGACAACTTAAATGAGATTTATGTCAAAAAATTATGTGATTGTAGATACAGATATAACCATGTGATCATGGAGAAACTTGCTGCTAGTTAATATGTTGAGTTAACCTTGCTGAACATTATAGAATTGGCTTTTTGGAGCTGATGAATACTAGACCGGGACTGACATATTCGTGTTGGAGATGGGTCGGGCCGGGCCTGGGCTTGGGCCAAACCATAAAAAATTTTGCGGGCCAGGGCCTGAACTTTTAAGGTGGGCTTGGGCATGGGCCCTTCAGGGATCGGCCCAGCCCAGCCCATGCCCATCCCTATGTATAGCACCTCAGCAGAGAGAAAGGATGCTGGAAGCACGCAGGAGCGAAGATCGAAGCTCATCCTGGCTGAGAACTTTAGATACTCTTCCAGAGCAGCCCAGAGTCGTAGGATCAAGAATGATCCTCCATGAATACAACTATCATTCAATCGGGCATGCCAAAGCCATCCGATTTGGGAGCCCTCCATCAGCGAACCGTCATCGACCCTCTAGGACACACTACGTATATAAGTGAATCCATCTCGGTAGTTCGTTGGCACGTAAGATGGGGATATTTTGCACCTTTAGTTGCACCATTTTGTATTGTAATTTTAATCCTAAAACATTCATCTGCATTATTATTATTATTATATTTACATATTAACTCTCGAACTTTGTTTTATTGAACTTAGGTCCAGTGCCAGGCCACCTCACTTACTCATATACGTGAGGCACCTGGATATTTTGCAACCAACCCCCTCTGAGTTTGGTTATTTCGATTTGGTCTTAAAACTTTGAGAATTAGTGTAATATTGTTGGTTAAATTGCATATTAGGATTTGTAAGTTATTTTAATTATGTTTATGGAACTACCAATACGTATTAAATTAGATATATTCAGGCATTTTGCGTGATTGGCGCCTAAATTTTGTTTGAATGTTATGAAATGAATTAATACTTCCTGAAAATGTGTTCATGTCCCTATCAGCGTATTTATTTTTGTGCTTGCATTTTAATTATTAAAAATAACATTTTACATCGAAAAATGGTAGAAAGATTATATAAAGTGTTTGGAATCCTGTTTTATCATATATGTTTTTACAAGGCATTTAAAATTATCTTCCTATTTATAAAAAAATCAAAACATTGTATTTTCTCATGTTTTATATTTAAAAATACATTAAAATTATAAAATATTTTGAAAACTAAAAAAACTATTGGCTTATATAGTTATATTTCATTTTCTTTCAAAGTATTTTTAAAAATATAAAAAACCCCTAAAACTGCAAAACCCAGAAAACTTGTAAAAATTCTAGAAAAACTAAAAAAAACATTTTTTCTTTGTTTGAATTTTCTTTGTAATACATAGAATATATTAAAATTAATTTAAGGCTATTTAAACACTTATAGGTATTTATTAATCCCTAAATAAGGTCATTGATTTTACATATTCCCGATTTTAACTTATTTCAATATTTAAAATTTTATAAAAATAGAAAATTTTCTTTAAAAATTGACCCAAAATAGATAAAAATATTAAAAATCCAAAATACTTTATTTCTTGAATTCTGAGCTTGTTAGTCATATTTTAAAAAAAATCAAAAATATCTCTTTTCGATATGTTCTCTATATATTATATTTATTATTTCTATTAATATATGTTTTATTGCTAAAATTAAAAGTGCAAAATGCAAAATTAAAATATAATAATATTCAAAATTAAAAAATCCATAAAAATTAAAATATTAAAAACATGTAAAATTTTTTAAAAAGAAAAGGATAAAAATAAAAAAACAAAACACAAAAATATTATTAAGCAATTAGTAATAATTTTATCATCTACTCCCTATTGTCTCTGTGGTTCAATACTCTACATACTTATACTTTATACATATTTTGTAGAGTAAAAAAATATAATAAATTTCCAACTCATGTCACACCTTTATTGATTTCATCCATATATGTGGGTTTGATTATTGTTTAAATAGGGTTTTGTGTTCGATCAACACAGTGACCATTTTTCTAGCTTGTTAGATATGCAGACCCACCAAAGTCATGTTCAGTATTAACTAAACCCATATCTTGTAACTTAACAATAGCCTCACAAAATCTACGATGAAATATGTGTGTTTCATTTTGTCGTCACTCCAATAAACTCATCGGCAATGTTTGTACGCTTCTCATATTCACAATACATGCAAACCTGGATAATTCGAAAGGCGATATATCATTGCACTTCTTTTTTGCATAATCTCATTGAGCTCTCATTGTGCTCTACAAATCGGATCTGTAAGGACCATGGATTAATATCATTGAAATACATACAAAACATATGTGACCAAAATTTATGTGAAATATTTATCAATTTAGTGGGCTCGGAAGAATGACGCTCACTCTATAAATACACTATTAATTCCTCGATTGGATAGAGAATTTTATCAAAGTGTCCCATCTACAACAATCTCTTTTATTAATAAAAATAAAAATATTATCATAATCTCTTTTTATTAAAAAATACTAAATAAAAGCAAAAGTACTTATTAAAGATGTGTGAATGGTTTTATTATTGATTTTTGCATGGATAACTTAATCGCTTATGCCTCAGCTATTTATAAATTCTACACAAGTTTTCTCGTAAATCCATTTCATCCATTTCATTCCCAAATCTTCCATGAATCGGACACTCAAGATTCCTCTTCACGAGGGTCAATGGCAACATAATGATTGTACCTTCTTATCCCTAATAACATTGATATGGGATCAGATGAAAATAGTATGCACATGCTTGACGATAATATTCGCTTGAATAATACTATGAGAAAATGCCAGAAGTATCAAGATGCGTTTGCATGTATGTAGCTGTGGCTATGACAAAGGGCATACAAAATGCTTCACTTGCATAAATTTATATATGCATTCACTTTCTGAGTCATTTAAGTTAACCTTGTATGTAGAGCCTTTGTGATCTAACATTTGGAACTGCGTCTACGTAAATCTCCGAATGTGACATGATCTTGCTTCTTTGGTATTAATCTCAAGCAAGTGCTTGTACCTCTTGGTTAACTTTATAGTTATCAACTCTAGTTCTTCTCGATGACCATTGAAATAATCATTAATTCATAAAAATATTATTAAAATCATTGATATTATAATCTCCTTTCAGAACATTATTGAAAGTTTCTAATAGATTCATAATCATGTGTCCATATCGATGTCTATTATCTTGACTTAATGTCCACTAAGTGTGATCGCCATTATATTGTGGCACGTTCCAATCAAAAGCTCCTCCATAAAGAATACACATATCTTGCATCATGCTATTCAATTTATTTTCACATGGATCTTCTCCGATTGCATAAAACCAAATCTTGATAGAACGAATTTTGTGCCCAGCTCGATATATATTTGCACGCATATGTCAAAGATAATTACGATGACTGAATCCTTCTTCAAGTGGAAAAAACCACTAACATCGTCTTTTAAATCAAGAAAGTGATCACTAATAAAGAAAATATATGCAGGGTTGATGTTTCGCTTCAACAAATTAAGAAATCATCTCCAAGATGTAATGTTCTTGTTCTTTTCAGCTATAGCAAAGGCAAGCAGAAATAGATCATTATTCACATTGACTATCGTTGGCATGTACATATGTTTAGCATATTTCCAGAACATATGTGCACCTTCTATACTTAATACCGCATGGAAAAATCTAAAAGCTCCGTGACAAGGACCAAATGCAACAAACAATTCATGAAAATGTATCTGCGCCTCAATTTCACCCGGATGTCTTTTAAACCATGTATATGTCCCGGTATTGTGGCGTTGTAGAGTATGAATAAATCTTCTGACATTATAGTAAGATGCATCCTCATACCCATAAATAACATCCATTACCCTTCTCCGTGCATTCCAAGCTGTCATATAATCGATCTCCATCTTCAACTCATCTTTTATTTTATGCATAATAACAGTTGGAGTCATACTAACCTATACTCTAAGCAATGATAATGTGTATTGTACTACAAAAACAGAGATGCATTGATGATGTTTGACTAATATTATAGGGTTTTTGTATGTATGGTCTCTTTTACACCTGGAGAAACAACAATCTCCGTCGAATTTCCTTTCAGATGCATGTAAACGCCATCCACAATCTTCATGTATGTATCTAACAGTGAGCATTTGTTTATTTGATTCCTTGATTTATATTGTACATATTTTTCCATACTCCATTTTCTAAGATCATATTGTAAATCCTTCTTGACTTGTAGCTCTTGCCCAATCAATTATCTTGACTAGAATCATCGATAGGAGCACTTTGTCTCTCTACAAAAGCTACATGTTTTGCCTTTGCAGTTTCATATTCAAACACATGAGGCAACTTCTCAGTGGCATCCTCATTGCTCCCACAATAGTAACTTCCTCTATCTTCATTCCCTAAAGTCAATGAACTACATCCAAAATCATGACACATGTTAGTATTTGGGTGTCTTCTTCATCGATCGGTTTGTCTTCACTCTCATTTTCTTCTATATCCTCTTCAGTTCTTTATGTCAACATGTCCTCATAATCATTTAATTGTAACGGATCATCGATGTTCTCAACTAGTAAAAGATTTGTTATCATGATTAAAGCATTCTGCTAGCTTAATTATTACTATATAAACTATTAGTTCTTTCAATTTAAATGTATTACATATTACCTTATAGAGGAAGGCATGTTATCTTGATCAAGAGAGATGGCTTCCACATAGAGGTGAATAAAGTTAACTTTATCAATCGAATTCATCATTACTTAGAACCAAAAAAAGTTGGTCCTTTTGTTGTTGGGACACGAACTGGTATCACTTGTGTTCTAATACCAGTTGATACGAACCATCAGTATCGCCTCTACTCGGATACCGGATGAACTCTAGGATACATATGCGCAATCGACCACCGCCCAGAAGCACGTGAAAGAAAGAACAAATATATATAATAGTGGTCGGTCACCTCTCGCGACCATCGAAAAAGAAAGATCACTCAAAGAAGAACGAGTACAACTCTCTCCATTCCCTCACTCTCTTCCTCTCTTCTCTCTCTCCCCTTTTCTCTAGAGGTTTCATTGTTCTTCTGGTGGTGTAGAGGCATTGCCTCCACCCCTTCTTTATATAGCTCAAATACAACCCCGTAATCCTATTCCCAATAGGACTATAAATAGAATACAACTCAACTACTATTAGGATTAGGAGTCCAATCCCATTAGGATTCCTAATCCTAATTTGACTCTAATCCTAACAATCTCTCCCATGAGTTGAATGGACATGATCTCTTCATTGTCTTGAGCCTGTACTGAGCTATCAGCGTCATCTGCAGGTCTCATTAGCAGGATCTCACCAACTATGGGTGACGCACTCGTCACTAGGCATCAGGCACTCGCACAACTCAACATTATGCCTCATGACGTGGCACCACAAATCTCTCGTGACTAGAGATTGTGTCGACATCCTCTGGTAAAGAAAATCGCACTCACTTCTCCTTTTTTCACACTTCTACATTAGAGATGTCAATAACATACCACTCTCTCATCGTATTGCTCATCCTAGGAATAACCGGAGCTCCATCACCAGTCGCGACCCGTCCCTTAAGATTATACACCTTGTTCAACATCCTCGTCCCACGCATCACCACGTGTGCTCCCTTGCTCGCTCTGAGAACTCCCCCTTCAATGGTAACTCGATATCCTTGTGACTCGATCGTTCCCAGTGAAATCAGATTTTCCTTGGCTGTAGGAATGTGTCTAGCACCTGTCAGAGTTCGTACAGCTCCATCAAACATGCAAAACTGCACTGATCCAATACCCTTGACGTGGTGAACATCCCCACCTCCCATCTTAACCGCGCCATCATTGCATGCCTAATATGTACTAAACTGCTCTCTGGATGAGCGCATGTGATCTGAACATGTCCAGAAGTCATCTTGAATCTACCTTCATCTCCCTAGAGCACGCTAGCAAGTCTCCCTCGCAGACTGCGGTGGAATCCTCTTGGTTGGGTTCAGAATTACCAACCTTTATCTTTCTTTTCTCCTTCTCACATCTTGGACAACGAGTTATCTTATGACCCTCCTTGTCACAATAGCAGCATCTGATTGGACCTCGTGACTTGGATCGACCTCTGAATCCTAACTTCCTTGATCTTGAGCGTCTACCCTTGATTGCCAGCACATGACCTTCATCATTCGTTGTCTCATCTGTCGAAGTCCGTCGAGACTCATTCATAAGCAGCGAAGCAACTGTCTCGTCTAATGTGATAGTCTCCTTACCATAGAGTAACGTCATCACAATATGATTGTAGGAAGATGGAAGGGAACTCAACAAGATCAGCGCCTTATCCTCCTCCTTGAAGAGAGATTCTCCTTTCACATTCTTCTCCTCAAGTGTGAGCATGTCTATCAAAATCTTGTTGAATTCATCTAAGTGCACTTTGAGATTTTCTACCCCGGTCATCTTAAGACCATAGAGCATCTTATTCATCAATAGCTGATTCGTCAAAGATTTAGACTTGTATCGTCCTTCGAGCTTCACCCGAACCTCTGCTAGATCTTCCAGACTGATGACTTCGCGAAGAGTGTTGTCTGCCTAGAACAGTTGTATTGTACTATTCGTGAGATCCATCATCTCCTTCCACTCTTCTGCTTTCATCTTCTCTAGCTTCTTTTCTTTATCCTAGAGAGCTTTCACAAGTTCTTCTCATGTGAGTATGTTCTTCACCCCTTGTTTCCATAAGGTGAAGTCGTTCTTCTCGTTGAAGGGTTACACGAAGAATGATGCACCTTTCAATGAAATTTTCACCATCACTTTCTTATCGTACATCCTTGTACAATCTAAAAAATTAGAGCAGAATCCTCCCAATCTGAAGCATCCGAATCGTCCAGAGTACGCAAAAAAACCTATTTGGACTCTTGGATCACCTCAATCGGACTCTGGATGCTCCTGATCTCAACGGCTCACCGTAATCGTTGGATCTTAACTGCCTCTAAAGAAAGCGCACATGTTGCATCGTCTCCTCGACGTCGAATCTCGTTCTGATCCGACACACTGTATCCCTCGTTGTCATCGAACCAGACTCTGATACCATTTGTTGGGACACAACCCCTTGGTACCAACTCTACTCTGATACCAGTGGATACGAACCATCAATATCGCCTCTGCTCGGATACCGGATGAACCCTAGGATACAGATGCGCAATTGACCACCGCTCGGAAGTATGTGAAAGAAAGAACAAACATATATAACAATGGTCGGTCACCTCTCGCAGCCATCGGAGAAGAAATATCACTAAAAGAAGAACGAGTACAACTCTTTCTTCCCTCACTCTCTTCCTCTCTTCTCTCTCTCTCTCTCCTTTTCTCCAGGGGTTACATTGTTCTTGTGATGCTGTAGAGGCAATGCCTTCACCCCTCTTTATAAAGCCCAAATACAACCCCATATTCCTATTCCCAATAGGACTATGAATAAAATACAACTCAACTATTATTAGGATTAGGAGTCCAATCCCATTAGGATTCCTAATCCTAATTTTGACTCTAATCCTAACATGTAAAATCACTTACCTGTTAATGTAAGGATGTAACGATCAAGGAAAATATTAGTGGCTACGAGAACTAGACCCAACATATCAATACAAGTTATATGACGTGGGAAGATAATCATATGCTTCCGACTGTTGTTATAGTCTACAAGATAATCAGGCATGCTCACATATCCGTCCCAATGCAAAATGTATATACATTGTTGCAAGCCAAATCTAAAGAAAAAATCACGTGTATATAAGTAGATCAAGATTTAAAAATACTAAAATATTTTGATGAATGAGTTACTAAAAAGTGTAGTGTATATGTTTATACACATCGATGAGCAATTAAATACGGATATCTAATTTTTAATTAATGACTTCTAAGGTTTGTTGTGTAAGACACAATGGATGCATAAAATGGTTATAAGTTCAAGATATTTCTTTTTGTAAATGCCAGTATCATATATTCAATCGCATTGGATCACATCAAGTAAATCGTGTATTCAAACATAATTTAAATATATAGGAAATTTTATTACTTAAGATTTACTGATCATAACTACATCATATAACAGAAGAAGCATATTTACGATACATTTCAAAGGTTGTGACCAATAATTTTAGTTGTGCATTTGTTGTCAATTAAATTTAATTCCGTATGTAATTATCTACATCAATCGTAAATGAAATATTATATCTACATTCATCAATGAATTAGATTCAATTTGATCTACATCTAATTCAATCACATTTCGAAGGAAAATATACACAATAAAATATATTAATACGTGAAATGGAAGATTGTATGCAAAGATAAAAATAAATCCAAGTAGATAATATTATATAATCTTCTCTCACACGAAAAATTTCCCGTAAAAAAGTTATTATGAAAACAACGAGAATCTCGATTTCATTCTTGCTTTGATCAGAATATCAAAATGCCATACACGAGATGAGCGAATTTATGAGAGAGAAATAGAGAGTTTAGGAGAAGGAGATAAGGAAGTAGGAGAAATAGGAGGGTTGGAGGGAGCTGTAGGTTTGGGATTGAGAGAAATAAGAGGAGGTGAGAAGGTGCTTATATAGCAATATACAAATGAGCACCTCATTAAGGTGCTGATATGGTGTTGTGTCAACTATCAGCTCCAAATTAGCACTTTATGTGCCGATTTGGAAGGTAGGCGGTAGAATACATCCTCCAAATGCTGAAGTGTCGATTTGAGCATGGCTTCAGAAATCGACACCCAAAATATCAAATGATAACTATTTTTAAAAATTAAATGTTGCTATCTATTTAATTAAATTGCAAATATTTTAATCATTAATTTAAAAAATCCTTTTTAATCCTTTTGATGAGTCGCAATGCACATTAAACCTGAGATGTTAAAGCACATCTGGCAATAAGGATATCTCGATTAATGATAGAATACTCACACTTCCAATTTGACCCTCATGTCTCCAACCATTGTTACACGTATCTTCCATTTGGCACATCTACCACTTCTCCGCCGCCTCTTAACCCTCCCTCCATCATCTCTCTCTCAGTCCCACCACCGCCCCAGCAATCATGTAGCATTCTTCTCCAACGATGTTCCGTTTGGCAGGGCGTTCTCTGAACGACCATCATAACCACCCCAATCTCTGATGAAGTTCTCTTTCAAGCCATCATTCGGCGAGATTGATAGAATAAAACATCACATTCCCTCGTATCTGGAATTTAAATGCAGTGCTTCATAACGAACTATTGATAATACAGACATTTATCTCGAATTTCATCCAATGCTTCTGAAAGTTCATACAGTCGTTGATAGAGACATTTAAAGACCGGCATAAACCATACAACACAACGCTTAATCTCCAAAACACCATGAAGCACACAATCTCTCATGCCTTTAGTAATTGATTAGCATCGACGCCATACCACCAAATGAAGCTTGTACACAGTTTAGACGTGCATTAGCTGCTCCAAACATTTAGTCCAAAGTCGAACACGATTGTATTTCCAAAAACCAAAATTTTGGACCAGATAAAGATATCAATAGTGCAGACTGCTAACATGCAGATGTAAAACCAAATCCTGTCTAAATTGACGACGTATATCAACTCCAAGGACAGTGATATTATAATATGACGAATACCTGAGGTTCCAGTCTGCACAAACAACCTATAACCAGGTCACTTCCAACAGTTCAAGTTTCGTTCAAAGAAACCTCGCACGTTCAAGTTCCAAGCCAAATAGACTATAAAATCGCCACATATTTCAATTGATATAAATGGCACTAAGATAGCAAAAACATATGTATATATCATTCCAGACAACAAAGCAGCATGTACCATTAAACCTCAAAAGCACGTTATTCATAAAGCTCCACATCCCTGAAAAACTCCAACCCCTCATTACACACCTTACAGAACCAGTTCACAAAGCCACCAATTCCACGGCACACTATAGAGTTCCACATTTACTTTACCATGACAGATACAAACTAATACCAAATCATGAAGGTTTGATAGTCCAACTAGAAAACAGAAACCATTTAGTTCGGCATGCCCCCTCGGAGTCGGAGGACAAGGTGAAGGGTGGATTCTTTCTGGATGTTATAATCCGCCAAGGTCCTTCCATCTTCCAACTGCTTACCAGCGAAGATGAGCCTCTGCTGGTCCGGGGGGATGCCCTCTTTGTCCTGAATCTTTGCCTTCACATTGTCGATGGTGTCCGAGCTCTCAACCTCCAGAGTGATGGTCTTCCCAGTCAAGGTCTTCACGAAAATCTGCATGCCTCCACGGAGTCGCAGGACCAGATGGAGGGTGGACTCCTTTTGGATGTTGTAGTCCGCAAGGGTCCTCCCATCTTCCAACTGCTTCCCTGCAAAGATGAGCCTTTGCTGGTCCGGGGGAATACCCTCCTTATCCTGGATTTTCGCTTTCACATTGTCAATGGTGTCTGAGCTCTCCACCTCCAGTGTGATTGTCTTCCCCGTCAATGTCTTCACGAAGATCTGCATACCCCCACGGAGACGAAGGACCAGATGAAGGTTACATCTTCAAGTATGTCTTATGGTTCCTTCACCAAATCCATCTGTTAAGAATGTAACCATGTTGGTCTTCTTACGCGGTTCATGTGGAACAAGTCATATACTCAAGATGATATTATGTCCCTCATCGAAAAGGATATGATCAAAAGTCAATATCCTAATGATTATTCAATTTTTATCGATTGTACCCATCTGAGATATTGCAATATCAGTTATATCCTTCCTTTTTTGCAATATCAGTTGTGCCCCCGACTTCTTGCACCTTTATCATTTGTGACCTTATGTTAGCTAGGTCGTCAATGAATTGAACTTAACCATGATTTATCCCAGCCATGGTTCTATTAAGAGGGGTATAATTGTCATCCTCCTTTGCCAAGCTCTCCGTCCCGACCTCCTTCTCCTCCTCCACCCAGCCCTCTGCCCCAACATCCTCCTCCACCATCCGGACTTCCTCCTTCTCCACCCAGTCCTCAACCATGACTTCCTCCTCCTCCCTGTCCGCCTCTGCCCAGTCCACCACCTAGACCTCCTCCACTGCTCGAACCTCCTCTGCCCAACCCTCCATCCCAATCTCCTCCTCCTTCACCCAGCCCTCTGCCCCAACCTCCTCCACCACCACCCTGAACTCCTCCTCCTCCTCTGATTCTCCCGACCTCCATCTCGAGCAAAGGGGCTCGACTCTGATGGGTTCCAAGTGAAAAATGCAGCAGCAGCAACATCTACTATGTTGTGTGTGTGAGTGGGTGTGTGCGCGCACTTGTGTGTGTGTGTGTGTGTGTGTGTGTGTTTGTGTGTGTGTGTGTGTTTGTGTGTGTGTGTGTATGTGTGTGTGTGTGTTGTGATGGGTTCAAATATATATATGGTAGAGGGATTGGGGAAGAAGATGGGTTTTATGGGTAAAGAGGTGGTGATGATGATGGATAGATGTGCAGTGGGTGCAAAGAAGGAGTGAATATGAGTAGGAAAAAAGAAGATGGAAAAAAATCTCCAGTTGCAACATCATAGTACAAGTGATTTGTTTAGGAGTCTCAAATGTTTAATTAATCGGTTTAAAAAGTGTCTCGAAAAATTTGAGAAAATCATATTTGAGATGGGAAAAAGTAATTTATCCATGAAAATATAAAAAGTTTTGGTGATTTGGTGAACGAATGGAGATGCAAAGAGGAGAGAGAAAATAAGATGAGTAAGGGAAGAAGAAGAGTAATGGAGGAAGAAGACAAAGAACAAGGAGTTACCTGGAATGGGGTCACTTGGGAGTGTTGAACTCAAAGGAGTTCGACGATTGTGGCCTATGAAATCCGAGGATGATGGTCCATAGGAGATTATCTTCGATTGTAGCCTTCATCGATGATTGTCGCAAGTAGATTGAAACACCACAATATGGTCTTGTTTCTGATGATCGCCATAATATGGTCATGTTTCAGATGTTCTCTTCCTTGGGAAGTTGCTGCTCAAGAGAAGGAGCATGCAAATTGGTAGTCGAACTTGAGCTCGAAAACAACAAATATGGGTTCCATGTCCTTCATCTCAGCCATGACGTCTTACTCTCTGCCCCTTGCACTTGAACATCTCCTGGTTGATTTAAGTAACATTGAATAAACCCACCACATGTCTAATGCCAGTGTGGAGCTATAGCAGAAATGTTAATGGTATAAATCGAGAAGAGGCTGGAGGGGGAGAGACGTGGTGGAGGTGGTCGTCGTCGGAGGAGGAGGAGGAGGGGATGGAGGGGGGAGGGGTGGAGGAGAATGTGGTCGAAGGAGGAGGAAGGGCTGGAGGGGGAGGATGGAGGAAGAGTGGAAGAAAGAAGAAGAAGAAAAGGAGAAGAAAAAGACCCTTTTACCCTCGATTTTTATCTAACTATCATTGCATCCCCAAAGTTAACATCCATTTGAGATGGAGATGGATAACAACTAATCCAAAGGGTACAAGTTCTCATTGTGGAAGAAGTCATGGCTAAACTTATATTCCAAAAAAAAGGAAGAGGTATAATTGATATTGCAATATCTCATAGAGGCACAATTTATAAAAACCCATGATTATTTGTGCAAAAGGTTCACTATTATTTGAGTTTCCAACATATTCTTAGTAATGACCCTAGTAGAAGCTGCGAAACTATTCTCATATTCATATCTTAAGCTATATGCTTAGAATATTTATATTCATATAATAGAGTTATCTATGATATATGTAACAAAATTTATTGTTTACCCTATCTGGTATAATAATAATAATAATATATATAGTATATTTACTTTAGGGATTTTTACCCGACAGACCCTATAATCTTTGTCAATTACCTCTACAACCTTTGAAACTATGTAATTCCTCCCTCACCCCCATAAACTTGCACCGTCTTACCGTACAAACCCTACCGTTAAATTGACACATCTAAAGTTAACTTCCTTCGGTTAAAAACTAGTTAATATAACCAACCATGATTGAACAACTAGAATTAACCAAGAAAAAAAACAAGCAGGGAGCGCGAGCAGGGGAGGGAGGCATCGAAGGGGTCTTGACCTGGGGAGGCGCGGGGCGAGAAGGGGACGGGGGGAGGGTCGAGGAAGGCGGTGGGGCTGGGGGAGGCTTCAAGCGATAGTGGGCAGGGGGTCGACCTAGGGAGGCATGGGGCAGGCTAGGGAAGGCGGCGGGGCTGGGGGAGGCTTCAAGTGGCAGTGGGCTGGGGGGGGGGGGGGGGGGCGTGCTTGACGCAACGAGGGGTGAGAAGGGGCCGGGGGGCGCGAGCAGGGGAGGGAAGCGTCTAAGGGGGCTTGACCTGGGGAGGCACGGGATGAGAAGGGGACCGCAGGGGGGTCGACCTGGGAAGCGCGGGGCGGGCCAGGGAAGGCGGCGGGGATGGGGGAGGCTTCAAGCGGCGGTGGGCGGGGCGGGGGAGGGGGGCTTCGATTGGCGGAGGTAGGGGGCTTGAGCAGGGGAGGCAGCGGACCCGGGGGAGCGGGGGGGGGGGGGGGGGGGGGGCTTCGAGCGGAACCTGGGGAGGCGCGGGCGAGGGTTCGCGCAGGGGAGGCGTGCCGGGGGCGGGGGGGGGGGGGACGTCCTTCGATCTGGGGAGGCACGGGGGGCTTCGACCTGGCGAGACGCGGGGAGGCTTCGAGCAGGAGAGGTCGGGTGCCAGGCAGGGGACGAGGCAGGCCGGGGGAGCTTCGAGCAGTTGGAGGGGGGCTTGAGCTGGGGAGGCGGTGCCCGGGGGGCTTCGACGCAGCGTGGCCCCAGGGGAGGCTTCAACCTGGGGAGGAAGTGGCAATTCCAGTAAATTCGATAAATAAAATAGGTATAATGTAAAAGAAGATAGCAGAATCCGGTTAGCTTTAATGGTTGAATGGATGAGGGTTAACCACAGGGTTTGTATGGTAAAGGTTAACAAGTTTACATGGGTAAGGGAGAAATTATGTAGTTTCAAAGGTCGTAGAGGTAATTGACAAAGATTATAGGGTCTGTCGGGTAAAAATCCCTTTACTTTATGTATGTCATCCTTTACGTGTATAATATTTTTTGGGGATTTTTACCCGGCAGACCCTATAATCTTTGTCAATTACCTCTACGACCTTTGAAACATCCTAATTCCACCCTCGACCCCGTAAACTTGCTAATCCTTACCCTACAGACCCTATGGTTAACCTCCATCCATTTACCCGTTAAAACTAACCAGATTCCATTATGTGACTTTATATTATACCCATTTTGTTTATCAAATTTACATTGAGTGCCATCCTCTAGGTCTCCTCCTCTCCGACCTCCGCCGCCTCCTCTAGGTCTGCCGCTCCATCCCCCTCCACCACCTCCTCCACCTCTTCTCGGCAGTCGAGGCCGATCTCGAGCTCCCTCGACCCCACCTAAGCCCGACCACCTCCTCCTGGACAACCGTGTCAACCTCCCCTTGCCCACCCTCTGTCGGCCTGACCCCCGCGCCAACCCTCCGGCCCAGGCAGAGAAGCCCCCCCCCCCACCCCGCCCATCGCTGATGCCCTCCAACATATCAACTCCACCACGAGCCCGCTGCACCGTTGCTGCTGCCATGCCTCGCTCGTCGCCCTCCAACATAGCCTCTCCACCCCGAGCCCTCTGCAACAACCCCCCCAACCAAAGCTCCGAGCCCTCTTCCCTCCGCCCTGATCCCTCCGCCCCCCTCCCCGAACCCTAGCTGGAGCCCTCTACACCCCCCACCCCCCGAGCCAGAGCTCCGAGCCCTCCGCCCTTCGCCCCAAGCATCCCCAGCCCTGCCACGCCCCCACCCATCGCCCCGAGACCTAGCCCTTGTCCCATTCTCCCTGACGCCTGAGCCATGCCGCCCCAGCCCCTGCCCCTGTTCCAAGCCCTGCCACCATCCCGAGCCCTGCCGCCCACACTCGCCCCTGACTCCCAGCAACCTTGTCGATGCTCAACCCTCGGCCCTTGACTTCGCTGGCAACCTCCTCTCCGACCTATGGAAAGAACAAGGAGATGAAACATCCTCCATTGGATTTCCATTAGTTAGATTAACTCAAGAATAACCCAAGTAACTGACTCAAATAAAGTTAGAACTGACGTCAGGGGCTGTTGGGTAAGACGGAGCAAGTTTATGGGGTTGAGGAAGGAATTAGATTGTTTCAAAGGTCGTATAGGTAATTGACAAATATTATAGGGTCTGCCGGGTAAAAATCCCTATTTTTTGTGATTATTCATGTCCGATCTATATATGTTTTCTATTTGTATCTCCTTCTAATGATATGATAGTACATATGTTCTATTCATTAATATCCTTATTCATATTTATATCCATATTCTAATATTGAGAAAAAATGATAATACAAATATCTACAATTATGCCTAACTATTTTCATCTCCACTACTTTTTTAGAATTATAAATCCATAACCATATCCACTTTCATAATTACGTATTGGAAATCCTTCGTAATTCTGAATTACACCCAAACACCTAGATAGTGCCTTTCCGTTTACACCCACTATGTTATTTTCCTTTACCAACTCAACCACTTCCTTAGGTTAATCTAACCATATTAAAATCAACTGCTCATATATATATATATATATATATATATATATATATATATATTATTTATGTTTTCACTCACCCTTGACCATTCTCCCCATCCTCTCTCTCCCCAGAAGGCTTGGACTCTAATGCCCTGTTTGTTTGGAGAATAGGCACTAGAATAAAGGGTCAATTCCATTTAGTATGATTTTCAAGAGTACGGATATTCCCATCCGCATCCCATTATTTCATCTTATTCCATGATTATTCTTATATTTATTCCACCTTACTTACCCACATTTCACCTTATTTACCTTATCCCTATCTTTCTAGCCGAACAGAGAATTGATCTTTATTCTCCTTATTCCCCATCATTATTCGTGCATATTCTCGAACCGAACGCCCCTTAAGGGGTCATGATTGAGAGGGTGGGGGGAGGCTTTGATGGGGCAGCAATATCAACTGCCAACATCGGTGGTTTAATTCCACGTTGACGAGGGCAACACAAGATGATCGAACCACTGAACAATACCATAGAAAAAGTGACTACATGGGATAATGTTGAAGCCTTGGAGGTGCCTATTGGAGAGGGAAGGCGGTGAATGCGGTGACATGGAGGACAATCCCGGCCGACGGATGTGAGAGGTATGGCGTACGAAGGTGGTGAATGTCGTGGTGAACGCCGTGGATATGGATTAGAGAAGAACATGAAGACCGGAGCTGATGCCATGTGGTGATGCAATGGGACGTCAAGATGGTGGTCCACCAGGAAAGTGACGGATTGATGGTTGTGAATGTATGGGTCAGAGGTGATGGTTTCCATTTCTGGACATCGAGTAGGTCTTCTTCTATCAAAGAGTTAGATGTTGTGGTTGACGAAGGAGGTCCAGTGATGTTTCCCGGACATTTGATCCCCCTACTGCCATGATCATGGTTGGTGCTCTTTAGGGTGTGGTTTAATGCCAATGAGGATATATGGGCAGTTGACCTTGGAAGTCATAAGCGGGGGAAGTCGAGGCGGTGGTTGAGAGTAATAGAGGTGACATAGGTGGTTCTCTACGATCTCAGGCCTCATGCCCGAGGTTGATGAAGAACAGAGCTTTGAAATAGGTTAGGAGCGGGGTGGTGGTCTGGTCATCTTCATGCATGGAAAAGTATCGTGTGTTGGATCACGATGGCATGCAGGAAATCTACCTTAAAAGAGAGAGCAAAAATAGTGGGGATCAGATTAGAGGGTGTGGAAGATGGGGGGAGGAGAAAGGATGGGTACAAATTGCAAATTTCATGGAGTTGAAAGGGGAAAATGTCATATTAATGGGTTTCTGTTAAATTTTAACGAGAAGAAGTCGACGGAGGTTAATTTAAAGTTATGTCATGTAATGATTAACAATTATTCAGAGTCACAAGTGTAACTTGGAATTATGGAAGATTAAACATATAATTACGAAAATATAGAGAGTTATAGATGTAAATATCCCTTTATTTTTGGAGGACCCTTTTTTTTTAAACTAGGGAGTTATTCTCATTAATGAATGATAATGGAGTAGAAGGACTAAGGAATGGTCATGTCTGACCACTCACCATTTACATCATTACACAAAGAGTATGTGGCAAGCTTATGAGTTGTAGATACCATAACTATTGTGGTGCAAATCACTTTGACTGTGTTGAACTTGCACAGTAGTTCAATGGAGTTCCCCTACAATCTTCTCATTGACCAAGGCGGAAGAGTAAACAAGATTGATCATCCTCACTACAGCTTTGCAATCTAAATAGATTATAATGATATTTCCTTGGAATTGGACTAAAGCTTCTGCCTCCCCAGGAGTATCAGAAGGACGATTTTGATCGTGCATTGCTGCTGCTAAGAGAACTCGAGTCCTACCTGGATAACATTTCGGAACCGGGTCAGCCCGGAAACTTTTTACTGGAGCTCCGAATGAGGAAAATTTCTCTCGGGTGACCAAACGATTCCGGAGCCTTCGAGAGACCGCAATCCTAATCAACGAGGAGAGGTTGCCGCCCGCCAGAAACGAAGAAAGAGGAAGTTGTCTCGGTGCGCCCCACGCCATCCGATCCGCCCACGGTGATTGCACGTCTCCGCGATTCTGCCCTCCGCGTAAGACGGTCCCACATCACCTCCCCACCTATAAGAGGGACTCCGTCGTTCTTCCCTTTTCCCAAGCCATTCTCGAGTTTCTCCTTCTCGCTCACAGCACGTCTTCTCGTTCAAACGTCCTCTTCTCGCTCAATCGTCCGTCAAGGTACAGGGGAATTCCATCTTCACCCTTTCTACAATCTATTTATAAATCGAAATCTTTAGATTTTCGTTTGGGATTGTTTTGATGCGATATCTGTCATCCTACCTATGTCTAGGGTTCCGTTATACAAGTTTCTCCCCTCTTTATCTGTGTAAATTCATGTTTTCGTGGGATCTACCCATGTCCATGGTCCCAGGAAAGGATATCTACTGTTCTACTGACCTCCGCAAGATGTGAAATGTTATTTTCGCCATTCGGAAGCAGATCGTGTTTACAAATTTAGGATCGTCTATGATAAGAGCATGTCTAAGCTATAGAGACCTTTCGATTTTTGATCTCTGCCATCTTTAATCTAGAGTGTTGATGGAAAGAGCGTGCAGCAATTTATTCCAGAGACATGAACACATCTGGTTTTGCATATTCCTTATTTTCTACTTGCAGTCTTATTGGGCATCCTCGGTTTTATCTTTTCGAATGAATCATTGTCAAGCTAGTTCCTTGTCAATAAAACCTACATATGCTATAGAGATAAGTTCATCGTTATTCTGCGTATCATCTATATTTTCGTTACTGGTAAATGTTTCGATCTGGAACGAGTTATAATTTTTTTCATTGTCAAATAGCCGTGCACATTTGAGAATAATATTTTTATGAAATCATATGGCATTTTTGCTCGTTTTAGTTCTTTTTTCTGTTGACTGTTATGTTACTTCGTGCACCTGCTTGTAAATTTGTCTGTGGCGTTCTCACATAGCTTATTTGCTTGGTTACAGATGCAAATCTTTGTGAAGACACTCACAGGAAAGACCATCACCCTTGAAGTCGAAAGCTCGGATACCATTGATAATGTCAAAGCTAAGATCCAAGACAAGGAAGGTATCCCTCCTGACCAGCAGAGACTGATCTTTGCCGGCAAACAGCTCGAGGATGGGCGCACCTTGGCTGACTACAACATCCAGAAGGAATCTACTCTTCACCTTGTCCTCCGTCTTCGTGGTGGGATGCAGATATTCGTGAAGACCTTAACTGGAAAAACTATTACACTTGAAGTCGAGAGCTCGGACACCATAGACAATGTGAAGGCAAAGATTCAGGACAAGGAGGGTATTCCACCGGACCAGCAGAGGCTGATTTTTGCTGGGAAACAGCTCGAGGATGGCAGGACCCTCGTTGACTATAACATCCAGAAGGAATCCACCCTTCACCTTGTTCTACGCCTTCGAGGTGGTATGCAGATCTTCGTCAAGACCTTGACAGGGAAGACCATCACATTGGAAGTTGAGAGCTCTGACACAATCGACAATGTGAAGGCCAAGATTCAAGACAAGGAGGGAATCCCCCCAGACCAGCAGAGACTTATATTTGCTGGGAAGCAGCTTGAGGATGGGAGGACCCTTGCGGACTACAACATCCAAAAGGAGTCAACCCTCCATCTGGTCCTGCGACTCCGTGGAGGCATGCAGATTTTCGTGAAGACCTTGACTGGGAAGACCATCACTCTGGAGGTTGAGAGCTCGGACACCATCGACAATGTGAAGGCAAAGATTCAGGACAAAGAGGGCATCCCCCCGGACCAGCAGAGGCTCATCTTCGCTGGTAAGCAGTTGGAAGATGGAAGGACCTTGGCGGATTATAACATCCAGAAAGAATCCACCCTTCACCTTGTCCTCCGACTCCGAGGGGGCATGCCGCGGGGCATGCCGAACTAAATGGTTTCTGTTTTCTAGTTGGACTATCAAACCTTCATGATTTGGTATTAGTTTGTATCTGTCATGGTAAAGTAAATGTGGAACTCTATAGTGTGCCGTGGAATTGGTGGATTTGTGAACTGGTTCTGTAAGGCCCTGTTCGTTTGGGGTATAAGGAAGAATGGAATAAGGGGAATAAACCCTCAACACGCTTCCCCGTAGTACGACTATTCCCCATTATTTCATCTTATTTCACTCTTATTCCTATCTTTATCCCACCTTACCAACCTTTATTTCACCTTATTCTCCTTATTCTTATCCTCCAGGCGAACGGAGAATAGGCCCTTATTCTCCTTATTCCCCATCCTCATTCCTGCTTATTCTCCTACCGAACGGGCCCTAAGGTGTGTAATGTGGGGTTGGAGTTTTTTATGGATGCGGAGCTTTACGAAGCTTTATGAATAATCTTGATGTTTATGAATAATCTGACTTTGACGTTTACTGGAATGTCTGATCCTATGTTATTGCTATCTTAGGGCCTCCTGACATTGTATTTTCATCATATTTTCATCATTTGATGTTTGGTCATTTCCTGGTTGTTTGTTTATGGGTAGGATCTCGAACTTGTGGGTTTCATTGGATAGAAATATTGAGGTGATCTGTTTTTAATTTGGTTGTACCGACTGGAACCGTCGGTAACTGTCTTATATTATTTTTCTTTAAGGAAGATCAAAAGAGTAAAAGAGTGAAAACATATTGAGGTCAGATGATATCATGTGGGATGGCGATATCGCGAGAGATGGGGCGGTATTGTGTTAGACGGAATAATATTGTGCAAGAGGAGTGCATCATCGAAATAGATTGAGAGAGAATTAAGAGAAATATTGACGATCATCAAAAAAATGAGAGAGAAGGGGAATTGAGATGGGAATAACTAAATATGGATTACAACTTTATAATTTATAGTTATACTTTATTATTTTGGAGATTTAACATTTGCCTTTCAAGACTTGATGAATTGTATGGCGTGTGTGCGTGCGTGCGTGTATGAAAATCAATCCAATTCAATCCAATAGGATCGGATTACAGATTTTATCCGATCCATATGCACCCCTACCTGAGAGCACCTGACTAGAAAATATTGATGATGCTCCCATACTTCTTTGTTGCACCAATGACTTGACGAGTGGGTTAGAATATGTTGTTGTGAGTAGTCGCCTACTTTGCAATAGGTGGCATTCCTACTATCATATCAATTGATTAATGAAAAGACTACTTGATTAGCCCGGGTGTGCATGGGTTGGGTATCTAATCCGTTCTATCGTGACATGTCCCAACCTATCCTTATTGGATCATGGGATGACCCGGCATGTTCCAACTGGTATTCAACTCTAACGAGTATCAGAATTATTTATGCAGGTGTGCGAGAATGAGAAAGGAGAGAGGTGTGCAAGCTTAGAATATAAACGGTATCGTTACTTTTTCTCCCATTAGGATAAATCTATCCCTTTCTACTGTTCCCGCTTACATATATGGGATATTTTAGGAAATGAACGTCTTTTTTCGTAGTAAGGTCTGGAAAAAGAATTGGAAAGACAATTTAACTATATAATTGAGAGAATCCTTCAAAATATTGAAAAAACTCTCCCACTTCTGTCACGTCCCGGACCTCGAAACATGGGAAAAATTACGGAAGCATCCCAAGACAATGAATTTTTTTCAAGTCCAGAAACGAGACAATAGCTCAATAATGCATAAATAACTCTCAGAGTGCCATACATAATGGAAGAATAAAGGAAATTAACCAATAAATAAAAGACTTATCAAGTCTGAACTACAAGATAAAACAAAATAAGTCTATCGATTACATCAGTACATTAACGTAAAGAACTAGAATAAAGCAATGACTCCTCAATCCAGCCGATGGCCCAACACCTTACTTTCTGCTACGCTGCAAGGGTGAAATTCAATATTAGTCAAATGAATTTGACTAAGTATGCACCATCAAAATATGAAACGTGCCATAATTATTCATACACTTTGACATACAAATGTTAACACAATGACAGTGCAATAAAGAATATATGTCAAAAAAATGAACTATATCAAGAATACTTATTTGTGCATAACTAAGAGATAATAGTACAATAAACTTTTCTATATTGGTCACATTTTTTGACCAATAATATCAATTTCAATATCAATGGAAAAATCTATACCATATGTCGACACCGGACAGCCCGAGCTTGGATAAGAGCCATCTCGTTCCCTTAATTAAAATTTTAAGTCATAAAAAAATGCCAATACGAGCTCTCATATCCAAGCCCCAATACAATGGACATCAGTACTGAGTCAACCGTCGTAGCGGAAATTTTTTGGGAGTAGTGTAGAATTACCTGTTTACAACGGTCAATTGGCGGAATTAACCGTCTGCGCAGCACCCAGCCAGGTCAAAGCCTCTAATGGGCCAACAATGAACAATGTCTACTCCCTCACAATGATGGTGTCAAAAATAATAATTAATTTTCAATAAAAATATTTGGACATAAAAAATTGCAAATTAGCCCATATATATAATGATGTATCTATCTCTGTAATATTTAACAACTGACCCATAGATAGGCATTATGACTAAATACCAACTTAACACCTAATTACTTAGAGTTGTAACACAGAGATATAATCAAAACAGTTTAACGAGATATTATAAAAAACATCATTGCAACAACTAATAAAATAGAGAGTGGGGTATAATTAACAACGGTATGTAGCATAGATTAATGTACATACCTTAAGCTTGATCACCGAAACTAATGTCAAAAACAACCAATCCAATCACGTTGGTACATCAGACCCTATTACAAGAAATATATTTAATCAAAATAATTATGATCTACAAAATATTCCTAACCCAACCACCCATGTAGGCGATTTTTATGACTTATTTTAGTTCCATGGACCCTGTTAAAGAAAATGTTAGCTACCACAAATATGTAACTCATAATCTGGAGGAATCAAAGTCCAGGATAATTTTTGTGTGAGAATTCACAAACATCCCGGGAATCTTTATATTTTACCAAAATATTATTGTTTTAGTTAAATCCAAGTCAACCTATGGCTATGCCCCCATTGAAAAGCCTATATGAACCACACAAAGGACAAGCTCTTTGGAGGCACATGGGAGAAAGAGAGGGTATGATCATACAACCCATGCTCAAAGTTGAGATCTAAAAGACTACAAAACCAATATCTTGACATGACAACTCATACCCAAACACAACCCATGCTCTATGCTTGATTGCAAGTACCTCCTCCAAGAAAAGTAAAAGTCTAAGGTCTAGGATTTTAGCTATTGGTACAAAACTTCTAACCCTATGCCTAGATTTACATTTGTAGGGAAAAGTAAAGATCCAACACCATAGTCTCAAGAAAAAAGGAAAGAAAAGTCTTCACAACCCCAAGCATTGATATTTCTCTTCGTACAAGTCTTGAGCAAGGAAAGAAAAGAGCAATGAATGTACCTTAGTTTCAATGGCTGTTGATTTGGTTGTGGCTATGATCCAGACGAAAAGTGATTAATGTAGTACGGGGTGGTATGAAAAGACAGTGAAAATAAATCTTAAGGTTGGGCTTTTATCGTATGATCTCTCGGGATGCAATGGGAGTAGGATGACACTAGATATCTCGTAAGAAATAGGTGGATATTATCTACTATATTTTACCAATTCATACACTTGTTGTTTGGTTGTTTGAAAAAAGGAACTTCATTCCTTCCCCTTTGAACGGCCATGCCGTTTCAACTTTTCAAGATATATATTTTATTGTCAATTCATTCATCATTATCGTTTTTGTTAATTTTATTTTTTTAGTTGTTATTCAATTTCAACTGCACGCTTTTTTTATTATTATATTCTCATTATGTATATTTATATAATACATCATGTATAACCATTATATTGTATTCCCTATATCCAAAAGTTTCAATTTTTTTCACAACACCCCCTACAAAAAAAACAGATGTTACAACTCTATTCCCCTTAAAAGAATTTCGTCCTCGAAATTCAAAAGACATACCTAAAACAAGATATTTTTCTCGAACTTCATCTTCAAGTTTCCATGTAGCCTCTCTATCCGAGTGATTATGACAAGCAACCTTTACCATCTTAATAGTCTTCCTTCGTAATTGGTGTTCTTGGCAATCAACAATGTGTGAAGGGCGCTCTTCATACGATAAGCTTTTATGAACTTCAATTGGCTCATCATGAATCTGATGAGATGGATCATGAATATATTTCCGCAACATGGAGACATGGAAGACATTATGAATATGTGAATACTGAGGTGGTAATGCAATGCGGTAGGCTACCCCCACCCTACTCTATCCAACATCTCAAAAGGACCAATATATCTTAGACTAAGTTTTCCTTTTCGTCCAAATATTAATACACCAAGGGTCGGAGAAATCTTGAGAAAGACACGATTGCCAACTGCAAATTCTAGTTCTCTGCGACGGTTATCCACATAACTCTTTTGTCTGCTTTGAGCTATCAGTAGCCTCTTATCAATCAGGTCAATCTTATCAGTACACTTCTGCACAAGTTCTGGTTCGAGCAATCTTCTTTCACCTACCTCGCTCCAACAAAGAGGAGATATGCATGGCCTCCCATAAAGAGCTTCATACGGAGTCATTCCAATGCTAGCCTGATAACTATTGTTATAGGCAAACTCAATAAGTAGAAGATTCTCATCCCAACTGCGGGCATAATCTAATGAACATGCTCTAAGCATATCCTCAAGAACCTAAATAATACTTTCCCGATGGTCCATCTGTCTGGGGATGGAAAGCAGTACTAGACTTCAGCTTTGTACCAAAAGCCTCCTGAAGTTTTTTCTAAAATCTTCCTGTGAATCTTGGATCTCGGTCAGAAACAATAGAGACCGGTATACCATGAAATTTCACAATATTATTCATATACAAATTTGCTAAACTCGCAACTGGTTCCTTTTTCTTCATTGGTAAGAAATGGGCAGATTTCGTCAATCTAGCCACGATTACCCAAATAGCATCATAATGAGTTGCATCGATCTTCGGAAGACCCATCGCAAAGTCCATGGTGATATGTTCCCATTTCCATTCCGGAACCTCCAACTGCTCCAATAGTCCAGCTGGTCTTTGATGCTCAGCTTTAATTTGCTGACACACCAAACATCGAGAAATGAATTCACAATTTCCTTCTTCATATTTTCCCACCAAAAAAATCCATTGGAGATCTTTAAACATCTTTGTACTTCCTGGATGCACAGTGAATTTTGAACGATGAGCTTCATCCAGAATCTCCTGCTTCAATTCTGCCTGCGAAAGAACCCATAAGAGATTCCTAAACTTGATGCCACCATCTGCAGCAATGAAGAATTCTGAATTTCTCCTTTGACTTTTCTCAGCCAGAACATGATACTCAGTGTGACACCCTTAGGATCCGGGTACTCAGCAAACCAATCCACGCACATACATTCCACATTCGAATACTAATGACATACACATAAGCAGGAGAAATAGCACAATTTACTGAAATATAAAAATTTTCTTTTTTTCCATTCATGACCTGTTCATAATCACATTTCATTGATCATTCCATGTCCACAAAATATACATGTAAGCATAAATAGGATGTCCACAATTATACATATTACATGCCATGTCTCTCAACAAAATGGTAAAAGTAAGGAAGGATAGCAAAATTACTGACAACTATACCACAAAAGGTGTCGTAACGCTGCTCAAAAAGTGATGGTGCCTCCAACGATCACTGCTGCGAACCTGCGGATCCACACGTAGGTACGTTATGAGCAAAGTTGCCCAATACGATTTAAACAAACTACACGACAAGAAATGCATGATAAAATGTGTGCAAAAGAGAAAAAAACAGGATATTTGATCTCACAAAGAATTACATGTTTACTTTTTATTATTTGATCTAGATATGGATATGAGTAACCAAGCTTCGTGGATAGTCTGTGGTCTTGGTCTAGATGAGACCTCACACTATGACTCTAAGGTAAAGAAAATTACCTTAGGGTTGGGGTGCCTCCGTAGGCATGCGGTGGGGTATAATGCATCCTAACTAAGTTCCCAACACGTCCACTTAGCTCCACTTCCCAATGATACTTCCGATCCCCAAATTAGATTCCAACCCGCAAATCATTGCGATCAATTCGATCCTCCTTATACACAGGAGATTCCCATCCCATCACTACTGAATTAACCACATTTTCCCGGAACTCCCCGCTTAGTGCTCCCACTCGGAATACCGGCCAATGTGGCCTACATTGTCCCGTACACGAGTGTTAACTCTAAGTGACAAGCGAAACACTAGCTGACCAACCACGACTACTTGGCCCGCGCTCGAGCACCGGGCTAAAGCATGCAAGTGCCGAGGCCAACACCGTCAGATTAGCACCTCGGTGTGCCAAGCAACTTGTCCCCCAACCATCGCAGCTACAATAGCAGTTGGGATCGCGGTCATCTAGGCTTCTATCTGGGACCCCAAGAGTGCATGCCCCTCCCTTGGCGACAACTACTCCGCTACCCATTCGTCATGAAATCTCACCCATATGATAATTATCACCAAGAACATAATCATTTCTAGTAATATTTAAACACTTTGACTTGCTTAGACTGACGATCATCATGCATATATTCATGACTCAGTCATAACGTTGACCCTCAAAATATAGTATAACTTGCATCCAGATGTAGAAGTTCAGTGAGGCTCCCAAGGCTAGCGGTTAGCTTTCCACCAAAAGAATTCAAGTGCAGATCAAGATACTGGAAGTATTGTATTTTCTCAAATCTCCAGAAATGATAAAGAATTGCCAGACAAGAAGAGCCTCGTGAGACTAATAATTTGCTTATCAAATTCTGGATAAATTGTTAGAGTGAAGCATTATTTCCTAGAGCTTTGTCAACTTGAAAACAGGAGGAAGAGGTCCAGACAACAGCTTCCTGTTTGCATCCAGATGCTGCAAATGTGAATCTATTATGAAACTAAGAAGATTCATAAGAGATCAGAGAACTAGAGCATGGTTTCTTAGAATGCAATTATATCATGATGTGTATCACCAAAGCAAAGCGGGGATCACATTTTTTTTTCAAGGATGCTTGAGAAAGAACTGAAGTCTGGTAACTTCACGTAATCAACAGTTTTAGATGCTTGCGCAAAATTTGGACTAACCACATAATGAAGATCATTCGACCCCCCCCTGAGTAGTCAATCCAACCTAAGTCAGCCTTACATTTTCATATACATACATATATATATTCATGGTACCTGACAATCACGATAAGCCTACACAGCATTCGTTTAGTCCCAGGCAATCACAAGGCAGGAAGATCAAATTTAAATGGTAGAACTCTGACATGTGCAGTCACCTTGTGAATGCCAAATTGCCTAAAATAGGCCTATCGTATTAACATAACAATATGAGGAAGGATTAACCATGAAGTCAAATGTCAATCCTCTTCAACATATTATCCTTATTTGGGGCTTGTCTAACCACAATCTCAATTCATGTTTCTGAAATCCTTGACAGGCAAATACTCATAGCAGGTTCTAATAACTTTCATGTTTTCTTGACCTTGATGATGTTGGGAAGGATGGCGTTGTTCAAGAACAAGAATCTTGTTCTATAAAAAAATGAAGGAAATACCAAACACGTCAGACTAGTTCTATCCAAGTTTGAAATCATAATTTGCAGTGTCAAATTTGGTATATGTGAATCAAATATAAACCGACCTGATTATGGATCATATAAACCTTTACCCTCACAAACTGCCTGATGTTCTCCTCTCCGAACTGTGTTCTCAGGAAAAAAAAAACTTGTACCTTTGAACGTGAACACAGTGACACTAGCGATCATAGACACCATTATCAAAGAAGACAGTTACCTGAACATCCTTATTCCCAACCCAATGGCTACCCGTGAAATATAGAGTGTAAATCGTGCGTGATCCGCAGCAAGAGGAGATGGGAACCTCGTACCTTCTGGCTTTGGGTCGTCGATCCAAGGCGCTCCGGCGGTCCTTGGTGAAAGAGAGGGGAGAGGAATGGAGGAGGGAGAGCTGGAGGTCGAGAGAAGGAGGCGTTGGGCGATTTGGGCGAGGTTGGCGAAGGGAGGGAGGGCGGAATATACGGGTCCGACCCGGATTCGGATCCGGGTTCGGATCTGAAAGTGACTTGTACCCCTCCTTGCTAAAATGACCATAACTTGAGCTCCCGGAAGTCGGATTTTTAACGTTCTAGGACTCGTTGGAAAGCTATCGACGAGCCCTATGCAATGGACTCCTTACTCGAATTTTTTGCTCACTGAACAAGTACAGATTTTACAATCAAGCCCAAACTCAGTAAAGATTTGCGTTTTAGTCCCTATTCGGGTTTCGGGGGTTTCACATCATAAAAATCTCAAAGGAAGTCTCGTCCCCGAGACTTAATATGAATCTAGTTGATTTCAATGTCCGAACCCCTTGTGTCCAAGCCTCACCGAGGAATGAGCCATAAAAAATCTCAAAGAGAGCAAAGCCCATAAAAATCACAAAAGAACTCGACTACGGCTTCAGTTTCGTACCTGTGAACAATTGAGGGTATTTCTCCCTCATGTCCGCCTCAGGTTCCCACGTCGCTTCCTCAACGTCTTGACTTCGCCACAGAACCTTGACCAAAGAGATCTCCTTCCGCCTCAACTTCTTGACCGCGTGGTCCAAAATCTGCACCGGCTCTTCTGGGAAGGATAAGTTTGGCTCCACGTCAAGTCCTCGTAGCTGATCACATGTCGAGGATCTCGGATGTACTTTCTGAGATTCGACACGTGGAATACGTCATGGATGCCCTCGAGGTGTGGGGGAAGGGCTACCCTATAGGCTACTTTCCCCACACGGGCCAAAATCTCGAACGGTCCCACAAAACGCGGTGCTAGCTTGCCTATTGCACCGAAACGTTGTACGCCCCTCGTTGGGGACACGCGTAAGAACACGAAATCTCCGACCTGTGGAAAAAATGCTTTAGATACACAGGACTGCCTAAGAATTATACCCATCAGGGCACGAATATATTGCAACAAACCCTGAAACTCAAGGTCTCTACGCCGCCGGTCGGCGTAACTCTTCTGACGGCTCTGTGCGGTCAGCAATTTCCTTCTAACAGTATCCACCACCCTAGATGTCTCCTCAATGATTTGTGGGTGAACATGGCATTGTCACCCACCTGCTGCCAACATAAAGGAGTGGTGCACCGCCCTCCCGTACAACGCCTCAAAAGGTGCCATGCCTATGCTGACATGGTAGCTATTGTTATATGTGAACTCAACTAGTGGGAGGTGATCCTTCCAAGATCCCTTCCACTCAACCGCACAGGCTCGTAGTAGATCCTCCAAGGTCTGAATGGTCCTCTCAGACTGCCCATCTGTTTGTGGATGGTAGGCTGAACTCATATGTAGCTCTGTCTTCAAGGCTCTCCATGAACTCTCCCCAGTAGTGTGATGTGAAACGGGAATCTCTATCTGACACTACATCCTTGGGTATCCCATGCAACCGAATGATGTGCTGAACATATAACTTGGCTAGTTGTACTGGTGTATGTGTCATGTTGACCGGGATGAAATGTGCTGACTTGGTCAACCGGTCAACGATGACCCATATCGCATCATGCCCTCCAGGGGTGCGCGGCAATGATGTGACAAAATCCATGGAGATGCTCTCCCATTCCATACCGGAATGGGGAGAGGCTGCAGTAAACCAGGAGGCCTTTGGTGTTCTGCCTTCACCATCTGACAAGTAAGACACCTGCTAACATGTTCAGCTATATCCTTCTTCATGCCTTCCCACCAAAAGTGTTGGCGGAGGTCTCTGTACATCTTGGTGCCACCTGGGTGTATGGAAAGTCTTGAGCTATGCGCCTCATCTAGGATCTCTCTCCTCAACTCCTTGTCATCTGGTACACACACACGGTCCCCCTTCCATACGATGGATTCACGGACTCGAAATCCGTCGAATTCATCTTTCAAGCATCTATGGTACAAGTCTTGGATCCTCTGATCTGTCTGTTGCCCTTGAACGATCCTATCCCACAAGCTGTGATACTTGGCTGGCACTGTCACTGCATCGGATGTGCCCTCAAATGGATGCCACTCACTAAGTGCAGTGAGCACATCCCAAGTCTGCAACCAGGCTGCCGAACCCTCAACGTATGGTCGCCCTACTCAAGCATCTGCTACCACATTCCCCTTACCAGGATGGTAGGAGATGGTACAATCATAATCTTTTAGCAGTTCCATCCACCGCCTTTGCCTCATATTTAGCTCCTTCTGATCAAAAATGTATTTGAGGCTCTTGTGGTCTGTGAAGATCTCAAATGTCACCCCATACAAATAGTGACGCCATATCTTTAATGCAAAGACTACGGCCGCCAACTCCAAGTCATGAGTGGGGTAGTTGCGTTCATGGTTCTTCAGCTGTCGTGACGCGTATGCCACAACTGTCCCCGTTGCATTAACACTGCACCTAAGCCTTCCTTGGAAGCATCCGTGTACACGGTGAAATCTTAAGGTACCAGAAGGAAGGGTGAGGATGGGCGCAGAAGTCAATCGCTCCTTCAACGTTCGAAAACTCAGCTCACATTTGTCACTCCAGACAAATGGCACATCCTTTTGCGTTAACCGGGTGAGGGGTAGAGCCAACTGGGAGAACCCTCTAAACAAAACCTCCTGTAGTACCCAGCGAGGCCAAGGAAGCTGCGAATCTCTGTAACCGTCTTGGGTCGCTCCCAAGACACCACTGCCTCTATCTTGGCGGGGTCAACTGACACCCCCGCTCCAGAAACCACGTGGCCAAGAAACGCCACCTCAGAAAGCCAAAACTCGCACTTGCTGTATTTGGCATATAACTGGTGCTCTCGGAGCGTCTCTAGTACGGCGCGGAGATGAGACTCATGCTCGTATTCATCATGAGAGTAGACTAGAACATCATCAATGAACACAATCACAAATCTGTCCAGATGCGGACACGGACGAAAGACCCGGTTCATCAAATCCATGAATGCGGCAGGTGCATTCGTGAGTCCAAATGGCATTACCAAAAACTCATAGTGGCCATATCTGGTGCGGAATGCAGACTTCATTACATCGGCTTCCTTGATCCTCAATTGATGATAACCCGATCGCAGGTCAATCTTAGAGAACACTGCTGCTCCCTGCAACTGGTCAAATAGATCATCTATTCCTGGGGAGTGGGTAACGGTTTTTTGACCGTTCTCTTGTTCAACTGCCTGTAGTCTATGCATAGCCTTAGGGATCCATCCTTTCTTCCTCACGAACAAGACCGGGGCCCCCCATGGTGACGTACTGGGGCGGATGAACCCTTCTCCAATAGCTCCTGCAACTGTACCTTGAGCTCCTTGAGCTCAGCTGGGGCCAACCTGTATGGAGGGATAGAAATCGCCTGTGTATCTGGCAATAGCGTGATCTCAAAACTCCTATCTCTTCGTTACTGGCGGTAATCCAGGCAGTTCATCTGGAAATACATCAGGGGGAACTCATGCACAACTCCTGGACATCCTCCATCAAGTGTCGCTGAGTCTACCACGTAGGCAAGGTAGCCTTCGCAACCTTGGGTAAGAAACTGTTGTGCCCTCAAGGCGGAGATACACTCAATCCCACCCTCAGATAAGCACCCATCGAACTGGAATGGAGGCACTCCAGGTAAGTGGAAGACCACCGTCTTCCCAAAACAGTCCAGGCACGCATGGTGCCTCTCTAACCAGTCCATGCCCAGGATGATATCAAAATCCTCTAACTGTATCAACAACAAGAATGCAAGCATCTCATGTCCACCTATCTGTACACACACATCCTCTACTGCCTGGCGGATAATGAACAATTGGCCCCCTGGACCCTTGATGTAGTACGGGGAAGTAACCTCCATCACTGACTTACCCAATGTGGGCACCATATGATGTGCAAGGAAGGAATGTGTAGCCCCTGAATCAAACAGTGCATGTAAAGACGTCCCATGAGCTGAAATCATACCTTTGACGACCGATCCAGAAGCGTGGGCCTGCTCTTGTGTTACGGTATTCAGCTGTCCTCGTCGTGGTGCACTAGATCCTGCAACACTAACTGTTTGCTGTGGGGCTCGCTGGAAGTCACGTCCTCCTCGACGGGATCCTGATCTCTGAAACTGGCTGGAAGACCCAGTTGGTCTTCCACTCTGTTGCTGCTGCGCGCCTACGCTACTAGTACGCAAAGGGCATTGGGCCTTGAAGTGGCCCGGCTGTCTACAAAGGTAGCAAGTACGACTGTCTGCCTGTGACAATCTCCCACCAAAAGCGGAACTGCCACCCCCAAGTCCACGGCTCTGTGTCTGCGTAGGGGGATGAGAAGAAACTGAACTTCGTCCTGCCAAGGCTTGTCCCAAGGTAGGCGATGGTGCGAACCTGCTAGTGGATGGTGTCGCCGCTGTCGGGTGGTGGCGACGGTCTCTACGGAACTGAGAGAAGTCCCGACGCGCAACTCGGCTAGGCTGGGGTGGAGGTAACTGCGACTGACCCCCATGCAATCGACGTTGTGTAGCTTCCCACTTTGTCGCCTTCGCAGTAACCTCCTTAATGGAGGTAAGGTCCAAGGTGGAAAGTCTGTCCTGAACCTCCTCGCGCATCCCTCGGATGAACTTCTGCAAGTTCTCCTGAGGGTAAGCAGTCGTAGCAGGGGAATGGCGAGACAACTCTGTGTATCGGATCATGTACTCTTGGGCCGTCATCGACCCCTGTGTCAGTTCAGCAAACTCTCTCCTCTGATCCTCCACCCAATGGTCCGGGTAGAACTCTGCACGGAACTCGTCAAAGAAGATCTCCCAAGTGATGGGCTCGGTCAAGTGCTCCTTGGTGGCATTCCACCACCGCTCAGCATACCCAGCAAAAGAGTACTCAGCAAAAGATACCCAAGTATCCTCGGGTGCATGTATCATCCTCAGAACCTTGGACACCTCTGACATCCAAAGCTCTGCATCGTCAGGGGTGGTAGTGCCGAAGAACTTTGGTACCGCCGCCCGTTGGTACGCTGCGTAAGTACTCTGATGCTTCTGCAAGGCATCTGTATCCTCTGGCCGCTCAGGATCCATAGAGAACGACAAGTCGACGCTCTCCTCCCCATCGTGAGAGGGACGGTAGGAGGAGGAGTCCTGCTGCTGGAGTCGCTGCTCAAGTGCCTCTTGGCGCTGTTGGATCCCTTGCACCGCCTGTACAAGGAGAGCCAACTGCTGTGCCACATCCTGGTCTACGCGTGGCGGCATGGTTCTGCATAAAGAACTAAGGCATTAGTACTTGCTTTTTTCTTTGAGAGAGAGACATTATGAGAGACATGTGGACATGGTTGAAATCGTGTTATTCTCCTATGGATTCATGTTGGGTCAGAAGACTTCAACACTATCCAATATTCGAATACCAATAAGGAATAATATACATGGAAGGGAATGGAGTACCACGGCTCTGATACCAATCTGTGACACCCTTAGGATCCGGGTACTCGGCAAACCAATCCACGCACATACATTCCACATTCGAATACTAATGACATACACATAAGCAGGAGAAATAGCACAATTTACTGAAATATAAAAATTTTCTTTTTCCCATTCATGACCTGTTCATAATCACATTTCATTGATCATTCCATGTCCACAAAATATACATGTAAGCATAAATAGGATGTCCACAATTATACATATTACATGCCATGTCTCTCAACAAAATGGTAAAAGTAAAGAAGGATAGCAAAATTACTGACAACTATACCACAAAAGGTGTCGTAACGCTGCTCAAAAAGTGATGGTGCCTCCAACGATCACTGCTGCGAACCTGCGGATCCACACGTAGGTACGTTATGAGCAAAGTTGCCCAATACGATTTAAACAAACTACACGACAAGAAATGCATGATAAAATGTGTGCAAAAGAGAAAGAAACAGGATATTTGATCTCACAAAGAATACATGTTTACTTTTTATTATTTGATCTAGATATGGATACGAGTAACCAAGCTTCGTGGATAGTCTGTGGTCTTGGTCTAGATGAGACCTCACACTATGACTCTAAGGTAAAAGAAAATTACCTTAGGGTTGGGGTGCCTCCGTAGGCATGCGGTGGGGGTATAATGCATCCTAACTAAGTTCCCAACACGTCCACTTAGCTCCACTTCCAATGATACTTCCGATCCCCAAATTAGATTCCAACCCGCAAATCATTGCGATCAATTCGATCCTCCTTATACACAGGAGATTCACGTCCCATCACCACTGAATTAACCACATTTTCCCGGAACTCCCCTCTTAGCGCTTCCACTCGGAATACCGACCAATGTGGCCTACACTGGCCCGTACAACGAGTGTTAACTCTAAGTGAACAAGTGAAACGCTAGCCGACCAACCATGACTACTTGGCCCGCGCTCGTGCACCGGGCTAACGCACGCAAGTGCCGAGGTCAACACCGTCAGATTAGCACCTCGGTGTGCCAAGCAACATGTCCCCCAACCATCGCAGCTACAATAGCAGTTGGGATCGCGGCCATCTAGGCTTCTAACCGGGGCCCCAAGGGTGCATGTCCCTCCCTTGGATGCACCTACTCCACTAATCACATGCTACTTAAGATCAATTCACCGTGGCATGGACAAGAACCCAACGAAAAAAAATCATACACCGATACAGATGAAAATACAGATCTGGATATCCCCCACCATTATTCGATTGATACTAAAAACAACCATAAGATTGAAAGCCACAAGATGTTTCAGCTGCAAACTGCGTGCAATTTACTAATCTTCCCATGATTACAAATTATAAGTCAGAAAACCGAATCCTTCACTGTGGATGCAAATCCCATGGATAATGCGAGAAGATAGCCATCGGAGTGACTAGAACCTTCTCGTAAAAACATACCATCAGCCTGTTCAACAACAATGGTCCCATGAATCCTATAGCATCATTAACCACCTTCATTTATCCTAATCGTGAGTAAGGCCAGCCATATGCAGGACATATAGCTTTGAAAAGAGATGGAGACCTTTCTTCAGCTACCCAACATCTTAGTAATGTACTATAACATGAAAATCGTATGAGGTCAGGTGGTAATTGCATCAAATCTGGAAAATCAAGCTACTTTGTCACTCCAAGGTACATCATGTAATTGACCTGTCTAAAGTCAATCTTCCAATACCCATGGATGCATTAATGAAATAGATAAAGCCTCACTTGTTATCATGTCTACCCACCATAGTGGTTCGTACAAGTATGAAGAGCCGCCACTGTCTAATTCAAGAAAAAGAATATTGCATCAACCAGTTTGATAACTTAGATGCCCATAACATGCAGACAACCCAGTTGTAACATGAGAAGTGATTGACGGAGATATACAAAGAACATGTTCGGGGAGATATATTGCAGTTGATATGCAGAGTTGTTTTGCAGAACTGGCATGCAAATTTCATTGCAAAAAGTTAATTCAGAAATCAGACATCAACATTCCTAGATAAAAGATCCATGGAAAGATGCATGTGTGGTACATTTTTGGCCACTAAACTGAGAAAGCTCCACATTCTCCTATATAATGTCACCTCAATATCTAACAAGCAACCAAACGAGCCATCAGATGTCCAAAAACAGAAAACCTAACCCTTGTCAGAAGTGCAAACAACCAGGCAAATCCCACTTCCAATAAGGTGGGCAATTTGCTACTTTTGACTTAATTCCACGGATGGAGATATTCTGGTCATTCCTAATCCATGTAGCAGAAATGTCTCAGCTCCCTGCAACATCGGGAAATCCCTTAGAAAAATAAGGTCTCCTATTATGTTAGCCATACTGCTATTTCCCATCTAATCTGCCATTGTGATGACAAAATATTCATACATAGAGCTTGATGTACTATTATGGTCACAATCTAATAATGATCAACTCTGAGTTACAATCCCAGGCTTATATAACATAAGGGAAGATAACTATCTGATTATTCAACGACTCTAGGGTGTTTCACGTCACACAAGTTCGATAGAAGAGTGTGGATCCAGCAGCAAGAGGAAGGGGGTATCGTACCTTCTGGCTTTGGGTCGTCGATCCAAGGCGCTCCGGCGGTCCTTGGTGAAAGAGAGGGGAGAGGAATGGAGGAGGGGAGAGCTGGAGGTCGAGAGAAGGAGACGTTGGGCGATTTGGGCGAGGTTGGCGAAGGGAGGGAGGGCGGAATATACGGGTCCGACCCGGATTCGGATCCGGGTTCGGATCTGAAAGTGACTTGTACCCCTCCTTGCTAAAATGACCATAACTTGAGCTCCCGAAGTCGGATTTTAACGTTCTAGGACTCGTTGGAAAGCTATCGACGAGCCCTATGCAATGGACTCCTTACTCGAATTTTTTGCTCACTGGACAAGTACAGATTTTACAATCAAGCCCTAACTCAGTAAAGATTTGCGTTTTAGTCCCTATTCGGGTTTTGGGGGTTTCACATCATAAAAATCTCAAAGGAAGTCTCGTCCCCGAGACTTAATATGAATCTAGTTGATTTCAATGTCCGAACCCCTTGTGTCCAAGCCTCAACGAGGAATGAGCCCATAAAAATCTCAAAGAGAGCAAAGCCCATAAAAATCACAAAAGAACTTGACTACGGCTTCAGTTTCGTACCTGTGAACAATTGAGTGTATTTCTCCCTCATGTCCGCCTCAGGTTCCCACGTCGCTTCCTCAACGTCTTGACTTCGCCACAGAACCTTGACCAAAGGGATCTCCTTCCGCCTCAACTTCTTGACCGCGTGGTCCAAAATCTGCACCGGCTCTTCTGGGAAGGATAAGTTTGGCTCCACCGTCAAGTCCTCGTAGCTGATCACATGTCGAGGATCTCGGATGTACTTTCTGAGATTCGACACGTGGAATACGTCATGGATGCCCTCGAGGTGTGGGGGAAGGGCTACCCTATAGGCTACCTTCCCCACACGGGCCAAAATCTCGAACGGTCCCACAAAACGCGGTGCTAGCTTGCCTATTGCACCGAAACGTTGTACGCCCCTCTTGGGGACACGCGTAAGAACACGAAATCTCCGACCTGTGGAAAAATGCTTTAGATACACAGGACTGCCTAAGAATTATACCCATCAGGGCACGAATATACTGCAACAAACCTGAAACTCAAGGTCTCTACGCCGCCGGTCGGCGTAACTCTTCTGACGGCTCTGTGCGGTCAGCAATTTCCTTCTAACAGTATCCACCACCCTAGATGTCTCCTCAATGATTTGTGGGGTGAACATGGCATTGTCACCCACCTGCTGCCAACATAAAGGAGTGGTGCACCGCCTCCCGTACAACGCCTCAAAAGGTGCCATGCCTATGCTGACATGGTAGCTATTGTTATATGTGAACTCAACTAGTGGGAGGTGATCCTTCCAAGATCCCTTCTACTCAACCGCACAGGCTCGTAGTAGATCCTCCAAGGTCTGAATGGTCCTCTCAGACTGCCCATCTGTCTGTGGATGGTAGGCTGAACTCATATGTAGCTCTGTCTTCAAGGCTCTCATGAACTCTCCCCAGTAGTGTGATGTGAAACGGGAATCTCTATCTGACACTACTTCCTTGGGTATCCCATGCAACCGAATGATGTGCTGAACATATAACTTGGCTAGTTGTACTGGTGTATGTGTCATGTTGACGGGATGAAATGTGCTGACTTGGTCAATCGGTCAACGATGACCCATATCGCATCATGCCCTCCAGGGGTGCGCGGCAATGATGTGACAAAATCCATGGAGATGCTCTCCCATTTCCATACCGGAATGGGGAGAGGCTGCAGTAAACCAGGAGGCCTTTGGTGTTCTGCCTTCACCATCTGACAAGTAAGACACCTGCTAACATGTTCAGCTATATCCTTCTTCATGCCTTCCCACCAAAAGTGTTGGCGGAGGTCTCTGTACATCTTGGTGCCACCTGGGTGTATGGAAAGTCTTGAGCTATGCGCCTCATCTAGGATCTCTCTCCTCAACTCCTTGTCATCTGGTACACACACACAGTCCCCCTTCCATACGATGGATTCACGGACTCGAAATCCGTCGAATTCATCTTTCAAGCATCTATGGTACAAGTCTTTGGATCCTCTGATCTGTCTGTTGCCCTTGAATGATCCTATCCCACAAGCTGTGATACTTGGCTGGCGCTGTCACTGCATCGGATGTGCCCTCAAATGGATGTCACTCACTAAGTGCAATGAGCACATCCCAAGTCTGCAACCAGGCTGCCGAACCCTCAACGTATGGTCGCCTACTCAAGGCATTTACTACCACATTCCCCTTACCAGGATGGTAGGAGATGGTACAATCATAATCTTTTAGCAGTTCCATCCACCGCCTTTGCCTCATATTTAGCTCCTTCTGATCAAAAATGTATTTGAGGCTCTTGTGGTCTGTGAAGATCTCAAATGTCACCCCATACAAATAGTGACGCCATATCTTTAATGCAAAGACTACGGCCGCCAACTCCAAGTCATGAGTGGGGTAGTTGCGTTCATGGTTCTTCAGCTGTCGTGACGCGTATGCCACAACCTGTCCACGTTGCATTAAACACTGCACCCAAGCCTTCCTTGGAAGCATCCGTGTACACGGTGAAATCTAAGGTACCAGAAGGAAGGGTGAGGATGGGCGCAGAAGTCAATCGCTCCTTCAACGTTCGAAAACTCAGCTCACATTTGTCACTCCAGACAAATGGCACATCCTTTTGCGTCAACCGGGTGAGGGGTAGAGCCAACTGGGAGAACCCTCTAACAAACCTCCTGTAGTACCCAGCGAGGCCAAGGAAGCTGCGAATCTCTGTAACCGTCTTGGGTCGCTCCCAAGACACCACTGCCTCTATCTTGGCGGGGTCAACTGACACCCCCGCTCCAGAAACCACGTGGCCAAGAACGCCACCTCAGAAAGCCAAAACTCGCACTTGCTGTATTTGGCATATAACTGGTGCTCTCGGAGCGTCTCTAGTACGGCGCGGAGATGAGACTCATGCTCGTATTCATCGTGAGAGTAGACTAGAACATCATCAATGAACACAATCACAAATCTGTCCAGATGCGGACGAAAGACCCGGTTCATCAAATCCATGAATGCGGCAGGTGCATTCGTGAGTCCAAATGGCATTACCAAAAACTCATAGTGGCCATATCTGGTGCGGAATGCAGACTTCATTACATCGGCTTCCTTGATCCTCAATTGATGATAACCCGATCGCAGGTCAATCTTAGAGAACACTGCTGCTCCCTGCAACTGGTCAAATAGATCATCTATCCTGGGGAGTGGGTAACGGTTTTTGACCGTTCTCTTGTTCAACTGCCTGTAGTCTATGCATAGCCTTAGGAATCCATCCTTCTTCCTCACGAACAAGACCGGGGCCCCCCATGGTGACGTACTGGGGCGGATGAAACCCTTCTCCAATAGCTCCTGCAACTGTACCTTGAGCTCCTTGAGCTCAGTTGGGGCCAACCTGTATGGAGGGATAGAAATCGCCTGTGTATCTGGCAATAGCGTGATCTCAAACTCTATCTCTCGTACTGGCGGTAATCCAGGCAGTTCATCTGGAAATACATCAGGGAACTCATGCACAACTCTGACATCCTCCATCATCTGATCCTGTGTCGCTGAGTCTACCACGTAGGCAAGGTAGCCTTCGCAACCTTGGGTAAGAAATTGTTGTGCCCTCAAGGCGGAGATACACTCAATCCCACCCTCAGATAAGCACCCATCGAACTGGAATGGAGGCACTCCAGGTAAGTGGAAGACCACCGTCTTCCCAAAACAGTCCAGGCACGCATGGTGCCTCTCTAACCAGTCCATGCCCAGGATGATATCAAAATCCTCTAACTGTATCAACAACAAGAATGCAAGCATCTCATGTCCACCTATCTGTACACACACATCCTCTATTGCCTGGCGGATAATGAACAATTGGCCCCCTGGACCCTTGATGTAGTACGGGGAAGTAACCTCCATCACTGACTTACCCAATGTGGGCACCATATGATGTGCAAGGATGGAATGTGTAGCCCCTGAATCAAACAGTGCATGTAAAGACGTCCCATGAGCTGAAATCATACCTTTGACGACCGATCCAGAAGCGTGGGCCTGCTCTTGTGTTACGGTATTCAGCTGTCCTCGTCGTGGTGCACTAGATCCTGCAACACTAACTGTTTGCTGTGGGGCTCGCTGGAAGTCACGTCCTCCTCGACGGGATCCTGATCTCTGAAACTGGCTGGAAGACCCAGTTGATCTTCCACTCTGTTGCTGCTGCGCGCCTACGCTACTAGTACGCAAAGGGCATTGGGCCTTGAAGTGGCCCGGCTGTCTACAAAGGTAGCAAGTACGACTGTCTGCCTGTGACAATCTCCCACCAAAAGCGGAACTGCCACCCCCAAGTCCACGGCTCTGTGTCTGCGTAGGGGGATGAGAAGAAACTGAACTTCGTCCTGCCAAGGCTTGTCCCAAGGTAGGCGATGGTGCGAACCTGCTAGTGGATGGTGTCGCCGCTGTCGGGTGGTGGCGACGGTCTCTACGGAACTGAGAGAAGTCCCGACGCGCAACTCGGCTAGGCTGGGGTGGAGGTAACTGCGACTGACCCCCATGCAATCGACGTTGTGTAGCTTCCCACTTTGTCGCCTTCGCAGTAACCTCCTTAATGGAGGTAAGGTCCAAGGTGGAAAGTCTGTCCTGAACCTCCTCGCGCATCCCTCGGATGAATGTCTGCAAGTTCTCCTGAGGGTAAGCAGTCGTAGCAGGGGAATGGCGAGACAACTCTGTGTATCGGATCATGTACTCTTGGGCCGTCATCGACCCCTGTGTCAGTTCAGCAAACTCTCTCCTCTGATCCTCCACCCAATGGTCCGGGTAGAACTCTGCACGGAACTCGTCAAAGAAGATCTCCCAAGTGATGGGCTCGGTCAAGTGCTCCTTGGTGGCATTCCACCACCGCTCAGCATACCCAGCAAAAGAGTACTCAGCAAAAGATACCCAAGTATCCTCGGGTGCATGTATCATCCTCAGAACCTTGGACACCTCTGACATCCAAAGCTCTGCATTGTCAGGGGTGGTAGTGCCGAAGAACTTTGGTACCGCCGCCCGTTGGTACGCTGCGTAAGTACTCTGATGCTTCTGCAAGGCATCTGTATCCTCTGGCCGCTCAGGATCCATAGAGAACGACAAGTCGACGCTCTCCTCCCCATCGTGAGAGGGACGGTAGGAGGAGGAGTCCTGCTGCTGGAGTCGCTGCTCAAGTGCCTCTTGGCGCTGTTGGATCCCTTGCACCGCCTGTACAAGGAGAGCCAACTGCTGTGCCACATCCTGGTCTACGCGTGGCGGCATGGTTCTGCATAAAGAACTAAGGCATTAGTACTTGCCTTTTTCTTTGAGAGAGAGACATTATGAGAGACATGTGGACATGGTTGAAATCGTGTTATTCTCCTATGGATTCATGTTGGGTCAGAAGACTTCAACACTATCCAATATTCGAATACCAATAAGGAATAATATACATGGAAGGGAATGGAGTACCACGGCTCTGATACCAATCTGTGACACCCTTGGGATCCGGGTACTCGGCAAACCAATCCACGCACATACATTCCACATTCGAATACTAATGACATACACATAAGCAGGAGAAATAGCACAATTTACTGAAATATAAAAATTTTCTTTTTTCCATTCATGACCTGTTCATAATCACATTTCATTGATCATTCCATGTCCACAAAATATACATGTAAGCATAAATAGGATGTCCACAATTATACATATTACATGCCATGTCTCTCAACAAAATGGTAAAAGTAAAGAAGGATAGCAAAATTACTGACAACTATACCACAAAAGGTGTCGTAACGCTGCTCAAAAAGTGATGGTGCCTCCAACGATCACTGCTGCGAACCTGCGGATCCACACGTAGGTACGTTATGAGCAAAGTTGCCCAATACGATTTAAACAAACTACACGACAAGAAATGCATGATAAAATGTGTGCAAAAGAGAAAGAAACAGGATATTTGATCTCACAAAGAATTACATGTTTACTTTTTATTATTTGATCTAGATATGGATACGAGTAACCAAGCTTCGTGGATAGTCTGTGGTCTTGGTCTAGATGAGACCTCACACTATGACTCTAAGGTAAAAGAAAATTACCTTAGGGTTGGGGTGCCTCCGTAGGCATGCGGTGGGGTATAATGCATCCTAACTAAGTTCCCAACACGTCCACTTAGCTCCACTTCCCAATGATACTTCCGATCCCCAAATTAGATTCCAACCCGCAAATCATTGCGATCAATTCGATCCTCCTTATACACAGGAGATTCACGTCCCATCACCACTGAATTAACCACATTTTCCCGGAACTCCCCTCTTAGCGCTTCCACTCGGAATACCGACCAATGTGGCCTACACTGGCCCGTACAACGAGTGTTAACTCTAAGTGAACAAGTGAAACGCTAGCCGACCAACCATGACTACTTGGCCCGCGCTCGTGCACCGGGCTAACGCACGCAAGTGCCGAGGTCAACACCGTCAGATTAGCACCTCGGTGTGCCAAGCAACATGTCCCCCAACCATCGCAGCTACAATAGCAGTTGGGATCGCGGCCATCTAGGCTTCTAACCGGGGCCCCAAGGGTGCATGTCCCTCCCTTGGATGCACCTACTCCACTAATCACATGCTACTTAAGATCAATTCACCGTGGCATGGACAAGAACCCAACGAAAAAAAATCATACACCGATACAGATGAAAATACAGATCTGGATATCCCCCACCATTATTCGATTGATACTAAAAACAACCATAAGATTGAAAGCCACAAGATGTTTCAGCTGCAAACTGCGTGCAATTTACTAATCTTCCCATGATTACAAATTATAAGTCAGAAAACCGAATCCTTCACTGTGGATGCAAATCCCATGGATAATGCGAGAAGATAGCCATCGGAGTGACTAGAACCTTCTCGTAAAAACATACCATCAGCCTGTTCAACAACAATGGTCCCATGAATCCTATAGCATCATTAACCACCTTCATTTATCCTAATCGTGAGTAAGGCCAGCCATATGCAGGACATATAGCTTTGAAAAGAGATGGAGACCTTTCTTCAGCTACCCAACATCTTAGTAATGTACTATAACATGAAAATCGTATGAGGTCAGGTGGTAATTGCATCAAATCTGGAAAATCAAGCTACTTTGTCACTCCAAGGTACATCATGTAATTGACCTGTCTAAAGTCAATCTTCCAATACCCATGGATGCATTAATGAAATAGATAAAGCCTCACTTGTTATCATGTCTACCCACCATAGTGGTTCGTACAAGTATGAAGAGCCGCCACTGTCTAATTCAAGAAAAAGAATATTGCATCAACCAGTTTGATAACTTAGATGCCCATAACATGCAGACAACCCAGTTGTAACATGAGAAGTGATTGACGGAGATATACAAAGAACATGTTCGGGAGATATATTGCAGTTGATATGCAGAGTTGTTTTGCAGAACTGGCATGCAAATTTCATTGCAAAAAGTTAATTCAGAAATCAGACATCAACATTCCTAGATAAAAGATCCATGGAAAGATGCATGTGTGGTACATTTTTGGCCACTAAACTGAGAAAGCTTCCACATTCTCCTATATAATGTCACCTCAATATCTAACAAGCAACCAAACGAGCCATCAGATGTCCAAAAACAGAAAACCTAACCCTTGTCAGAAGTGCAAACAACCAGGCAAATCCCACTTCCAATAAGGTGGGCAATTTGCTACTTTTGACTTAATTCCACGGATGGAGATATTCTGGTCATTCCTAATCCATGTAGCAGAAATGTCTCAGCTCCCTGCAACATCGGGAAATCCCTTAGAAAAATAAGGTCTCCTATTATGTTAGCCATACTGCTATTTCCCATCTAATCTGCCATTGTGATGACAAAATATTCATACATAGAGCTTGATGTACTATTTATGGTCACAATCTAATAATGATCAACTCTGAGTTACAATCCCAGGCTTATATAACATAAGGGAAGATAACTATCTGATTATTCAACGACTCTAGGGTGTTTCACGTCACACAAGTTCGATAGAAGAGTGTGGATCCAGCAGCAAGAGGAAGGGGGTATCGTACCTTCTGGCTTTGGGTCGTCGATCCAAGGCGCTCCGGCGGTCCTTGGTGAAAGAGAGGGGAGAGGAATGGAGGAGGGGAGAGCTGGAGGTCGAGAGAAGGAGACGTTGGGCGATTTGGGCAAGGTTGGCGAAGGGAGGGAGGGCGGAATATACGGGTCCGACCCGGATTCGGATCCGGGTTCGGATCTGAAAGTGACTTGTACCCCTCCTTGCTAAAATGACCATAACTTGAGCTCCCGAAGTCGGATTTTAACGTTCTAGGACTCGTTGGAAAGCTATCGACGAGCCCTATGCAATGGACTCCTTACTCGAATTTTTTGCTCACTGGACAAGTACAGATTTTACAATCAAGCCCTAACTCAGTAAAGATTTGCGTTTTAGTCCCTATTCGGGTTTTGGGGGTTTCACACCAAGGTACATAACTTTATTTGTACAGAGGGACCCAATAAGTGTATGCATATTATTGTTAAGATAAATTTATCGTTATGTCTCTTTTATGTAATTTCATTTTCTCTGGGTACTTATCATGTAATTAACCCAAGGGCTATTCTCCTATATAAGAGAGCCCTCGGTCACGTCTAATGTAAGTAATTTATTCTCTCCTATCATGGTATCGGAGCAACAGTCCTAGATCGGGGTCCCAGTATCCCACCCAAAACCCTAACTCTACACCCACTCGCTCTCCTCCCCCCCCCCCGCCGCATCGTCGCTGCCTCCAGCGGCCCCCGCCGTCAACCACAGCAGGCCCCGCGGCACCGTCGCCACCCCCGGCGGCTCCCGCTGCCAGCCCCAGCGACCCCTGTGCGCTCCTGCGGGTGCTGCTGCCGCTGCCAACACCTCCGGGCAGCGCCGCTGCTCCCAGCCCCAGCGGCTCCAACGCCGCTTCCGGCCACTCCTCGTAGGGACTGCCCTAGAGGCCTCGCCTAGTAGGGTCAACCCGTCCGACAGTGCCCCTGCAACTTCCGTTGGCTTGTTCGGGCTCTTGAGCAAGTTTTAGGGATGGTTGTATGAGTCTACACATACAACCCATACCTCATATGATTCTTTAGACTGCGTATTTCTTTTTCCTCCGTCGATCTGTGGCTCTTTTTCAAACATGTCAGAGAATAAGGGTGACGTTTTCACATCTTCAGGTACCTTCAAAGGCCCGGCCCCTATTGTGAAGATGGACGGGACCAACTATGAACTATGGTTCATGCAGTTTCGTACCCTGATGCGGTGCCATAATAAGGAGCACATCCTGACAGACTCCGAGCCGGAAGACAAGATTGGAGCGAATGCGATGTGGAAGCAAGATGATGCTTATGCTCGTATATGGCTTTCTGGGACACTGACTACAGAGATCGCTAATGATATCGTGAATCAACCAACTGCAAAGGCTATGTGGTACATACTGGCAGCTACATATGGATAGTCGAAGAATGAGAGCAAGATACTTCAGTTGCAATTGGACATTTTTTCCACCAAACAGAATGGGAGACCACTACATGCACATTTTTCTCATCTGTGGAGCATGTTTGAGAGATTGCATAGCTTCATGTCGATCACAACCAGTACGGGACAACAACAGGCATATAGAAATGCCACAATGACGGGAGTTTTTCTGTCTTCTCTTGATCCTGAGTACGATGCAACCCGTACTCAACTTCTATCTGGCGAGACCATTCCACCAATGGAGGAGATATATAAGAGATTGAGTAGGATTACTAATGCATCGGCGTCTACAGCACAGACTACTCCTTCAGCTATGGCTGCCACTCGAGGCAGAGGAGGATCGTCCCACTTTCGGAGTCGTGGACCTCGTGGTCGAGGGGGAGGCAGACATCGTGGTCCCTGTGCTCACTGTCACTGTCCAGGACATTCTGAGGAAACATGTTTTCACAAGCATGGATATCCAGCCTCTGCACGTATTGCTGAGCAGACTGAGGCTCCCTCTACGCCTATCCCAGACACTAGCTTTGAAGACAATGTCTCCAAACTTCGTGAGATGATGACTACTCCTACGTCTCCGTCTCCAGGTTCCACAGAGGCTGCAACTTCTGCCAGAGCGTCGTCTATCTCATCAGGTACTTATTATGCGCTTACCAGTACTACTTGCTCAGACTTGACAGATTGGATTATGGACTCTGGAGCTTCCCATCATATGTGTGGTGACAGGATGCAGTTTACTACCTACAGAGCACTTACACCTGGCAGATCTGTTGTCATTGCCAATGGACTTCGATTACCCATTGTTGGTCAGGAGGAGATTACTCTAACGCCTTCTTTGAGTCTTCATAATGTCTTATATGCTCGTGACTTTCAGATGAACATGTTGTTAATTAGTCAGCTTACAAAAGATTTACATTGTCGTGACATCTTTGACCCATCTTTTGTGTTTCAGGATATACTGACTGGCAGGGTGATTGGACATGGCCGTGAGCAGAGAGGCTTGTATAAGCTTGCTATACCATCATGTGTTGGACTTGCTACTATTCCATCTGGATCTGTTTCTCCATTCCTTTGACATCTACGATTTGGTCATCTTCCTCTGCAAAAGATGTGTCATGTCCTACTACAGATATCTGCCTATACCGCGTTGGATTGGGAAGCCTGTCAGCTTGGGAAACACCGTCGGACTTCGTTTCCGAGTCGTCCGAGTCATCATAGTAATCGATCTTTTGAGCTCTTTCATTTTGATATTTGGGGTCCGAGTCGTGTCCCTGATCTTCAGGGGCATCGTTATTATATGGTTGTTGTGGATGATTATTCCATACTCTATTGGGTGTTCTTGTTAAAACAAAAGTCTGAAGCCGGTGCTATTATCAGAAAATTTATTATTGAAGTTAATAATATCTTCTCTGCCAATGTCAAATTCATTCGTACGGATAATGCTTTGGAATTTTCAACATTACATTTGTCTGATTTTCTCAGTTCCCATGGCACTCATCAAACTTCTTGTAGCTACACTTCGCAACAAAATGGAGTGACATTGCCACCTTCTTGATGTCACACGAACATTATTAATCCAAAGTCGTGCCCCTCATTCCTTTTGGGGGATGTTGTTCTCACTGCTTGATGCTTGGTGAATCGTATGACGTCTACTGTTCTTGGAGATAAGGTTCCCTTCTTGATTATTTTTCCCGAGAAGGACCTATTCTCCCTCACTCCTCGAGTCTTTGGGTCTGTGGTTTTTGTGCATAATTGTACCCATGGTCGTGATAAACTCTCACCCCGAGCTATCAAATGTGTGTTTGTTGGATACTCTCGTACTCAAAAAGGGTATAGATGTTTTGATCCGGTTAGTAGGAGATATTATGTAAGTGTTGATGTTACTTTCTTTGAATCTATCATGTACTTCTCTCCTATAGGTGACAGGTTATCCATTAACTATGAGGACAATACTGTTGTTCCTACGCCTCCGTCTCTTCCACCATTTGAACCTGAGCAACCATCACCTCCACCATCACCTCCTCCACCACCACCACCTACTCCCCAGCCAAGATTCTTACCCATTGTTTACACTCGCAGGTCTTCTACTAGCTCTTATGCTCATAAGCCGACCACGTCATCCAGCACAGCTCAGGTATGTCATGATAACATTATTTCCACTGATGGTACTGGAGTTCTACATCATACACAGGATGATTCTGGCGTAGAAGACAGAGGGGATGCGGATTTAGATGCTCCTATTGCACTGAGGAAGCCACGACGTAAATGTGCCACATACCTGCTTACTGCACATGTCTCTTTGGATCATCTTTCGGATGAGTACAGGAGGTTTGTAGTAGGACTTTCTGCGATTACTAAACCCCGAACATATATGGAGGCTTTACAGAACAACCGATGGCGCCATGCCATGGAAGAAGAAATGGTGGCCTTAATGTCACAAGGGACATGGAGTGTGGTTTCTGCTCCACGAGGTGCTTCGATTGTAAGCTGCAAGTGGATATTTTCCATTAAGCAAAACGTAGATGGGAGTGTGGATCGCTACAAGGCAAGGTTGGTGGCACGAGGCTTCACCCAAACATATGTGGTGGATTATCAGGACACTTTTTCTCCAGTAGCGAGACACTCGACGCTACGAATTCTACTAGCTGTTGCAATTTCACTGGATTGGCCGTTATTTCAGCTTGATGTGAAGAATGCATTTCTCTATGGAGACCTTCAGGAGGAAGTTTACATGCAGCAACCACCTAGGTTTATTGCTGTGGGGGAGCCCCAGAAGGTATGCAGGCTACATAAGGCAACTCATGGCCTGAAGCAGAGTCCTAGAGCTTGGTACCAAAAGCTGTCAGAATTGATTGAGCAACAAGGGTTTGTGAGGTCCACTGCAGACCACTCACTTTTTGTTCAGAAGACACAGAAAGGTACGGTTGCCATTCTTGTTTATATAGATGACATTATTCTTACAGGAGATGATGCTCAAGGCATTCAGATAGCCAAGAAGTTCCTAGGTAAAGAGTTTGTGACCAAGGACCTTGGCACTCTTCGTTACTTCCTGGTGTTAGAATTTACCAGGAATCATCGTGGTCTAGTGATGACCCAAAGAAAGTTTGTGATGGATCTCCTTTCTGAGACAGGTATGACTGGATGCAAGCCTGCTACTACTCTTATGGATCCAAGTATGAAATTGTATGATGAGGATACTGAGGAAGTTGATAGTAGGAGGTACAGAGAACTAGTTGGGAAGCTTTTATATGTTACTATCACCAGGCCAGATATTATGTTTGCACTAAGCAAGGTCAGCCAATTCATGGAGCGGTCCAGAAAGGTACATATGGATGTTATCTATATGATTTTGAGATATCTGAAGAACTCACCTGGTTCGGGACTCTTATTCAGTAGGGATGCATCCTTGGAGGTGACAGCTTGTGCAGACGCTGACTATGCAGGATGTCCCACGGACAGAAAGTCTACTTCAGGTTTTGCAATTTTTGTTGGACACTCACTTGTCTCATGGAAAAGCAAAAAGCAGACAGTAGTTGCTAGATCAAGTGTAGAATCTAAGTACAGGGCCATGGCACAACGGAGTGCTGAGATGATGTGGGTTAGATCGGTGTTGATTGATCTTACCATAGAAGTTCCTCTTCCTATGCAACTTTTATGTGATAATCAAGTTGCATTATTCATTGCGAATAATCTTGCATTCCATGAACGAACAAAACATATTGAGGTGGATTGTCATTACACTGGAGACTTGATACATAAAGGGCTCATATCTACCTCTCATGTGTCTACAGGAGATCATACGGCAGATATCTTCACCAAGTCTCTATCTCGAAGTCCTTTTCAGAAGTGTTGTTCCAATCTGAGCATGATAGATATATATGCTCCAGCTTGAGGGGGAGTGTTAAGATAAATATATCGTTATGTCTTATAATTTCATTTTCTCTGAGTACTTATCATGTAATTAACCCAAGGGCTATTCTCCTATATAAGAGAGCCCTCGGTCACGTCTAATGCAAGTAATGTATTCTCTCCTATCAATTATAATCTCAGAAAATGAGTAAAACTCAATAACTTTTATTGATAAACAATTTACAATAACATTCATTGCAGAAATGGTTCGCCATGGGCTCATATGCTAACAAATGTAACTTGGGATTCTCCATATACAAGGAGCCTTGGAATACCATATTCTAATAAGACAATAACTCATATTTCTCCTCTTGGTATCAGAGCACTAAGGTATATATTTTAATATGAAAACTCTTTGATCCGATAATGCCAAAGAGTTTCCCTCAAACGACATGCATTTCTTTCTCTCTACTCAAGGGATTGTGCACCGTATTACGTGTGCTTATACCTCACAGCCAAATGCGGTTGCCCTATGGGTACTTTCATAGGTGTGGAGAGAGCTAAACATAGCATTTACCCCAAATAAAGTAACTCGAAATAGTCGTAACTAGTTAACTGTTGTTAGCTTTCATGCATTGATGTAACATGGGTAGGTGTACCCGTGCACATAGTTTTTGCTTAATAAGGTAGAGGTGAAATGACTACATTTATCGACATTCAATTCGAAGATTTACCTGCGCAAAGTAGATTGTCATACTTTACTAATACTTTAAAGATAGGTCTTTAAACATGCAATAATATATCGGTGCAATATTAAGTATACCAATGCAGTAGGCGTAAAAGGTATACAATTGCAAGGTTGTCATCTACCAGTGTAACAATATATTTTTGGACCTATGGTTTTTTCTAGAAGCCCATGTTTGAAAGTTTTATGCAAAACAGTCTGAACTATATTATTATAATCTAACTTGATAAGTAAAGAACATAAACCGAGTATTCAAGCCCATGTAATTAACTTGAGATAGCAGGTAAGTCGCGATAGCAGGTAAGTCGCTTTTATCACATCGTGTACTCTGAACATATGTACTCCAAATAAACTCATGCATTTGACTTTGCAATTTTTTACTAGCACAGATAAAACCATATAATCAAAGTACAATTACTCACTTTTATTATTATCAAACCTTAGATGTTCCAACAAAAACATGTAGCAAAAGAAATCTGTAAGAGTCTCAAGTTCAAATTTATGAACGATAAACTAAGTCCCAATCATATTCAATCCATGGGTGATCCAAGCCCCTCTGCCACCAATCATGAAAAGTTGATATAGAAAGCAATGTCGATGACATTATTGAAGATATCAATATAGGCATATCATCATCGGAGAGTGAGATTGTATTGTATAAAGACATGGTTGAATGGAGATAAAGCCAAACTTCGTAGAGTGTACCAAATATCATATTAACAGATATGCTAGTTATTATAAGCTTAGCAATAATTATAAATGCTTTATCTCTTTACTCCATGCATTTGTGATTCCTTGGAATATTGCTGAGGTTGGTGGTGATCGTAGCCTCGTAGGTGGGTTTGGCCTACAAGAGGAAATGAAGCTCTTGACAAAAATTGCACTTAAGACATTGTGAATATTCCGGACGAGGTTTATTTGATCATTCAAAGTGGGTATATATCTGTGTAGAAGAAGAGAACACAATGAGATACTTTACTCAAGAGGTCTAGGGTCCTTATATAGGACAAAACCATAGAGCACTCATAAATAAGAAATTACATAAACATCCCCAAGGGTTTACAAGTAAATAAGATGAAACATAAAGCCGTCACTAACATTCCCCCTCAAGTTGGAGCATATCTATCGATCATGCCCAACTTGGAGGTTATCCACGAGAGATACTTCTTCGGTAGGGCCTTTATGAATGCATCCGCAAGCTGAAGATCGATCGAGATGTGTGGGGTAGTAATCTTCCCTCCTTGTATGGCATCATGAACAAAGTAGCAATCAATCTCTTTGTGCTTGGTCAGCTCATGAAACACACGGTTCATAGCAATGTATGTAGCAGATATGTTGTTATAGCATAGAGGAACACGAGCAATGGCAACGATACCAAGTTCTTGTAAAAATCAGAGTAACCATGTAATGTTGTTGGTAACCTGAGCCATCGCCTGTATTATACATATGCATTGGATCTGGAGACTTCAGTCTACTTACTTCTTCAAATGACAAGATTTCCACCAACGTATTATATAGTGCAACGACGATCCTCGAGTGAACTCGCATAATCTGCATCAGCATATCCAGCTACATTAGTGTGGCCATTTGGCCCATAGAAGATGCCTCGTTTTGGTGACTCCTTCAAGTAGTGCAGGATCTGAAGAACATCATGCCAATGACTGTAACGTATTTGCTTCATGTATTGGCTTGCTCTGCTCACGACATAGGATATATTTGTCCTACTGAGAGTAAGGTAAAGTATCTTTGAAAACAGGATCGGCTAAAGTGGAGTGCTTCACTGGGTCTGCAAGGATAATAGAAGGCTTACATCCAAGTAATCTAATCTCAATTAGGATATCCAAGAAATATTTACTCTATGAGAGTTGGAAGTCCCTCTGTAGTACGTATCACTTATATACCAAGGAAGTAGCGAAATTGACCAAGGTCCTTCGTGATAAAGATCTTCTGAAGGAACGTCTTGGTCTCTAGTATGCCCTCATCATCATCATATATGACAACCATATCATCAACATAAACAAGAAGTATAACAGTCAGAGTAGTCAGATGTTCTCTGGAAGCAAAGAGTGCCGATCTTAGTAGTGAGTCTGTCAAGTCATGCCCCCAGACTCTGTTTTAGGTCATAGATTGCCTAGTGAAGTCGACACAGACACTCCTCCTCGACTTCATAACCAGAAGGTTGCATCTTGTAAACCTCCTCCTCAAGAACGCCATACAGGAAAGTATTTTTCACATCGATATGAAAGATAAGCTGACCCTTGTTTGCAACCACTAAAATAGTAGCCCACGCAACTGTTGAGAAGGCCTCAAAGTAGTCAATCCCATATGTATGTGTAAAACCTTCAGCCACAAGTCGCGCTTTCAGGTTATTAATGGACCTATCTGGTGACTATTTAGTCGTGAAGACCCATCTGCAAGCCATAGGTCTAATCCTCTTAGGGCATGGTACAAGGTCACACGTTCCCCTAGATGTTAAAGCATCCATCTCATTATTCATTACTTATAGCCAAACATAATTTTGTAAAGCATTGTGATGGTCTTTGGGAACATAAATAGTCATGATGGCATCTGCATATCTTCCAGGACAACAATGGTGGGAGCACTCGAAGAAGGCATGTCATCCTACAACAAAGGAATAGGTAAAGGCACAAGCATGTGCAGATATATGCTTGCGCTTATACACAATTGGTGGATAGGGAAGATCCAAAGGTATATCTGTGATAGACTGTGTAAGAAACTAGTCTGTTCAAAGAAAGTCACATGCAAAAACATAGTATCGATGTCCAGCAGGGTCATAGCACATGTAACCCTTCCGAATACGAGAATAGCCAAGGAAGACATATTTGATTGTTCGAGGTGACAACTTGTCAGCAATATGAAAATTGTGGACGAAAGCTATACACCCAAATATTCTCAAAGGTAGCAGAAAGAGTGTCATTAGGATAGAGTAACGCAAATGGAGTGGACCCTTCTACGGTCGAAGATGGGACCCTGTTGATAAGATGAACAGTAAGAACGACATCTCCCAATAGGTTTTTGGAACCTTCATCTGAATGAGAGAGGACTGAGCAATATCAAGAAGATGCTGAAGTTTTCGTTCCGCTATCCCATTTCGCCGAGAAGTATACATACATGATGTCTGGTAGATAGTTCCGTGGGAAGAAAAGAAAGTCGTCAAGTCATGTTGAATGAATTCCAAAACATTATCAAAACGAAATATTTAAACATCGGAGGAGAAAAATTTTTTGATATACTAAAATAAATTCTTGATGATTATATTGATTTCTGAATGTTCCTTTAACAAATAGATCCAAGAGGATCGGCTATAATCATCAACAAAAATGGAAAAATACTTGTGCCTACTCAGAGTACGGACCGGACAGGGTCCCCATATATCGCAATAGACAAAATAAAAAGGAACTTCATGATGAGGCTCGGTATGTGCATGGAAGGATGTCCGATGATGTTTCCCAAATTGATATGCTTTACACTCAAAGGGATTCACCGCAGAGAGTTTAGGGAACGTCATGGAGGTAGCCTTGGCAGAAGGGTGTCTAAGACGAAGATGCTAGAGGAGAGGATCGTTAGAAAGATAGACGCAGTAGTGCCAACAAAACTGAAGTCAAATTGAATGTCAGATAATAGAGTCATTCTTCTCATGCCACCACCAAAAATCTATCTCATCAGGATGTCATGAAAATAACAGCAGGACTCATCGAAATAACCCTACAGTTAAGCTCGATACATAGCTTCTGAACAAACAATATACTAAGAGGAAAAGCAGGGGCATAATGAACCCCAGTTATTCAAAGTTAGGAGAAAAACTCTACAGTGTCAACAATAGTGATAGAAGAATGAGCTTGTTAGCAACTGAAACATCTTCACTAAGGTAAAGGGTTCAGAAAAGGTACACAGACTACCTTCTCCTATCAAATGTGTTGATAGCCCTGAGTCAATAATCCAAGAAGGACTGGAAGAAGAAATAGTGTTGGCTATTGTACCTGAGGTTGTAGTTTAACCAGCAGTGAGAGGAGTAGTACTATTATTGACAGGGGGGTTGAAGTTCTGTAGGAGCTACCTCATACGCGAATGGAAGCTGTTAAGGGTTCATGTGTTCCACTTCACAAGGGTGTTGATCGGGCATGTCATATGTTGTATCATAAGAGGGCTCATACGAGGCTATCTCATAGGCATTGTTGGCATTAGGTTGTATGCCAAACTTTACCTAGTAGCACTCATATGGGTGATTCTAGTGTTCTCAATATATGTACGTTGAATATCAGGAAGTGGTAGAATCACATCTACGGTCACGACCATGTCCTGACTTGCACCCATAACCACGACCAAAGTCATGGACTCGTCCACCCTTGAAGCTATGTCGTTCTCTGTTCACTGACAGTGCATAGTGAGATGTAGTCTTTGCAGATGGTATGTTGGAAGGATGCTCAGCAGGTGTCTCAAGTTCTTGCAAATGACCAAAGATGGTCCCACTCGATGGTAGGGTGTCAGCCATCAAAAACTGTCCCTTCACAGGCTTGTATCGAGGATGCAATCCAGAGAGGAATCAGTAGACTTGCCATCCAGCCCGTTCTCCCACCTTTTGATCACAACATGCTGGCTGGAAAATCAAGAGCTCCTCAAAAAGGCTAGTCAACAGTTTGTAGTATTCAACGAAACTCAACCCTCCTTGAGTGGCTGACCAGATCCACATGTAGAGATCGGAGAGTTGAGAATGGATTGTCTTATGGGAGTAGGCTCGTTCCATATTCTCCCACATCGCCTTTGCAGAATCCTTGTAGAGAAGATCTGTTGTAATGTTTGAATCAATGTTGTTGGTCATCCAAGTGATAACCTGGAAATTGTCATCATACCAAGTGTCGTAGTCTTTGTCTGTCTCCTTGAACGGATCCTTAGTAAGAATATGATTGTTGTAGTGACCATCGACGAATACCTTGAAGGATCTACACCAAAACACATAGTTTTTTGTTCCCTTTAATTTGATAGAAGTGGCTTGTACCATCATAGAAGAAGTCGAGTACCTGGGTTTGGTCTTGATGATCGTCATTATGATCGCACTGGACAGGAAAAAGTAACCTAGAATAAAAAACAATTGCTTTAATCAAGCATAAGGGTGACCTAGGTCACTGTTTCAACCCCTTGTAGGACTTATGTAGCAGAATTGTGGTTAAAATACCACAAATCTCCTCAATAGGGGGTCCTTGTAGCCTAGGTGGGGGTGTAGGCCTCCTGACGAAGGTGTTATGCCTTGGATAGGCACAAGACCCCCTGGTGGAGGTGCTAAGTCGCCAACGGTGCTTTGAAGAGGCACAAGACCCCCTAGAAGAGGGTTGGGGCTTGGTAGAGGTGTTGGAGCACTACAAGTGCCTTGGCGATGCTTGAGAGCTCCTGGCGGAGGAGCAGGAGCAGAACCTCTTGACGGAGGTGTTGGGGCATCATTGGTTCCTTATTGAGGAGCAAGTCTTCCTGGCGGAGGTGCAGAACCTCCTAGCGAGGGTGTTAGGGTTGCACAAGACCTCATGGAGGAAGTCGAGTCCCATTGTATAGGTCCTTGGTTGCTGGAAGGGGCACGAACAAGGGATTCTCCGCAGAGGAGAGACGATGGGCTGGTGATGGCGGTGGGATCTAGGTCAAAACACCGGTCTAGGACCACTTCTCTGATACTATGTGGAGAAATAATAGAGAACACAATGAGATACTTTATTCAAGGGGTCTGAAGGTCTTTATACAGGATGAAACCCTAGAGCACTCATATACAGGAAATTACATAAACAACCCCAAGGGGTTACAAGTAAATAAGATGAAACATAAAGTCGTCCCTAACAATATCGTAAAACATAAGTCCAATTGAAACACAGGGAAATGCAATGTCAGTGCAAAGGGTTTCCGTCAAAAAGTATGGTACTGACTACTTGGAGATATTTACTCATCTAGCAAAGATGAATATTTTGCAAGTTATACATTAGGAGTAGAAACTTCATCAAGTGCATGTGAATAATTAGAGGTGTCTAATTGGATCTTGGACAGATCCGGTTACTCAACTGACTCAACCCTTCACTATTCATGTTAGATCTGGCCATACAAGGCAAGATCAACACCAGGAAGTAGTTAGTTACACATGGCACCACACAAAAATTTCCATCCGCATAGAACAATGGAATACACTCCTTGGAGGAAGAGTAGACATACTATACAGAAACTTATGCGTCAAATTGGGGAGACTTCTAGCATGCTCTCATTTATTTATCTTTCTACTATTCATATTATTCACAAGAACTTTTCGATAAAAGTATGTATTTATATAGCAAAGAAAGCATGCAAGTAATAAAACTATGTATTTATATAGCAAAGAAAGCATGTAAGTAATCATTCATTGTCCAATGACCGAATTACAAAATATAAACTGAAATGTAGACAGACAGCTTTTACCTTCGTATAAGTTTTTGGAAACATCTCCTTCAAGGTGTTCAAACTGTCTTTCCACCATGTCTGTGTCAGATAGATTGTTGTGTCCCTGTCAAAACCTATTTTTCTTAAAAAGTCCCCCACTTCATGGGCAGTGAAACAAGTTTTTTTGCCCACAGCCTCACTGTCCTTGCATCCCTTACTCTCTAAAAGATCAAGACGTAAATCAACTGCAATGAACTGTCCCTCTGATTTGTAACTCAACGTTCTGATTCTCCCAACAATCTGGTCAGCAACTTCTTTAATGTCTGGATTTAGTTCTAGGACCCCAAAGGTTGCCAAGCAACCAATTGTTTTCATTTCATTTTTATCTTTTGCCTTTGTTTTCAAATTTGTAGAAGGAAAATAAACAGCGAGCCTTACTACATTTTTTTCCTGTACAATTGGCACAATGTTTTTCATAATGTAGTCTTCAGACACTCTGTTCGGAACCTTGATAACTTCTGGTTCTGTTTCAGCGATTTCAGCTGGAAGCTCCCGAACTATGTTAACAATGCCCTCTAAGCTGCTTGCAAATTTCTCCACATCATAAACATCCTGGAACTTCCTGCAGGAAACTTCAGCATTAGAACATTAGAGAGATTTATTAACATGTATGAAACTCTTTTACTGTAGGGATAAAAAAACAAAGCCTTCTCCCACTATAAGTAGGGTCGGCTACATGGATTCTTGCTCAAAAAGGTAACCACAGGCACAGTGGTGAAAGTTGCAGCTGATGGGATTAAAAGTTCACAGGTCGACATCATGAAAAAAATAACTCGCGCAAAAAACAAGACTGCATAAAATAGGTCAAAAGTTGTCTGACTCTTTCCTTAAGCCTATAAAATGCATGAGGTTGCCCTTAAACCGAAATGGACCAGCATATAAGTACAATTCTAGCCAACTTATGAAGAACATACTTTTTTCTAATACCTCATTATTTTATCATGTCAACCTCAATTTAGCATTAACTTCAATTGTTGTCTTATTTGCATTTCACAACATAGAAAGAACACATGTTATAGACTAAAAAAATGGCAAAGCCTTCTCCCACTTCAGGTAGAGTCGGCTACATGGGTTCCTGCTCAAATCCATGTTGAAATATCTGATTATTTTTATGTTAGTTGTCGGCTACCTAACGCAACTTGCATAAGGGGGTTTTTGAACCCTGATCTTTGGAATGATACACGCTGCACTACCAGTTATAGACTGATTTGAAATAATACAGAAAAAAATGACAGAACTTCACTATATGAATATAGTTATAGATAATATAATATGTAATATTTTCCAATATTGTTTAAGAAATTGCCATGTAAGAAACTTGGTATCGATTGGATTTGAATAAGAAATTTCATAAAATTGATTTTCAAGTTAACCATATCGTTAATGTGATGGATCTTTTAAACCCACGCCCGTGTATAAACTATGTAAACACATTGTTGTTGGATAAGAAAAAGAAAACCTAACCTGCATAAGAGAGGTTATTAGGTCCAACTTCAACGATTTTTTTTCACATAGAGGTTGTATGATTTATGTTGTTGCTTTTTAATATGATATCAAAGCCAATATGATCAAGGGTTGGGTGCTTTGTGGAAGCACTCGATACACTTGGTAAAAGTGGAGGACATCCACGACGTCGGCCTCTAGAACAAGCTCCCCCACACAAAATCAGTAGGTTATTTCATTAAAAAAGTTGATCCAACTCTTTTTGAAGTACTTCATCGGATTATGGGTTGCCGCCACCTTTAATTGATTAGTGAATGAGGTGTGGTCGATCATCGATAACACCATGCTATGTAATAGGTCATGCATACTCCCTAATGAATACAATGGCTGATTGTCATCAATTATTTTCTGCTTGTCGATCGATCAGTTTCCACCCGCTAATAGTCAGTTCTTACACCTACCAATCTTCTTTACAAATTAATTCTCATTATTGAATGTGTGCCCAAATGGATATGCGTCAGGCCAGTGCCAGGTGTGACACCCAAAATCCATGATGACTTATAAAAGAAGCTTGCAAATGATGAGGATAGTCTAGTGCAAAATTAAGGAGATTGTGTTGGACATCAACTTAATGGGGAGATTATTTCAATTATGATTGAGAAAATTAGAATTCTAATATGGTAGATTAGATATCATGTACTTGAAGGAGACTTGAGTAGATTTAATCAAAATGTCATTAGGATCTTGACTTCTTTACTTTGATTGAGATCCTGACAAGTTAAGATTGATTGCTGCAGTCAATTTAAGATTGTATTTGAGCATATAAAAAGAAGGGATGGAGTCAATAAACCACCGTAAGAGAAGGAAACAATTAAGAAAGAGACAAAGAAGACGATAGCAGGTTATCAGCATCTCCACTGCAAAAAACATGTAACAAGGAGAAGCGAGTGTGGTTCACTAAACCAGTGGACGATGACACATTCTCTAGTCACAGATGTGTGGTGTTGCTTCGGAAAGCATAATTGTAACGGCTCTTCCTTTTTGGAAAAAAAAGAATTCAAATGCATTTCAATACAACCATTATTGACATATTCATTAGCAATTAATTGGATATTATTAGGCCATTAATTTCTCTCATTGGATTACCTTAAAAATCCCCTCAAATTTCATTCTCACATCAAATTTGCACCAACGTGAGTTGTAGAGAGAGATGGAGAGATAATTAGAGAGAGAAAGGTAGAGAGAAGGCCTTACGAGAGATTGATCTTCGCCGCACGAGAGAGCGGCGTTTAATCAGAGGAAAAGAGGAGTGTGGATCCTTGACCGTAAGGAGATGCGACGACCACTACAGAGAGAGTTGCACGTTGGATCTAAGGTATGTATCGGGTTAGGATTACAATCTATAATGGTGTGTGTCGGACCTAATAGTTTTTAAAAAAAAAGGTTGCTGATCATTGCCTTCGATCCAAATCCTATGCGTGAAGCACCTTTGTGATCTGTTACCATCAACAATCATATTTTTTTATGTAATGATGATTCTTTGGCCCGTGCACTGTAACCTTTTTAGTTATTCTACAGAATATTCTTAGACATAAGAATTTAGAAATTCTTTAGATTATTTTTAAATTGGTCCCTCTTTATATCATTAATACTGCCCTTAGTGTAGTTGTGAGTGAGTGTCTATGACTCATGGCCTGTAGATTTGAATATCATGGCCTATGGTTAATATAATATATATCTATGTGAATGAATCAATCAAAATACTATCTTATTATTTCATATTTTCGTAACTTCAGTTTTCAGACTTCTTCTGATAACCTAGAAGGCATATGTATTTTGACATGCTCTCGATCTAACTTATGACCTAACACGTAAGATATATATAAGTTGCACATAAATATCTGGATCAGAATTTAGGCCCTCACGTGAAAGAAAAAGAAAAGTATCCCGTGATTGGTTCTTCCATCTTGGATAAACTAATATATACAATAGTATAAATCGGGTATTTTATGGTAATGTCCTTTCATGGTTTAAAACTAAGGAATATATTACGTTGAAATTGAATTTAGCATTATATTGTATATGATCATATAACAATTTGGTTGGCACAATACAACTCCAAGAAACAAGACCTACTTATCATATCTTAGAATCATAAACCGACTCAATAAGGTATGTATATATATGTACTCTGGATAACAGATGATACTTAGTTATGAAATTAGCAAATGTACAATTCTTATCAAAGCCATTTTTGTTACAAAAAAAAGTAAGAGAAAATCTTATATTGAATGTACACCACTGATAAGATGTATTTATAGATATATAACATCATATCGTGATTATCAAAACCATTAAGTCAACAAAGTTTATGGTGCCAATGGTAAATGAAGAGATTATTTTTGAGTTTATGGAAAAGACCGATTGTTGGAAAGTATAGACGTATAAATTTAGTTATGTATGAAGACCTCCCTTGTTAGTGGAACTAAATGAAACAGTTGGTGGGTGTAAATGAAAGAATATGTATATGTGTATATGAATATTGTACGGAAAGGAAATGCTAAAAAAATGAAATTTTCTTAAGATGAATAATGGTATGATGACGATAAGCGGAGCTATGTGCTACACCAATTGGTGGGAGCCACCTCTAGAGTCCAATTATCGTAGGCCGCAAGGGGCAATGCCGTACGGGGCGTATGGTTGCAAGGAACCATAAAGGCAAAAGCTAAGTCCTCTACAGTTGTACCTACATTGTCATGTTATCGCCGCAAGGGACGTATGGTTGCAAGGAACCATAGAGGCAAAAGCTAAGTCCTCTATAGTTGTAGCTAAATTGTCATGTCATGCCATAAACCGCAAGTGCCAGCAGTTGAAAACGTATAACAAGATACGTACATGAAAGTTATTCAAATAAATGGTTTATAAAGGTAAACCATTACAAGTATGAAAGAAAGTTTTTTATAAAGATAAATCACTACAAGTTAGGAAATAAATGGTTTATAAAGGTAAACCATTACATGTTAAGCAAGTAAATGATTTAATTAAATATAAACCATTATTTATTATATAAGAGATGGTTTAATAAAGAATAAACCATTACATGCCGTACAAGAATTGGGTTAAGAAATGTACACCATCAAAGCCTGGGGGCTGAAATGCAAAGTGAGGTGTATGATATAAGAAACATGTACTTGTTATGAATCTTATGAAATATGCCTCACAAGATGAAAGACATGTATGTTATTTATTCTTATGCATACTTCATATGTATACTCATGTTTATGAAAGAGGCTAAATTGCCTATATTATGGATGAATTAGATAGGGATAAGAACAATTAGGCATGTAATGATGTTTTTCCATGGAAACTCTAGTGCATGAAATATAACGAGTTAACGGCCGTTAGAATTCCCATGCATGAACCCCGATGCATACTGGGCATTAGGCTCATGAAAAATTATGTTTGCAAACTTTCAAGTAAAGAACATGGTTGATTACATATTCAGGATCGTGCTATGAACTCCTCGGAATTCCTGACATGGTATGATTACATTCGTGTTGATTTAGAGGACATCTATATGCACACAGGAACTGTTGAGATGCTAATTTATTTCTTAAACTAGTTTCTACAAAATTACCCTAGTTAGAGTTGTAGTGATGGAACTCTTAATTTGAATGGACTTTTTATTGATGTTATCTCGGCCCATTGATTGCCATGCATGTTTTCGATGACGGTTCGGTCGGGCGACCAAATATTTCATGCTTCCGCCGGTTAGCCTGACCTGTTCCATCACAATTATACTGAATTCTGCGAATGTGCTTGAGAGGATGCATATCCGAGGCACCCAGCAACGCTGGCAATACCCTTAGGTGGGGACTTCTTGCTTTATAAGCTTGCAAATGACGAAGATGGTCTAGTGCAGAATTAAGGCAATGTAAACTAGCGATGGAATTCGACTCAAAGGAGAGATTATTAAGACTATGATTCAACCAATTCAAATCCCAATATAATAGAGTAGGATTTCATGCAATCCTTGAAGGGGATTTGATTATGTGGAAAACATAATGCGAAAGCAAATCAAAGCATGAATAAGAAAGAGTACAAACTCTTGGATTTTTACGTGGAACACTACTCCCTAAGGAGAGACATGAAACCACATGAGAAAGCATCTATGATTGTGTCTTCTATTCACTGGTGAATAGAATGGGCATTGGAGTCTATATATAGACCTACCAACATATGAAAGACCCATCGGTAGTCGATATGGAACTAAACGGAGAGTAAGATAATTGTATCTTAGAGAGAACCAATTACCCTTCCAACAACTCAACCATTCAATATTCTCAACATTCTTCCTCAAGCTAGAGCACAACTTAGATCAATAAAAAATGCACTCAATCACAAACTAAATACATGACAATACATGTTATCGAGACTTAACATATATTGTGCCAGTTGCTGCTAACGACGATGCTTCACATGTCATGTTGGAGAGGGGGACTAGAGTGTTGCAGTTTAGCAATGTGGAAAGACAACTTGCTAGTATGCTCTATATCTGCATCAATCAATTACTCGTCCAACAACTCAAACATTCAATATTCTCAACACTCCTCCTCAAGCTAGAGCACAACTTAGATCAATAGAAAATGTACTCACTCACAAACTAAATACATGACAATACATGTTATCGAGACTTAACATATATTGTGCCAGTTACTACTAACGACGATGCTTCTCATGTCATGTTGGAGAGGGGGACTAGAGTGTTGAAGTTTGGCAATGTGGAAAGACAACTTGCTAGTGTGCTCTATATCTGCATCAATCAAATTTACCTGATGCAATGAGACTTCTCATGGAGTATTCTGACTCGCAATCCATTTCTCTCAAGAGCCGAATAAGAAATATCGTGGGAATATCCATACGAAATTCTCGAAAAATGGATCACTTTTGTAAGGATCTCGAAACAGGTTCTCTTTCATAGGAACCTTGGGAGGATCTCGTACCGAGGTTTAAGATCAATAGAGGATGGAGCCTACAATGAGTCTCTCCTTGGAGATCTTTAAAAAATGGTCACTCATGTATAGAGTACATTAAACACAGTAGATCCTGAAAAACTCTACTCAACAGTTACTTGTCCAAAACATGCAGGTATGTTGGGAGTAGTAGAAGAAAATACACACAAACACAATCAGTCAAGCGAACATTCAAACACATGAGTTCACTGATAACCAAGGTTTAAAAAATCGTGAAGCGGTTCGAGGCGTTTCTCTGAAATGTGAGGCGAGGCGTAAGCCTCGAGGCGGTCGAGGCGTAAGCCTCAATTTTTTAAAAGAAAAATTAAAATTAAGCAAAATACATTAAAATATATAATAATAACATTAAGTTTTGTCAAAAACATATTCAAAATCAATTTCACACTAGTAAAAGGTACAACACATAAGTGATGAAAGCATAGAAGTTCAGAAAATTAATGTTAGGCACGTGATTGTTTCCGCTATTCACAACAAAACATAATAATTATTCTACTCCATGTGTTTCTTTTCAAGTGTGCTTCCTCGTATATGTGATAACTATTTTAACAACAAACAAATAACAACATCAAGTTGCAAACTTACAAGTAGTATAATAATTTTATTACAATTCAAACACAATCGTGTACGTTGTGTACAATAGAACTAGTATGTGTGGATGCAATATGATAAATTGAACATGATGTATACAGGATCATCGAGCTTCACTTGTTTCAAGAAATCTCTTCTGTATGGGCATGTTTATAGAAATATGCAAGGTTTAACATAGAAACAACAATACTAGCAAAAAATTGTATAATGTTTATGGTAAAACAAGGTCATGTGTAAAGCACATAACCTAAAAATTAAAAAAAAAGGCATGCGCTTGAGGCTTACGCCTCTGCCTCGCCTCGACCGCCTCACCACCTCATACGCCTCACAATACCCTGAGGCTTACGCCTCAGAACTTCTGGGTGAGGCTTAAGCCTCGTCTTTTTATCAAAAAAACGCCTTGAGGCTTACGCCTCACCGCCTCGAGACGCTTTTTAAAACAAGGTCGATAACTGGGCTATGTCCTTTGACGACGGCGTTCAGTTTCATTATTTGTGGAGAAGAAAATATATATGATATAGAGAACCCTAATCCTAGGGAGCCTATATAATGCTTCGGTACTGTTGAGACATTTCTATCTTTTTATATGTTATTCTGTAATTTCATATTTCCTTTTGGATATCTATGTAATTTTCCCTAGAGCTTTTCTCCTATATAAGAGAGATCTAGGGTTACGAGAAATACAACATTTCTTTCTCCCTTTCCACATGGTATCAGAGCGACGGTCCTAGACCGTAGCCTGTGCCCTAAATCCTTGCCCCCCACCAAAACCCTATGAGTCGTCGTGCCACCTCCCGTGCCTGCGCGTGTTTGCGCTCTCCTGTGCGCATACCCGCGCGTCTGCAGCCTTGCGCAGTAGAGACTATACACGTTTGTGTCCCTGTGTGCCCGAGAACGCCATCTCAAGCCCCTTGTTAGGCTTCGGCTTGATCTTCTGGGGTGTCTTGATCATCTAAAGACACCCTAGCCTTACGAAGGAGTGTACAGAGAATGGAAGTGGTTGTGGTATGAGTCTAAACCGACAACCATCTTCCCATATGTTTGTGTAGACGTTCTCTATCCAAGTTTGCAACGCCAGTTTGTGAGATTGTTGTCATCATGTCAGACAACAAAGCAGATGTCCCATCCATGGGTGCTTTTAAAGGTCCAGTACTCATTATGAAAATGGATGGAACTTATTCTGAATTATGGGTCATGCAGTTCATGAGTTTAATGCAATGTAATGGCAAGAAGCACATCCTCACATAGGAGGAGCTTGCCGACAAAACTGGGGTTAACGTCTCATGGGAGGCAGATGATGCGTATGCACAAGTATGGATTTCTGGAACGGTATCCTTAGAGATATCAAACGACATTTTGAGCCAGCCCACGGCAAAGCCTATGTGGGACATTCTCGCCACTACATATTCTCCGGCGAAGAATGAGTCCAAGATCCTGCAACTTCAACACGATATCTTCACTTCGAAGCAGAATGGTCGTCCGCTCCATACCTTTTACACTTCGCTAAGGGATATGTTTGAGAAATTACACGGTTACATTCCCTTGACTGTTACACCAGAGCAACTCAAGGCATACAGGGATTCCGTAATGACAGGAGTCTTTCTAGCAGCGCTGGATCCTGAGTATGATGCAGCTAGAGCTCAGATTCTTACCGATGCCACTATACCTACTATGGAGGAAGCATATCGCCGGTTGAGCAGACTCTCCATTTCTTCTGGTAGTTCTACCGCATCTCAGAATTCTTCAGCCATGGTAGCATCTCCTGGAAGGGGAAGCACTACGTAGTTCTGTGGTTGTGGTGGCCGTGGAATAGGGGGAGGCAGAAGACCTCCTCGCCAATCTTGCTCTTATTGCCATAGATCGGGCCATTTCGAGGACACATGCTATTCCAAGCATGGTTTTCCTGCTTCAGCGCGAGTGGCAGAACAGATCCAGCAGGGCAGCAGCTCGAATGGTGCATCTGACCAGCGGTTTGATGAGCTAGTTGCACGACTTAGGGAGATCATGCCGTCTCCCGGGTCAACCAGCTCACAGTCAGGATCGTTGGAGGTAGCAGCCTCAGCCACTACATCTACATCAGGTACAACATATGCTTTAACTAGTTGTTATAGGGCAGATTTGTCAGAGTGGATCATGGATTCAGGAGCATCACACCACTTGTGTGGTGACAGAGGGCAATTCAGTATCTATAGCCCGACACAGTCAGGTGGATAGATGATGGGACACATTCCCCCATTACTGGTCAGGGGGAGGTGCAATTAACCCCTAAAATGCAACTTCAGAATGTTCTTTACGCTCTTGAATTCTCTATGAATTTATTATCTATTAGCGAAATCACCAAGGATTTGCATTGTCATGTCATTTTTAACCCTTCTGCTCTTGTGTTTCAGGATATTATAACGAGCAGGGTAATTGGTATTGGTCGTGAGCAAGGAGGCCTATACAGACTGGTGCAATCTCCATATGTTATTGTCTCCTCTCTTCGCACTGGATCTGTCTCTCCATATATATGGTACATTCACTTTGGTCATCTTACTCTACAAAAATTACGTCATGTTCTTCCTCAGATCTCTACTTTCCAGTGTGAGGCCTGCCAGCTTAGGAAGCGTCATAGGTCCACATTCCAGAATCGTCAGGTCAAAGTAGTCATGATCTCTTTGAGTTGCTTTATTTGGATATTTGGGGTCCCGGTCGTGTTCCTGATCTTCAGGAACATTGTTTTTATCTTGTTGCTGTTGGGAAAAAATAAGAGTTATGTTTATTTCTGAGCCCTAGATTCTCTTATATATGGAGAGGTCTATGGGCAAATTACATATGGTAGAAAAATAGAAAGAACAATAACGAAAAGACGCAGAAAATGTAAACTAAAACTTCTACACTCCCCCTCAAGATGGAGCATAGATATCTATCATGCTCATCTTGGATAAGCACTTCTGGAAGGAACCTCGAAGTAAAGCTTTAGTAAGAATGTATGTCGTTTAATCTCCTGAGCTAACATGGGTTGTAGAAATGAAACCTTTCTGAATCATATCACGAATATAATGGCAATCCACCTCAAAGTGATTCGTCCTCTCATGAAATGCAGGATTGTTTGCAATAAATAAGGCAGCCTGATTGTCACATTTTAGTGACATGGGAAGAGGAACATCTATATGTAAATCTGTCAGAACTGCGTGGACCCACATCACTTCTGCACATGCTTGGGCCATGATTATATACTCCGATTCAGCACTAGATCTCACAACTATTGTTTGCTTCTTGCTCTTCCATGAGACAAGTGACTCCCCAACGAATATAGCAAAGCCTGATGTAGATTTTCTATCCTTTGGACACCCTGCATAGTCTGCATCTGCACATGATGAGATAGTAATAGTGTCCTTCTTTCTTAACATCAATCCTGCACCTGGAGATGACTTAAGATACCTTAGTATCATATGTACGGCGTCCATGTGTACCTGGCGAGGTTGCTCCATAAACTGGCTAACTTTATTTACTGCAAATGTAATGTCTGGTCTGGTAATAGTAACATAAAAAAGCCTCCCTACCAGTTCTCTGTACCTCCTTTTGTCAACCTCCTCAGTATCATCATCATGCATCTTCATGCTTGGATCTATGGGTGTCGAAGCTGGTCGACATCCAAGCATACATGTGTCACTTAGCAAGTCAGTGACATATTTCCTCTGAGTCATCACCATTCCCTGTTCATTTCTAGCAAACTCCAATCCAAGGAAATATCCAAGTACTCCTAGATCCTTGGTAACAAATTCGTGGCCCAAGAATTCTTTTGCTATTTTTATCCCTGCATATCATCTCCTGTAATGAGTATATCGTCAACATACACCATAATGACAGTCATACCTCTGGATGTTCTCTGTACAAAGAGAGAATGGTCTGCATTTGACCTTTTGAACCCTTGCTTCTCAAATAGATCAAAGAGCTTCTGGAACCAAGCTCTGGGGCTCCGCTTTAGGCCATAGATCGTCTTATGAAGCATGCATACCTGTACACACTCATCTCAGCAGTAAATCCAGGTGGCTGTTGCATGTAAACTTCCTCTGGAAGATTACCATATAAAAATGTATTTTTGACATTTAATTGAAACAAGGACCAATCTCGAATCACAGCAAAAGATAAAAGAATATGTAAGGTAGAGAGACGAGCAACAGGAGAAAATGTGTCAAGATAATCTACCCCATACGTCTGATTAAAACCGTGAGCAACCAGTCGAGCATTGTTCTTATTGATACTGCCATCGGCATTATGCTTCACCGTAAACACCCAATTGCAGCTCACAATAGAAGCCCCGGTAGGGGCTTGAAGAAGACTCCATGTACCTCTCGACTTAAGGACGGTCATTTCTTCCTCCATAGCCAGACGCCATTTACTATCAGCCAAAGCTTCCTGATAATTCCTCGGAATATTCACAGCGGATAAAGCACCTACAAACCTCCTGAAATCTCCTGCCAGACGGTTAAAGGTAACATGAGAAGCAGTCGGATATGAAGCACAGGACCTCCTCTGCTTCCTTAGTCCAATCGGCAAATCAAGATCTGCATCAGTGGTACCAACATCCGCGTCATCCCCTGCCTGTTCCTGCTCAGAAACGCCATCAGTCCCATCATTGGAAGTAATGTTGTCAGAACAAACCTGGGGCATTTGTGATGGTTGACCATGATCATGAGCAGGAGCTTGTCGTCGACTGTAGTGACGTGGTAGAGGAGGAATCAAAGATATGGGAGGTGGTAATGGTGGTGGCGGTGGTGAGGATAGTGGTGGTGATGGGGATGATGATGATAGAGATGTAGGAACTTGTTGTGGTGCATACAAGGGTGGAGGAGGAATAAAGATTTCATCATTCAAATCTGATGGCACCAACCTGTCACCTGTAAGAGAGAAAAACATGACTGACTCAAAGAACGTGACATCTGCACTGACATAATATCTGCGACGTAATGGATCATAGCAACGATACTCTTTTTGAGCCCTGGAATACCCGACAAAAACACATTTGACAGCCCTAGGAGAGAGCTTGTCAACCCCTGGAGAGAATTGGTGAACAAATGCCACAGACCCAAAGACACGTGGAGTTAGAGAAAACAGCTCCTTGTCAGGAAAAACGAGGGAGAAAGGTATATTCTCCCCCAACACAAATGAAGGCATGCGGTTAATAAGATAACATGCAGTAAGAACCGTATCACCCCAGAATGAGTGTGGAGCACAACTCTGGATAAGAAGCGTACGAGTGACATCAAGAAGGTGGCGGTGTTTTCTTTCCGCGACACTATTTTGTTGAGACGTGTAAGCATAGGACGTCTGATGAAGAATGCCATGTGATGAAGGAAAATGAGATAATGTACGTGTACAGAATTCAAGGGCATTATCAATTCTCACAGTCTTGATAGAAACAGAAAACACATTCTGCACTTCTTTAATAAAATTCATAATAGTGATGCCCGCTTCAGATTTATTCTTTAACAGAAAAACCCAAGACAGACGACTAAAATCATCCACAGCAACTAAATAAAACATGTGTCCCTGATGATCTAGAACACGACTTGGACCCAAATATCAATATGAAAAAACTCAAAAGGAGAGCTACTGCTCCGACTCGGATGACAAGGGAAGACAGACCGACGATGCTTCCCTAATTGACAAGCTTCACACTCGAACGACGACCGAGGTGAAATCTGAGGAAGGACTTGTCGCAGATTTTAAAACGGGAGATGACCAAAGCGCAGATGCCGTATATAAGGAAAGACAGGTCTAGTAGAATGTAATGATCCTCCAGCGTAAGGTGTATGGACCAGTCGATACAGCCCTCCCTGCTCACGGCCATATCCAATCACGTTGCCCGTGAGAATGTCCTGAAACACAAGAGATGATGGGTCAAATATCGTTCGACAATGTAAATCCTTAGTAATTTGACTAATTGACAGTAAATTCATCGAGAGATTAGGGGCATGGAGCACATTCTGCAACTGCATGGAAGGTGTTAAGGCGATCTGTCCTTGTCCTGTGTGGGAGAGTGAGTCCCATCTGCTATGACGACTGTCCTTCCTGGAGAAACTTGCCTGTAGAATGTGAGATGGTGTCTATATCCACACAAATGATGTGTAGCACCTGAATCTACAATCCATTCTGAGGTACGTGGATCCTGGTAAAATGCAGAAGTATGAGTACTACCTGAGGAGCTGGCTTCTGCAGTAGCAGCAACGTCAAAGCTGCTCTCTGAAACTTGTGGAGTACTAGCTGGTGGTATGATATCACGTAGACGAGACACTAGGTCATCATATCTTGGATCTGACGTTGGGGTAGTACCATGGTGTTGTATCTATTCTGCTGCACGGGCAGAAGCTGGGAACCCATGCTTAGAGTAGCATGTGTCTTCTGTATGGCCAACCCGACAACAATAAGTGCACTGTAATCCATGACCACGGCCAACCCTACCACGTGGTCCTCGTCCACGAAGATGAGATGAATTGCTTCTTCCTCTAGAAGCTGTCATAGCATAAGAATTTGGCATAGTAGTAGGGCTCAAGATGTTGATTCGGCTCAATCGTCGAAAAGCCTCCTCCATGAGAGGAATGGTAGCATCTGCCAGAATCTGAGAAGAAGTTGCCTCATACTGTGAGTCAAGAGAGTCTAGAAAGACTCCCACCATCGTCACATTTCGATATGTCTTCAATTGTTCTGGAGTTGTCGTGAGAGGCATGAAGCTGTGAAGCTTCTCAAACATTCCCCTCAATGGTGTAGTGAGCATGCAGGGGCCGATCGTTCTGTTTTATTGTGAAGATATCATGTTGCAGTTGTAGAATTTTTGTCTCATTCTTGGCTTATGAATACGTGACAGCAAGAATGTCCCACATTGCTTTGGCAGTAGGTTGATGCAAGATATCATTGACAATGTCTGGAATCAGAATACCAGACAATCAGACCTGAGCATATGCGTCATCAGCCTCCCATGAGGCATACAACCATGTTTTCTCTACTGGCTCATCCTCAGTAAGAATATGTTTCTTACCCATCGACTTCATTAGGCTCAAGAACTGCATGACCCATAACTCGTAGTTGGATCCATCCATCTTCACAATAGGCACAGGATTCTTGAAGGCGCCTGTAGTGGGGATCTCGATCTTACTTTCTGACATGTTGACTGGAGAAAACAAGGATTGTAGACAAGATAAGACTTGGTCTACATGGACATGATTAGGTTTAGTTGCACATGTAGACCTCTATACAACCAAACCCATCAACTTCGAAGCTAGTGGAGAGCCCCCTTTTTAGATGACAACCGAACCCTAGGGTGAAGCCCTAGGGACCGTGAATCGGCAAGATGGCAGCACACACGGAGGAGCGGCGGAGCACGGCCTGGCGACGCAGAGCTTGGCAGCGCACAGGCTGCCCGCGTGGGCAGCGGAGGCAGCACCGCGAGGGGTTGCGCGTTGTGGCGACGGCACGCGAGGGGGCCGGCGGCGGTGAGGGGCGGCAGTGCGCAAGGGGTGGCGGCGTGCGGAGGCTTGAAGGTGGAAGGCTAGGTTTAGGGTTCGGTACAAGAGCCCCGATCTAGGACCGCTGCTTTGATACCATGTTGGGAAAAAATAAGAGTTATGTTTATTCCCTTAACCCTAAACTCTCTTATATAGGGAGAGGTCTATGGGCAAATTACATATGGTAGACAAATAGAAAGAACAATAATGAAAAGACATAGAGAATATAAACTAAAACTTCTACAGTTGCTATTGATGAGTTTTCTATATTATCATGGATCTTTCTGCTTAAGAACAAGTTTGATGCTAGTCCTATCAATCAATCTTTTATTAATGAAATAGGAAATGTTTTTCTACAAATGTCAAGTATATACATTCTGATAATGCACTTGAATTCTGTAGTACACAACTTTCTGAATTTCTTAGATTTTATGGTATTGTGCATCAGACGTCGTGTGCTTATACGTCCCAACAGAATGAAGTGGCTGAGAGGAAACATCGTCATCTCTTGGATATCACCAGGGCTCATCTACTTCAGAGTTCCTCATTCCTACTGGGGAGATGATGTTCCTACTGCATGTTATTTGGTGAATCGTATGCCTTCATCGATTCTGGGGGAGAAAATTCCGTTCTCAACTACGTTTCCCGAGAAGGATCTTTTCTCTCTCACACCTCGTGTTTTTGGGTGTGTTGCTTTTGTTCATCAGATGTCTCCAGGTCTTGACAAGCTCTCTCTTTGAGCAGTTAAGTGTGTTTTTGTTGGGTATTCCAAGATCCAAAAGGGGTATCGTTGTTTTGACCCTGCTCGACGGAGGTACTATGTTAGTGCAGATGTCACTTTTTTTAATCTATCATGGTGATAAGCTTATTCCGTCAGAACGTGGGGAAGAGGTTTATATGCTACTACCTCCTGTCTCTCTTACTCCACCACCACCACCTCCTCCACCACCACCACCTCCTCCTCCACCACCGTCTCCACCTCCTGCCACATCTAATTTCTTTCCTCAGGTTTACCAGTGCCAGTCTCGTGCTCATGTGCCACCACCATCATCCAGTACACCTAAGGTATGTCCTGAGCATTTGAGTTCCTCCGGTGGCACTGGTGATTTGAGTATGCAGGATGTTTTTGTTAATGCTCCTTATGAGGATACAGAGGACCTTGATGTCCCTATTGTTTTACGATGGAAGAGGCGTGCATGTACAATGCATCCTCTTTCCTCTCATGTCTCTTTGGCACGGTTATCTGGCGACTTTCAGAGGTTTCTTACTGCCTTATCAGCCGTTCCGATACCGAGATTTTGTCAGGAGGCATTACAGAATGGTCTTTGGCGCCTTGCTATGAAAAAAGAGATGGTCACCTTACAGTCGTGCGGCACATGGAGTGTTGTCTCCGCTCCTCCAGGTGCTTATGTTGTTGGCAGTAAATGGGTGTTTACCATTAAACACCGTGCAGATGGTTCGGTGGACAAATACAAGGCACATTTGGTTGTGTGTGGATTTATCCAAACTTATGGGGTTGACTATCAAGACATTTTTTCTCATGTTGCCCGTCATTCTACACTCTATATCCTTATTGTTGTTACTGTGATAAAGGACTAGCCTCTTTTTCAATTAAATGTCAAGAATGCCCTTTTGTATGGAGATCTGCAAGAAGAGGTTTATATGCAGCAGCCATCAGGGTTTACTGCTGAGGGGGAGTCTAGTATGGTATGTAAACTCCATAAGGCTATATATGGCCTTAAGTAGAGTCCGAGAGCGTGGTTTCAGAAGCTCTCATAGTTGATTGAACTATAGGGCTTTGCCAAATTTACTGCAGACTATTCTCTTTTTGTTAAGAGAACTCAGAGAGGTATTGTTGCAATTTTGGTTTAAGGGGATGATATTATTGTCACATGTAGTGATAACGAAGGAATTCAGGTATCCAAGGATTTTCTTGGACAACAGTTTGTGACCAAGAATCTTGGTAAGCTGAGGTATTTTCTTGGACTGGGATTTGCAAGAAACCAACAGAAAATGGTAATGACGCAAAGGAAGTATGTCATTGACCACTTATCTGAGACGGGTATGACAGGCTGTAGACCAGCTACTACTCCAATGGTTCCCAATGCTCGGCTATATGATGATGACTCTGGAGAGGTAGATAAGAGACGGTACATAGAGCTGGTAGGGAAGCTATTGTATATCACCATCACCAGGCATGATATATCATTTGTAGTTAGCAGAGTTAGCCAGTTTATGGAGCAACCTAGGGAGTCACATATGGATGCAGTCAACATGATCTTGATGTATCTCAAGTCTTCACTAGGTGCAGGACTTCTATTCAGGAGAGACACAACTCTGACAGTATCAGGCTGTGCAGATGCCGACTATGTTGGGTGTCCCACGGACAAGAAGTTAACCTCAGGCTTCACTGTGTTTGTGGGAAACTCCTTAATTTCATGGAGGAGCAAGAAGCAGTCGGTTGTGGCCAGATCCAGCGCAGAATCAGAGTATAGGCAATGGCCCAAGGGAGTACAGAAATGATGTGGATCAAGTCTGTCCTGACTAACCTAACCATGGAGGTGCCTCTTCCTATGCATTTACAATGTGATAACCAAACTGCACTATTTATAGCAAATAATCCAGCCTTTCATGAAAGGACAAAGCATATTGAGGTTGACTGTCACTACACCCGTGATTTGGTTCAGAAAGGGTTTATATCCGCTTCTCATGCTGCTTCAGGCGATCGGGTTGCTGAGATGTTCACCAAAGCTCTTGCAAAGGGACCATTTCATCATTGTTGTTCCAAGCTGAGCATGATAGATATTTATGCTCTAGCTTGAGGGGGAGTGTTGAGACATTTCTATATCTTTATATGTTATTCTATATTTTCATATTTCCTTTTGGATATCTATGTAATTTTTCCTAGAACTTTTCTCCTATATAAGAGAGCTCTAGGGTTAGGTGCAATAGAACTTTTTTCTCCCTTTCCATAGGTACATATGGATCCAAGAAGCAGACAGGTCCGAATACCCATCCATTTCAGGATGGACCTGCAACCCCTGCAAGAGAGCGGGAGGGGGCACATGCTCCCCCATATCCTGCCCCCTAGGCTCGTTAACCGAGCAGCGAAACTCCCACACTGGTAGGGTATAGTGGCACGGGGGTCCATCAGACATTTCTTCAACTATGTTCATCAAAATAGATGGTTAGTGTCAGAGGTAGAATAGGTTTTCTTGTCTTATTCCAGTGGGTCTAGGGGTCCATATATAGGATAAACCTAGAAACCCTAATGAGTACAAGAAAGAGAAAAATACAAAAATACCCTCAAGGGATTTAGAAAGATCTGAAACATATTTCTAACACTCCCCCTCAAGTTGGAGCATATTTATCAGTCATGCCCAACTTGGAAATAATCCACAGCAGTCGTTTCTTGGGTAAGGCCTTTGTGAAGATATCAGCTAGTTGAAGATCGGTGCTAATATGTGGAGTAGCAATTCTTCCAGCTTTGACAGCGTCCTGTACGAAGTGGCAATCTATCTCTATATGCTTGGTCCGTTCACGGAATACTGGATTTGTAGCTATGTAGGTTGCAGATTTATTGTCACAATATAGCGGAATAGGAGTAGTGACATTAATGCCAAGTTCCTGAATGAAAGCCAATAACCATATGATTTCGCATGTAGCTTGAGCCATTGCCCTATATTCCGCCTCTGCACTGGATCTGGATACAACTGTTTGTTTCTTACTCCTCCATGTAACTGTATTTCCTCCAACCATCATCGCGTAGCCTGTAGTAGAGCGTCGATCTTTTGGGGAACCAGCATAGTCAACGTCCGCATATGCAGTAACCTCTGTGTGCCCATTTGCCCCGTAGAAGAGGCCACGTCCTGGAGATTCCTTCAAGTAACGTAAGATTTGTAGGACATCTTGCCAATGGCTGTAAGTCGGTTGTTCCATGTGTTGTCTAGCTCTGCTAACTGCATAGGAGATATCTGGTCTGGTGGCAGTCAGGTAGAGGAGTTTGCCCACAAGACTTCTATATCTAGTGACATCATCAAAGGTAGAATCAGACAGGATGACATGTTTCTTTGGGTCTGCAGGGATACTAGAGGGCTTGCATCCGAGAACCTCTGCTTCAGTAAGAATATCCAGACAATATTTTCTCTGTGAGAGATGAATTCCTTCGGTAGTGCGAAGTACTTCTATGCCCAAGAAGTAGCGTAGATGACCAAGGTCTTTAGTAACGAATACCTTTTGAAGGAAGGCCTTGGTTTCTGATATCCCATTGCAGTCATCACCAGTGAGCACTATATCATCAACATAAACGGCAAGAATGACAGTACCAGTTGCTTGTTTTCTGACAAATACTGAGTAATCAGATTTTGTTCTCTGGAATCCAATTGTACTAATTTCTGTGGTAAGTCTGTCAAACCACGCTCTTGGGCTTTGCTTGAGGCCATATATCGCTTTTCGAAGTCGACATACGTACTCCCCCTCGACTTCATAACCAGGAGATTGCAGCATGTATACTTCCTCATCAAGGTCACCATAGAGAAAAGCATTTTTCACACCTAACTGATAAATAGGCCAACATTTATTTGCTGCTAACGAAATAATAGTCCTGATAGACCCCATACGTGCAACTGGTGAGAATGTCTCAAAATAGTCTACACCATAGGTTTGTGTAAAACCTTTAGCCACAAGGCGAGCTTTTAGCCTGTCAATTGCGCCATCCGGTGTTTGTTTGGTCGTGAAGACCCATTTGCAAGCCACCGGTCGAGTCCCTTTAGGACACTGGACAAGATCCCACGTTTGTCTGGATAGAAGTGCATTCATTTCTTCATCCATTGCATGTCGCCACCCAGAGTCCTGTAAGGCACTGTGATGATCTCGTGGGATGGATAATGTCATTAGAGCATATGTATACCGTCTGTCATCGTCAGATAAACTATCAGTAGAGGTGTAGTGAGACATCGGATAGGAAGTACACTGTCTTCTACTCTTCCGTAGAGCAATTGGAAGCTCGAGAGGATCATCCGGGACATCCTTGTGGGAGATACTTGAAGAGGGCATATCATCCTGGAGGACCGAGACGGGTAACGGGACATCTGAAGCTCTGGAAATGTTTCGTCGTTTGTAGACAATGGGTGGTGGTGGAAGTTCAAGGGGTATATCAGTGATTGTATGAGAGAAGAAACTTGTTTTCTCAAAGAATGTAACATCAGCCGAGATGTAATAGCGATGACTATCAGGATCATAGCACCTATACCCTTTCTGAGTGTGAGAGTACCCCAGAAAAACACATTTGATCGCACGTGGCGAGAGTTTATCTGTATTTTGGAATTTATGAACAAATGACACACAACCGAAGACCCGTAGAGGTAATGGAAAAGGAGACTCTGTGGGATAGAGTAAAGAGAATGGAGTAGACCCATTTAGAGAAGGCGAAGGGACTCTGTTGGTAAGATGAACTGCAGTTAATACAGCATCACCCCAGTAGATTTTGGGAACTTTCATTTGAGAGAGAAGTGATCGGGCAATGTTTAGGAGGTGTCTTAATTTTCTTTCTGTTATCCCATTTTATTGGGATGTATAGGGACAGGAGGTTTGATGTATGGTCCCTTGAGAAGCAAAAAATGTGGAAAGGTAATTTTGGGTGAATTCCAGCGCATTATCTGAACGGAAAATTTGTACAGTGGTGGAGAAAATGGTTTTAACATACTGAAAGAAATTTTTGATGATAATATTTATTTCCGAACGTTCTTTTAGTAGATAAACCCATGACAGTCTGCTGAAATCATCAATAAAAACAACAAAATACTTATGACCACTGAGTGTACGGACCGGATAAGGTCCCCAAATATCACAATGGACTAGAGCAAAAGGAGTAGAACGACGAGGCTTAGTTCGAGCAGGAAAGGATGCTCGATGATGTTTCCCAAATTGACACGCCTCACACTCAAATGGTTTTAGCGACGAAAGTTCCGGAAACATCATGGAGAGGGCTTTGGCAGATGGATGACCAAGACGAAGATGCCATAGTAAGGGATCAGTGGAAATGGACACAGCACCTGCAAACTTGGAATCAGTAGGGATGTCAAGATAATACAGCCCATTCTTCTCATATCCCCCGCCAAAGATCTGCTTCGTCCGGATGTCCTGAAAGTAACAGCAAAATTTGTCAAATATCACTTGACAGTTAAGCTCAGTGCATAGTTTATGGACAGATAATAAGCTAAGAGGAAAGGCTGGAGCGCAGTGCACGTTCGTTAGTCTGAGTGAGGAAGAAAATTCCACAGTGCCTACACTAGTAATGGGCGAGTGCGCTCCATTGGCAACACGTACAGTTTTCACAACTGAGGATGGTTCGGAAGAAGTAAGAATACTACCTTCCCCTGTAAGATGCGTTGAGGCTCCAGAGTCGATGATCCATGTAGGATTTGATGTAGTAGCTGTGTTGGCGACTGTACTCGCAGTTGTGGCAAGACTGGCTGTTGAAGCAAAGGTGATCACATTAGTATGAGAGTTCTGTAGTAGTTGACGTAGACTGGCATATTCAGAGGCAGTAAATGAATGTTGACTAGCATGCACGGGTTCTTCTTGGCTTGGGGCAGCAATCTCACAGTCAGTATCATGGGTAGTCATCTCATACGCACTGTTGGCATTCGAAGGCATGCCAAATTTGGCCCAGCAACGTTCTGATGGGTGATTCAGGCGACCACAATGAGTACACAGGGGGAATCGGGCAGGAGTATGATCACGACCTTGGGCCCGTGAATAATCGCGCCCTCGTCCATAGACACGACCACGTCCTCGTCCAGAGTCACGTCCTCGTCCCCCGTAAGGGATTGATCGTCCCTTAACAAAGTGAGCGGATACCTCAGCAGATGGAGGTGTGTGTGGAGACTCAATTTCCTGAAGTCGGCCAAAGATGGTTTCAAGAGTGGGTAATGCACCTGCAGTAAGAAACTGGTCCTTCGCAGATTTATATCGAGGGTGTAAGCCTGATAGGAACCGATATACTTGGCATTTTGCTCGTTCCCCGACCTGTTTATCACAACATGCTGGTTGAAAAATGAGAAGTTCTTCAAATAAACATGTGAGTAGCCTGTAATATTCAATCAAGGATGTATCTCCTTGATTTGTAGACCAAATCCTAGTATATATCGGAAAGCCGAGACTTGGTAGTTTTCTGTGAGTATGTATTTTCAAGACTCTCCCACATTGCTTTTGCAGTTTCTTTGTATAAAAGATTAGATGCAATAGATGGGTCAACATTGTTTGTCATCCAGGTGATAACCTGACAGTTATCGACAAACCATGTATCAAAGTCTTTGTCTGTCTCTGTTGAGGGAATTCTAGTAAGAACATAGGCCTTCCGTTGGCCGCCAATAAATATTTTAAAAGACCGTGACCAGAGAACATAATTCTCGGATCCTTTGAGTTTTATAGTAGTGCCCTGAACCATCATAGATTGAGATTGGTACAGGGACTTGGAGTCCACAGATGTGGGAGTAGAAGTCATGGCGGCCACACAAGACGAGTAGCAAAGGACTATGTAATATTGATAATTTCAAAGGAGATGAGGTTGTGGTAAAATGTCACCGGATGCTGGAGTCGTTGGGCCGCATATCCTTGTTAGACTGATGAGTGCCCGTTGGAGTGTTGCTGTGTACGAGAGTCGCTGGAGCCGTTTGACATAGCAGAATCGATGTAGACCGGGAATTCCTGGAGTCGTGCACGTCAAAGCCGTTGCTGGAGCCGTTGCTGGAGGTTTCGCCTGGCCGTCGTAAGGCTGGAGTCGCTGGAGCAGTCCTGGAGTCGCGTTGTGGGTGAAGGAGTCGCTGGAGCAGTCCTGGAGCAGTCTTGGAGTCACTGGGGGGCCGTATTGGAGGGGGGAACCGACTGGGCAGATATCTGGGTTCGGAAGGGAGCGCTGGGGTATTGTGGTGGGGAGGGCGATGGGTTATTGCGGTGGGGAGGGTGATGGGTCGATGGGTATGGTGATGGGGCGCTGGGGAGGCTGGGTTTGGATGGGTATGGCGAAGGGGCGCTGGGGAGGCTGGGCGATGGGGCGATGGGGAGGCTGGGTTCTGATGGGGAGGGCGATGGGGAGGCTGGGTTCGGATGGGTATGGCGAAGGGGCGCTGGGGTATTGCGGCGGGGAAGGCGATGGGTTCGGATGAGGCGATGGTCCACAGAGGCGAAGAGGCGCTGGGGTATTGCGGTGGGGAAGGCGATGGGTACGGAAGAGGCGATGGAGTATAGCGATGTGCGATGGGGTATGGCTCGGGAGGGGTGATGTGCGATGGGTTTAGGAGGGGCGAGAGGCGTCGGGGGTATAGCGATAGGCATCGGGAGGGGCGATAGGCGTCGGGGGCAATGGATGTCGAGGTCGAGGTAGGGCGAGGGGAGAGAGGGGGGGCGCTAGGGATCGCACGATGGATCGGGAGGGAGGAGGCGGCGAGAGAGAGGCCCGTGGGAAAGCTCTGATACCATGTCAGAGGTAGAATAGGTTTTCTTGTCTTATTCCAGTGGGTCTAGGGGTCCATATATAGGACAAACCTAGAAACCCTAATGAGTACAAGAAAGAGAAAAATACAAAAATACCCTCAAGGGATTTGGAAAGATCTGAAACATATTTGTAACAGTTAGGATTAAAGGCAAACAACACAATCGACCAAGTTGGGAGAACAATGAAGAAGGGGGGTCAATTAGATACTTCTCTTCTTATTCTCCTCTCCTTTTTATATGTATTTTTTCAATCATTCTTGGTTTTGTCCATCCAGGAGATACATGTATACACAGTCAGCTTCTTTTGTTACATGTGATATATATACATATATATATATATGAAATTAATGCAATGTAAATTGGTAGCGATTGTTAGTTCTGTGGTTGTTTGCATCATTGTGAATGTCAATTCAAAACACGAAAAAAAAATTTCTCTAAATTTCGATAACCTAATGCGATCTATTAATGAATCTAATGTTGTGATGCCGTGTAAATGGGCAACCCATATCCGAGGGCGTCACATACATGGTTCTCGAGGTGAGGCGCACGTGCTCCAAGGAGGGAGAAGGAGATGGCTGAAGGGTAGGGGTTTATGTATTGAGGAGATATCAGAGCTTTGGTTCAGGATTTTCGCTCCGATACCATGTAGAAAAAAATAAATAATTTGTTTATTTTGAGGCTATATTGATCCTTTATAGAAAGGAGAAACCATATAGGACAAATAACCAAAGCCCGAATTACATTAAAAAAAGGAAATAACAAATAACATAAATACTATTTCCTATAACATGTCTCTCTCTTGTATAGTGACAAAATGGTAATACATGGGATGAAAAAATGACATAACTCTCAAGAGATTTATATAATACCCCCATACATACGATCCCCCTGCTTATAGATGCAGAAGTCCATATACAAACAAGATCCAAAAATTGAATGTTGTTTTGAGGGCATTGCCCCCAAAACCCACCCCCACCCATTATGTTGATAATCAGACAGTGAGATCCTCGTTTTGGCATGATAGGTAAAGTCCATAATCGAAGGAGGGAGATCACACCATGAGATTTGCTATGTACAAATTTAAGTATACATGTTAGAATTCAAGCCATACCAATAAGGAACTATGCCACTACATACTCGACATATTAGATGATTTCAGTGTGGTATCTTTGCAAGAGTGTTTAATCAACCACCTGACTTGAGCTGACATTTTATTGGGTACAGAATCCAGTATCACTGTTTTAATACTTAATTCCTTTATAGATATGAACCTCTCATTCTCCTCACTACTTGTCTTGAACTTTTTAATTTCCAGATAGCTCGTAGTTGAGATTTTAGTGTTATCCAATTCTACTATACATCCAAAAAAGAGGCTTGGCAAGAACTTCAGTACATATCCGAATTTTTAGATTTTAAAATGTAAACAAAGACTACATGCCGATTCTCCTGCAATAATTTAGATGTTGTCTACACCCAAAATTATTCAAAATGAGTTTTGACCAACAACTAGGAGAAAGAAACCAACTGACCTAACTAACTTTTTCTAAATTTCAAAAAGTGAACAAATATAAATGCTGATTCTCCTGCAATACTTTAGATGCTAGATACACCAAAAAATGTTCGAAACGACCAACATTTATGAGAAAGAACCCAACTGACCTTTTCGAACCAACTTTGCTTCCCCTGATTTCTGGGAGGACAATTGTTGCCTTTGCATACCGAGCAACAAGCACTGCAACTGCTACCTAATATTAACAACAATGAATACCAACAAACACAAAACACATCATCATTGCATATTAGGAATTATGCAAAGTACTCATTCTTTCATAAAATTCAAGAAAAAGGACATACAAGGATCATTAATTCATCTAAAATCTTTTCAAAAGAAAATTGTTGAAACAAATGTGCATTAGTGACCTCAATAGTGGAAAATACTGGTTTTCAACTGTAAACACGCAAGGAAAAAGTGCATATTAAAGGAAGAGGTTATTATTGAAATTTGAAGTAACCATGACTCAAAATATCTTACTTGTGAGACATGATGATCCATCCCAGTTGTTAAGGAAAATGTAATATATCCCCTCGATTCATCTTCATCAACTACATACCCATACCAGAAACGATAAATGCAAATAAAGGGACTATGAACTCATCCCAATATTATCATCTATAAAAATAGGATTTCATCTCAAATTTAGACCAAAACTCACTTGAAGCAGGCTTTTCCCAACATGGTTTCAACTCCAAGTCCCTTGCCAACAAGGGCCCTTTTCCTGCTGATGAACGCTTAATTATGTCTTTCTCTTCGATTTTAACAGCATCAAACTGGCCATCTGATGCAGAGGATAGCTGCATTACCATTCCACGTAATAATCATTCAATGGTTTGCATCCACTTATATTATAAAAGAGACAACTTGGAAAGTAGAATTGAACTATCTCGTTCTACCGGCATAAACTCGAGGATTCTGGATCGTAAGAATAAAATGCAGATGCATGCAAGAATTTGAAGGATCCAATAATGAACACTTTCAAGTCGAGGATCACCTAATGCATGTCATTTTATGCAACATACACAGAAGGGATAATAATCCCTCAGCAGAAGGAAAAGAAGAAAACCTCGAAAAAATCAATACTAAAAGGTAGAATCTGCTGGCATAACTTTCATATGATATCATATCTATCTTAACCAATGAATTCAATACGATTCCTAATCTCATACAAAACTTATCGAATCAAAATTGTCAGTTTGGGTGGAACTTCAGATATCACATTGCTCAAAATTTAGAAACTTCCACCTTTCCTCCAAAAGTTAAAGCCTATAATCAAAACATCAAAAAAAACACAATACGGTTGAATCATATGTTACCAAGAATTCCCACATAGAAACGGGAAGACATACCAAAAGAAACATCCAAGCACTTCCTGCCGGCGTGCAACAATTAGCGGTATACATCCAAAAAGCACCCAACTGCACAACAAAGCATACCAGGAATAGATCTTTGTGCAGAACCCACCTGAGGGGAGCTGAAGTGGTCGTTCTTGATCATGTTCCCGAGCATGGCGAACATGGCCAGCGTCAAGAAGGCTGCCACCACCTGCCTCGGGTCCACCATGGCTGGATTTGTGCGCCTCCACCAGGAACAAAACTCAGATCTTTGAGGTACACGCAGGGAGAAAACAGGTGTATAGGTAGATCCGGAGGTGTATTGCGGTGAGAAAGTGGCGTCGGGTCGGCTGCCGATTGGGACGATGCGGTAGCGACCGCGGTCTTTGGTCAGCAGCCGACAGTTTGCGGGTGCGGGGCTCCTTCTGCCTTTCACCTTAAAAGCTCTCTATGATATAAAACTCCTCGGTAATTTGCACCGGAGTCCTTCCACTTCAAAAGCTCTTAAGAGTTTTGAGATAAAAACCCACAATTAAGTGACAAAGAAACAACTAACAGAGCATGCATGTCATTAGTGGACAAAGGTTCGAACGCTGATCCTTTTTAAGTGACAACCACTACTTCTACAACTAGATGATTAGAGAGATTCTACATCCTGACTTATTTATTCTTCTATATCGTTACATCAAGATTTCGTATTTTTACCTTACTTTAATATTTTCTATAAACAACATTTCCATGTACTATATAAGTTGACCTTCTACCCTCACATATTGGCTCCGATTGCTGAAGCTTGTTGATTCGATCATGTACCACAAACAACATGACACTACAGGAAAGTCGTGTTTTCCTGACAACTTATTTCGTCATATTTACAGGCTATTTTGTCACAAAAAGGTCATTGTGACAGGTAAGTCGTTGGGTATAATTCGTAGGGAATAATCCCGTAGGGAATACTATTTTAGACAATTTTGTCGTAGGGAATAATATAAAATCCGTCACTATAAAGAACACCAAGTTCTTTATTTTAAAACTTATTCACGACGACGATCTCGTAGGAAATAATATTTTGTTTGTTTTAATCGATTGCAATTTGAATTCAAATATGACGAGTTGACCGTGGGGAATGTGATTTTTAATCAGCAACCAAATAGTTGTGTATGCAATCGTCTCTTTACGACTCGTGTATATATATAATATGAAAATTCTTGAACATATAGAATTCTTTCTAGATCTCCATTCGATATGAATTAGTGGATTATCCTCATTCAAGATACTTTCTTTTCAATGATTTTATCATAATGTACCAGCAAGAAAGAACATACAGAAACATGAGAAGAAATATGACATGTAAAAACTCCACAATAAATATATTGCAACGGATGATGATTTATAAAACATCACCTTAGATGCTCATTTAAGTGAATTTCAAAACACTCAAACATACAATTGAAAAATACTCCATTCATTGACATATCCAAAAATACAAGTCATGGTCCTAAAAAAACAAAATATAAAAAAACATATCCAAAAAAGGTTGGATGAGATATAACTCTCGAGGCTCATTCATTTCTTTGTCATATGCCACGTTGCTATCAGCATCTTCACTTCAATTACCCCTTCTATTAGCATCAAAAGTTTGACGACCGTCCTGCTAACAAAATAATGATATGAGAAGTTATATATTTTATAGCAAATAAATATTCCATCGATTAGAGAATAAACTTTTCTATTGATTTATTTCTTTGGGAATATAAAATGTACATATAAAAAAGTCACTGTTTACAAAGCGAATTTCGAATTAAATGCACATACTGAGAAGAGATTTTGCATAATGTGAGCAGCTGGTATAGATGGACTCTGATTTTGTTGTCCGGAACTTTCACCTCTATTGATTGGTGTTCCTACAGTACTTCCACCCTGCACATAAAATTAATACTTTACAAACTTTTACTACATATATCAATATTACATATTATAAGAGTCTTACTTGTGTCATGTGGTGCACATAGTTTTGAAAATAAGGAGGAAATGGATATGAGCTTGGTGGTTGAGTAAAATGATTCAAAAAAGTTTGATTGGGAGTACTCTGCAAAAAGACAATCAAGAAAATAAATATTTATATATACATGATCATTCGCATGAAATATCCAATGAAGACTTGCATATTTATAATACCTGTGACATTGTACTAACAAATGCATGGACAATATTTTTAAGCTCTGCAATCTCTGTCTTCATTTCTGATCTCATTGCATCTACCTTATTCTAAAAATACAAGGAGTGAGAACGTAAATAAGATTAAATTGATAAAATCTCTAAACAAGCTACCTCCATGTTCTTTGTTGTAGTCTCAGTAATTCGTAACTTCATCGCATCTATGGGATTACGTGGACGTCGACTATTAGCACCAATGCCAGCATGTCTAACTCGATGTGGATTTTGTGGATGAGCAAAGATGTTATATGCTTCATTAATTAATGGATCCACATCTTGCATATCATCTCCATCTCGATGAGTATCGACGTAATCATTTATTTCCTTCTACAACATTGCATAAACATAATGATAAAATGTAACGTGATAACTTAAAAACTAAATACATACCACAACAGTATTTTCCACGCCATAAAATTCATTGATCATCTCCATCTTTGAAGGAGGTTGTCCATTCTTCTTTGTCTAGTCACAACAAAAGCATCTCAGGTTAATGAGTTGAATAGAAAAGAATAGTACAAGTGTGTATTCTCCAACAAATATACCATCTCATTCAAGACTCGAGCATAAGACTTCTTTCCTGTAGTATGATTTAAAACTTTTGCATTTCTATTTTGTTTGTTGATATCCATGATTTCCTGTACATGCATTGGAAAAGATTTCATAGCTATATTGCTTAAACTAACAATATAATATCCAAATTCTAATAGAAAAGATTTCATTACCTGGTTTCGTGGCATTTCCCATTGTTTGATGCATTCTTCAAATTGAGATTTGTCAATACGTATATCATTGTCAATAATTTTCCACAACATATCAAGGTCATGCTTATTTTGCATCCATATCTTCCTTAATGTCCATTTCCAATCTCGGATGCGATCATGTATTTTATTAAAGACATAGTTCCAAGCATTTGGATTCTCATTCAAATTAAATTTTGCCTACAAGTTAATAAAATAATGAAAACATTATAAAAAAATAAAGTAATGAAAAAAATAAACAATCAATAACTAAGAATGATAGTATTCTAAAAAACTTAACTTACATTCAATTCTTCCCATGTATTCGTGTAGGAATTTTCATTTTGCTTCGCCCAATCTAAATGCACCTCCCATATATCTCCTCGACGAGCAAGAATTCCTATCATTCCGACAAGTTTGTTTAAAGAATCTTTAGGCCCAACTGGTTGTCCTTTATCATCCCATTCCAAACTTAAAGGGCCGTCAGTTGATAAAAGTCGTGTAAACGAAGCTGGACCTCGACCTCTCTTTTTTGTAATAGATGGTGCACCAATAAAAAGATCACATGATTCTTCATTAACTGGAATATCATTATCAATTGCAACTCTCTTTCCCTTGTCAGCCAATCTTGAAGACTTCCTAACCATTCTACAAATAAATAGTGCATATAACATAATCAGAAGAAAAAAATAACAATAAAATCTTATATGAATCAAGCAACTTGTGAATAAACTTACCTCCTTATGTTGGTTCAGAATAAGAAATAGTGTCTCCAACTATATTATCTCTAACCCAAGGTACTTCATTATTTTCAGAAGTTGATCTACCAACATTATTTCCCATAGACAAGTTTTCTGCATATGGCATGTCATACAGATCTCGTGGAGGAACCTTTATAACTACATGCCAATTACCATTTCTTTCTTTTGGATCATGTACATAAAAACATTGTTGTGCTTGAGAAGCAAATATAAAAGGTTGATCGACATGACGTACTCGACAAAAGTTAATAAGAGTAAATCCTAGTTTATCCCTTTTAGTTCCAAGCTCGCATCTTTCATCAAACCAGATGCACTGGAATAAGATAATCTTTAACCTCGGTCCATATCTTAACTCAATAATATCCTCTAGTTGACCATAATATGGCACATTGCTAAATGTAGGTACTATGTCTCTAGGATCATTATATTGTATAGTTTCTGCAAGAACATAAACACCACTGTTTTGTATTTTTCTCATGCTTTCTATAATTTTCTTATGGAATCTGCAACCATTAATTGTATATCCATTAAAAGACCATACTTCAGGTGAAGGTCCACTTGCAAGCCAAGATAATTCTGGATCATTTTCTTCCAAAATTTGAGAAGAATCCATAACCTATAAAATTAACAAAATAATTTTATACTTAAAAATATTAGAAGATTGAAAATTTGTAGCTGCAAATCTATCATTTAACATGGTATGCATATCATTGATTGCTCCTTGTGAAGACAATGATGAAGATGCTTGATTACGGCGTTCTCCATGAAGTAACCAAAATGTATAATTTGGTGTAAATCCATTAAGTATAATGTGCTCATATATAACATCAGGCATATGTCGCTTTCTATTATCACATTTTTTACAAGGGCAAATTAGTTGACCTTCAGAGACAAGTGTAGAATTCAACTTTGCGTATTCAATGAACTTTGAAAGTCCTTCTCGGAATTCTGCATCATTCACTCTATTTCGTCCATACATCCAAGATCTATCAGCATGAAAATCCATCTACCGCAAGAAAGTTAATTAATAAACTAACTAACTCATAAGCACCGACATTAAATAAACTTTTAAAGTCATTCGGTGTAATACCTTATGAGAAATTGACAGATGCTAGAATATTTAGGACGTAATATATTTGACAAAACATAACCAAATTTTATTGGCAACACTAATCTATTATATTCAATAAATCATGATGCAGATGGAATCTTAAAGAATTGAAAGAAAAAAATAACATAGATAATGTACCTTTCTCTATCAAAGAACGCTTGTGGAAGGAAATTATCCAAGACTCCAACCTATTCAATCATTTTAATAGAGAATTAGTGAGGAGCTTAGACAATCTTTTGCATCTACCCATAAAAAAATAGTACTTTTTGACATGTTTACCATATAGGTAATGGGAACTAGTAAGATACATACTGATATAAAGATTGTGAGATTTCCAAACGTAATGGTTACTAAATTCGAATCCATGAAGAAAAACTTAAATGTAGTTGTATCATTATGAATGTCAATATAACCAACTAATAATTAACTATAGACTATAACAACCTCATCATCTCGATCACAACCTCATCAACAACAACAACATCATCAAGGCAAGTTGTGGAGAGGAAGGTGAGGCTGCAGAAGGATAAGGCCCTATACAGGGGAAGATGGCAGGGTTATGAAGAATAGTGCAATAAAAATTTTTGAAAATTTTTGCTCTCTGGACATGATATTGAACTTTATTAAGCATGCTTGTTTGATTTGAAGAATAGTGCAACATTTTAAAATAAAAAATAAACCTATGTCATCTTCATTATAAAAAACTTTCAGACAGACACTGACTATATTCTATAGTATGTTTCAAAGTTCGACATTGGAGTTCGATTATCTACAAAGGTGTTCAAGGATGCAAGGTTGGAAGCGTTTATCAATCAAACTAAAATACTTTTGTAACTTGCCTCTGTACAAGTGTATACTAAGACATGTAGATGTATTAAGTATTAATTTTGCATTCCCTTTTTTTCTTTTTTGTTGAAGTTTGAATTTTCTCAAACTTAGTCATTCATTCTGAGAGCCTCTCTTTTATTCTTGCATTTTATTTGTTTAAAGAAAGCTACATCTCTAAATCTTAAATCAATCGAAATCCGAACTTCTTTGGATGTTTTTTTTTGTGATAATTGGGTGAAATTTTAAATCAACTCTTGATTGTTATAACTTTGTATGGCATGTGTATGACACTTTGTACAATGTAGTGCACCAGCATTATGATGATTACGTAAAATAGAAGTTGATGAACCTATGACCACCATTGATGGGGTAGTATAAGGTCCAACATATAGAACCATCAAGATCATTAAAATATAATAATTTACTATATTTGCTAATGTATTGATTAAGTATTTAGCCAACTTTTTCCATTTATATTTTGTTATAACATCAATTAAATTCCATTATTTTTATTATTTATAAAATTTGTATAGTTTGACATCTATTGGTCGAACTCATGGAGAAAGTGAACAAGTACAAAAGACCAAGTGAATTTAGAAACTTTCTATTAAAATTTTAATTATTCTTACCTATAAATTTGTATTTAGTTCTGATTTAATATTTTAGTCTAATATCTTTAATTTATATTTCTTTATAAATGTACTAATGATCCGAATCAATTCAAAATTTAAAAAAAATATATAGGATTTTTTATAAGATTTCACAATAAATATTATTGTGTTATTTTTACTTTAATAATATAATATTTATACTTACTAAAATTGTAACTACGTAGAATACTAACTATCTTCCATCAATATTATGTCCTAAATTTTCCTGATCAGGAGAAGAGTTTATCAATTTTCACTTTTTTATGACATAAAGATAATTTATTTTACAATTTTTCAGATGAAGCTTGAAAAAAATTGCACAAAATAAAATTCTAAAAGTAATGAAGATTGAAATTAGTTTCTACAAAATTCAAACAACATTCATTAAAATGTAGTCTAAAAGTAGTAATTTTTTATTCTTTAAAATTTAAACAACATTCATTAAAATTTAAATAACATTCATTACAATGTGAGCAGGGTAGCATGAAAAGTCAGGTCTCGTTATAAGAGGTTGTTGATGCCTTTGGTCTTCAACAACTCTCTCTCTATCTCATAGTAATATTTTAGAAATATTATCGAACTTAGTCAACCAGACAAAATCCAACTATAAAGAGACTGACCGAAGAAATCACAAATTGATCCAATTAAAAGATATTTAAAAAAACCAATTTAATGAAAATACATATATGATTGAAATTGTAAGTTGTTGAAGGTTAATTTATAAAAATCAATTAGATAGAATTATTTTTCTTGAGGTTAATTAGTCTATGGTTACCAAAATCATAGAATTTTCTATCAAAATGGGCATATGATGTACTGGATAAAAATACAAGTAAGTTGATATTTAGTTTTATTTTTATTTCAACTATTATGTATAGATAATGATATGATTATTGTTAAGAAAATTAAATTGATTGTGTGATTGGTTGGAGGTGACTATATCTTCCACTAGGATCCCAACACCACCCTTATTATAAGAAGGGATAGAGATAACATCCACTTATTTAGAAAATTGTCACCCTTTCTCTAATCCCATAAAAAATATATCTCCCCATCATAGATTGAAGGAGAAAGTTAGAAGAAGAGGAGTCCAACCCATGCGAGAGGGGGAGGCTTGGCCCCTAGCTTCCAACCAAAGTCCTGTATATGTTATATATATATATAGTATAATATATAATCTAAATACATTATTAAGTAATTAAAATTTACATGTTATATATAATAGCCTCCCACAATAATTATCTGTTAACATTACATGATAAGCATAACCGGATACCGATACATCTGTATATGTCCATCATCGTACCCATTTATAAACCGTCATGGATATATAGTTTTTATTTTAACATATATGGTATAGATAATGATTTTTCTTTTTTTCCTTTGCATATACAGATATGGATTTTGATTCCTCTCTCATTTTTTAGATCTTAAAATGGATATGGCTACATATTTTTCTAGTGTATACATATATGGAGACATATACATATTTGTATCTGCATGTTTGCAACCCAGCCTTTATCTGCATTGATTTTAAAATAGTATGCAGATACATGTACACATGTCAAAATATGTATAACAAATATGATAAGGGATTGGTAGACATATCTATATTTGTTTGCGTCCTTATAAGTAAAAAATATTGTATAGTGTTATTTGTTTGAACATATTAAATCTAATAGAATTACTTAATATCATATTAATAAATGTGTATTTGAACGATATGAAGAGTTTTGTAGGATCTTTTTGTCAATACGATGTTTATAGGTATTATTTATGCCCAATTATAAGTTTGTATGGGTATTTTTTTGTAAAAATGCCTTCCCAATATTAGTTTCAATCAATTATGGAATTATTGGAAGCTCGCCTTATAGATTGAATTCGTTTCCACATACCCAACCTCATAAATTGAAACTCCCGTCAATGTTCTACATATCCTTCGAATTTCTCTCAATCCGATGTCAGTTTCTATTTTATGTTAGTGGTTAAAATTGCAATCAATATTTAAGCAACTTAAATCCCATTTAAAAGAGAACCAGGCACTTTACCATTGATATAAAATAACAAATGATCGTGGATTTGAGCGAAAATTGTAGGATATGTATAACGTTATTCGAAGATTCTATCTATAGGTTGGATTTTAAGAAACAAATTTGAACAAAATAGTTACAAGACCTCTTTTGTAACTCACATTACAATAGAGGAACCCTTCCGAAATATTAACAACTAAAATGACAAGGTAAATTAGATAAATAATTGCCCCCTCCCTCTAAATAATTTAGCTCTCCAAGAAGAATTTTCTGGCTTCGTTCCTAAACTCGTGGGCAATTAATCGGAGGACTTTTCTCAAGATAAAGATTGCATCCCCTTTGTTATTCCGATTAAATCACCAATTTCATTATAAATCCAAATGCAATTAAGATTTCTTCGGCCCCTTGTGATTTTTGATGAGTAAGTCTATATGATCCCGATATAGATCATGATGTTTGATGCATATTCAATGGTGGCCTGGTAATTGTTGTGGCAGCTTTAATGGTCACTTGCAAATCGATGTGAAGCAAGGTTAATACACTAATCGATGATCCTCTTGCGGATCGAAACAAATCGGAACGCTTGCGATCCTATGTGATGATCTCTATTGAGATCCAATTTCATCTCAATGCTGTATTATTTTTCTATGATGAGCTTGTTGACCCACTATCGTATTATTTAATGTGTTGATTTGGGTAGGAATCCATTTTGAGTTGGATAAGTAAAGATTTCTGAGAGTCAATTTAGATAATATGTATGTTCCGCAAATAATTTTAAAAGCTTCAACCATTCGATCATATCTCTCCTCCCGTTTCTCTCTCTCAGTTATTAAATAACTACTTCGCATAGAATATTCCTACCAAGTTTTGCCTTGTTTGGTGGTCAAAACAAAATCCAAAAACCTCGATAACAAGGATCTTTGTTTATCAGTATCAATTGGGATTTTTGGTAATGGCGAAGGTCATTGGGGCTTGTGTGTGTAATCAGACCTGCCCCAAGTGGAGCACGAATCTAGTGGCCAACCGTTAGGGCCCGCTTGGTTGCTGGGTTGGATTGGGTTGGGTTACCCCTGTGAACTGTGAGGAGGGTTAGAAGGGTTGGAAGGAGGGGTACACAGGTGTACCCCAACCCAACCCATCAACCAAGCAAGCTGTTAGGGTGGCTCGGATTCGAGAGTCTTATTCGGGTTGGATCCAGAGATTCTTCAAGCTATGCGGAGTGCCAGGGTTGGGCATCTCGCATGGAGCACCTCTGGAGGAGGTGCCTGGGGTCTCGGGGCGGAGGGCGCTGCTGGATGAGGATGGCATGATGGAATTGGTAGGGCATGGTGAGGTCAGAATATGACATTGCAACCTCGAAGACATGTCGTTGTTGTACATTGTAGGGGAGGGGCGCAACGGAGGGATGGGGCCACAGAGACGAAGTGGGCTGAGCGGTTCCCGATTGTCGGGGTTAGGACAGCGAGGGAAACGACAAACGAGGAAGAAATGGGGTGCCTTCCTTTGGGTCGGGTTAGAGAGGAAGAACATGAGGTGTGATTCTGTCTCTACGAGTGGCTTGTGGGCTAGGGTTGGATTGGACCATGGGAGAACTCAACTGGGTCGGACAACTTCGGGCCAAGTAGCAAGTCAGACTTGCAGGCCCATTAGCAGCTCTTGTATCGAGTCAATCTCCCGGGCTTAGTGGGCTAGGCTGAGCCAAGTCCGAGCCCGGCTCAAAAAATTGAGTCTAAAAACATGGTCCAAGCTTGGTCCATTTTCAGTTTAGACTCGAGTCGAGCTATATGGGATGGATTTCGGGTTGGACTGGACGTGTATGGCCCAATGCTCATCCATAATAATAGGTAAATATAGTAGGGCTCAATGATCATGCATAAATAATAGGTAAAATATAGTAGGATTGATTCTAAATCCCATGGGATTCATTTGACATGCAAATATTACGAAAATATCCGTATATACCTTCGAAACTAGTTTTCAAGTTCTAAATGAGATTTCTGCATAGTTAAATAAGTATGTGTTTATATCTTTGCAATAAGTTAATGTGAATATATAAAACTATCTTAAGCATAGTATTACAGTGATCTATACAGAATTAACTGCAAAGGGACTTAAAATGCCCTTCGTGATTCGTGAACGACTGTAATTATCTCAACTTCATCCTAAATACGTGCTTTACGTAGTTGCGATAATTTATTTTTCTAAAATACGATGCTGGGATGTATTGAATTTTTTAAACTCAGAGTATGTTTTGTGGGTAATAAATTACCATAGATAATTGTGGTGAGATTAAGTGGGATATATTAATACGAGATTACATCTAGATTCCAAAATGAATGATTGTTTGGTCAAAATGGATGATTGTTCGGTTTCAAACTCCGATCAAGGACAATTTACTTAATTTTATTTATCTACAAGAAGTTGGGGTATCATGCATAGTAATATCGCTTTGGTGCAAGTTGTGAGATTTAATGCATGATTGAATAGGAATCAATTATAAATGGCAATCAAGATGCATATATTTTAATGATTAACTTACCAATGATTGTCCTACGGGTAGGTAAAGATCGAATTACGCATTTTCACTTGGCTGCTTGTATTATTAATATTTAAATGAACATGGTTGATAGCATAATGATAATTATTGGCTTTGTGGAGAATAAGGTGCATGTCTCTAAATTCCACTTACTACTCCCCAATGTATAAGTAACGATATGTTTACAAACTCCTGTTATATACATGCAAACTCGGCAGATCATCTTTGTTTTTTGAGATACCTCGTGAAAGGCATGGAGGAAAATTTTCATTATTTAAAATATAAATATTTAAATTAAGTTAAAAAACTAGATAAGATATGATGGCCTTTTGGGTTGGTTTAGAACGAAGTTATAACATAATATTATAAATTGATTTATATCAGGAGGCTTCGTTATTTACTTAATTTGCTTCTCGAGTTAGGGGACAACTCTGCTTGCGGATGTCGTGGAAACCCCGTATTTAGGGAAATAGCTCTAGCAATGGATCCTCCAAGATGTCTCAATCATTGTATTTTACATAGATGTTGCATAATCACTTAAATATCTTGTACCTAAATTCAGTCATTCAAATGAAAGTATGAGAAGTAGAAGCATGGATATACTGTGGATCCTTTTCCTAAATTATTTAGGTAAATCATAGCCCTACAACTTAGAACATAGGTTTTTCTAGTTACGTGCTAATCTTTCATTGTATTTTAATCGAAGAAAATGATAAAAATCATTGAGTAGCATTGTAATTAAGTTGAGATATTTCACTTAAGTACTTAAACTAATATAAAGATAATAACCCCAAAGGAGGGGAACCTGAGGGCTTTGGGTAGATTGAGTAATAACTTAAGCACAAACTTCTAGTGGAAGAAGAAAAGATATTAGATCACACTATGGAGGCCTAATAATTAATATATACGCCACATTTGTGTTGTCTTTGTCTAACAAGGGTTGCTTACTCGGTCACTATGTGCAACCTCGAAGTGAACATAATGCCTTAAAACCAGAATGTAGCATGGGTATGGAAATAAGTTCAGAATAACCATACAATCGCGTCTGATAAAATGGAAGAAGGGCATGACTAGATATGCAGTCCCTTCAATTACAAGCTATACTCCGCTTCTCCCTACTAATCAGTTAAAAGTATATTTAATGCTTTGAGAATAAAGAAATAGATTAAGTATATTTATCTTTCCTTTCCACTACATATGTGTTAATAATATTTTTTTACCTTATTATCTAATTATGGGTGATGTATTGCTTCATGATTAATTACTCTGCGAAATGCTTTTGTTGATAACTAATAAATTTGTAAGTAGATATTGTCATATTATCTCATTAGCTATTTATATGCATATATATATATATATGAGATTTTTACCCTACGAACCCTATAATCTTTGTAAAATTACCTTCTCGATCTTCTAAACATCATTATTATCACCTCGATGCCATAAAGTTGTTAACTCTTACGTCACAGATCATGTGGTTAAGTCCCATCCATTTACCCATTAATTTTAATCGTATTCTGTTTGTCCTTTGTTTAGAAAATTTACAAAAAGATGTCATCATTCTCCCTTCCCTCCTCACCCTCCTCCTCACATCACCTCCACCTCCATCAGTCGTCTCTATCACTATTACTCATCATCTCATTGAACATCCTCTCGAGTGATGCCACGGCATTGTCAATCCTTCAGAGATCGCGATGTGAGGAAGGGGGCAGAGGAGCTTGGAGATGAGGGTTGTGGGACCTGCCCAGAGCTCGGATCCCCTTGCCCCACACCGCCCAAATCTCCATCTCCTCACCAGTTGCAGGAGCCCTCATGTCCATGGAATGTAGTGACCACCGCAAAAGAAGAGGCATAACTAGTACTCCAGAAGGTATCTGCCACCAATCAGAATGGCCTCTCCAGAATCCACCTTCCTTTAAACACAATTGAAGACCTTCAAATCGTCTTAACATGCAAGCTAAGGCTCCTTACCACTACCAACAATAGTGCATACTGCCTTGTCTCCTCTTCCACCCTCCGATTCTTGAACATTCAAAGAAGAACATCGTCTTCTCTGCAGGTTGCTTCACCTTCCCATCCACAACATCAGGTAGCTTTTGTTTCGGCGGCTTGATAACTAATGTTTATGAGCATGTGGGTGACATAAATCTCCTTTTATGAGTCTCCTTGCCTTATGCACAGAACCCATTCATGCCTTCACGATCGATATTCATGCCCCCATTTCCTTTACTTGCCAATGCTTATGCCACCAACACCACAACTTGGGTTCTTTGAAATACCCATTGTTATTGCACTACCTCAACCTCCGCCAACATTTCATTTCTCGCATATTCCACTCCCCATGATTCCAATGATCCTAGGCGTTCCGCCATCAGCTCCTTCGAAGGTCGCCATTCCTAGATCTTCAGATTCCTTGATATTGTTTGGAATGTAAAGTGGTGTCATCACCATGTGTTCGAACTCTTTAAGCCTTGTGGACAAATGATGGTGGAATCCCTTCTGGCAGGAGGCTCGAATGAAGAGTGGGGAGGAGAGGGGGTGGGGGAGAGGAGCTTGGAGAGGAGGGAGGTGAGACACACCCAGAGCTTGGATCCCCTCCCCCCGCACTGCCCAAAGCTTCTCCCCACTCTCCCCATGTCGCACAAATCTTGGATACCTCTTCCACAACCGTCAAAAGTTTTTCCCTCATTACCATACATCGCCTAGATCACGATCCCCTCCCCTTGCGCTGCCAAAATCTCTGCCCCCATCCCCTTGTGCTACTCGAGACTGGATCCTCTCCCTTCACACTGTCCAAAGCTTTGTCCACTTCCCCACACTGCTCAACTGCCACTATTTCCCTAGATCAAAGATGTGTATGGGTTTCCTTGAAGGAAAGGAAGAGGGAGAAGGAGAGGAGAAAAAGAAGAAGAAAGGAGGGATATATGAAGAAATCCAACTATTAGATTTGCTATGATTTGACTAACTCAGTCCAAGATGTGTCAAATTAATGCCAAGATTTGTGGTGTAAGATGGAGAAACTTTAAAAGATTTAGGGGATAATAATGATGTTTACAAGGTTGAGAATGTAATTTACAAAGATAATATGGTTCATGGGGTAAAAGTACCTATATATGTGTGCGTTGCTATGTTATGCTAATTATGCTTGGATAATTACAATTGAAAATGAACTGAAATCATGTGATTACTTAAGAATGATTTTTTTTGTGCTCATTTAGTACCGTGCATGAAGGTATTGGCTTGGTCGTGTTATTTGATGTTGTATATTTCTGTTGATCTGGTATGAAATCTTTAGAAAATGGTATCATACCTATAATAAGAACAATAGAGAAGTCAACCTCTATGTAAGGAGATAATTCTGAAACATCTTCCAGAAAAACATTAGCAAAATCCCTGACAACATCTAAATGTTCAAGACATATATGAGATGTTTCGGTGATTATTATACTAGCTAGGTATGTAGTGCAACCTTCAATTAGTTGGTTTGTTTACAAAGATGAGATAATCAATCGACCATTCTCGCAGGTGACTCGAATAATTATTGATGAGTTGCTAAATCATCTCTTTAAAAGGTCGTTTTTAACATCGTAGTATAGGCGACCATTCCAGATTTCATGCAGAATACCACCCCTTTGAATAGGTGATTAATTTTATACTAAGCAAGTCTACCAAGGTCGAACACAGGGATACTAGCATTCTTGTCAATTTATCAGAAATTATTGATTAAATAAGAGTGAATAACTTCATTAATCTAGGTCTTCTCATTCATATAAAATGGACATATCACAAAAGATGCATAGTAAATATGCATAATTAAATGATGCAAATGATGCAAGACCCACAATGATCATATCTACACAGATATGCACACAAACAGAATGATAATGCATTTTTTATATTTTATTTTATGCAAAATAATTGAGGTACACAAAATGCAAGAGAATATGATGCATGGAATGGCGGTTAATGTACACTCAAGTGATGAGAAATGTGCATTTTAATTTGGTTTTATCAATAAGGAAAGAATGCAATGAGATGCTATGATGTATGATAATGCAAGAACAAATATGCCCTGAAATAGTTGAATTATTGAGAAATTAAGAACGACTCAATTTCATTATCCAATTGGAGTTCACAGATGTAACATAAATTCAATAAATGGCATTATCATGAGGAGAAAATGACTCAATGAGCATATAAAATTTAACATCTTAGGGTATGCGTCAAATCAAATAGACGAGCATGCCACTATGGAGATCATCAAATTAACAACGCAATGAAATTGAAATCGTTCAATTTGGAGTTCAAATGCTCAAGTTATGAAGAAAATAGTGCAAGGGCATAACTGTAATAAAAATATGAAGATAAAATGCATATAATATGCAATAGGTCCCTGACAGGGGCATAAGTGCAATGCCTGGTCCCCATAAAAATTGCCCAAGTGCGGCACGTGAGACATGTGCGCTTGGACAAGACCTCTTGCAATTATGGAATCTTTGTGGGGTAAGAATGCAAATTACCCTACACCACACACTCTACACGTGTGCGGGCTAGGCTTAAATGGCGGTGAAGGTCGGCACTGGTTCAAGGAATGCATGGCACACCTCGATGCTTCATCCTTATCTCTAGTTCCACTGAGGCTCCAGTTGTGGTTCCAAGGCTGACTTGCGATAATGATCGTTCGAGATCAGATGGTATTTGTAGTTTTAAATTGTACCAGCATCATCCTTAGGCATGGAAACATTGGTGGGTATCTGGCGAGGCCATATGATCTCCTCCGCCATCAAACTCTTGTACATAAAGTCAGGGGAGCTCATGGGAGGGTAGCGATCATGTTGGACGGGCGAGGAAGTCATAGAACGACCGGAGGTGACATGATGATCCAACCTCGTCAGTTTAGAGCTTCTAGAATGGAGAAAGGGAAGAAGTTCCCACCATTGATGTTTTGTGTGACCTGCAAGTGCTAGGGTAGCCGAAGCGTGTGTGTGGAGGTGAAATGGCGGGATGAGGTGGAGCATGTGGTTCCCTTAGCAAGATCTCCTCCACCTCCAGCAGAGGAGATGGACTGGAGGTGATGGAGGTTGCGGAGGAGGAAGATGATGTTCGGAGTTGGTGGCAAAGATCATGGAGGTCAGGTGAAGGTGAATGGATGTTAGATTGACAGTGAAGTGATGTGTGGGTGCCTAGAAAATTAGAAGAAATCAAGGAGAAAGAAAGGAGAGAAGCTTACGTGATCAGAGATGAATTCACATCGAAGAAAGGGCTTGGGTTGAGTGGCGGTGGTAACTTGGGTCTTCGCTAAAGCTGGGCAGCAACTCCAATGAGTTCAATAATGGTGGAGAATTGTAGGCTAGCTATGGAAGACAAGGGTTAACACCTGGGGAAGGAGCATCCATCGTGACCTTTTGATCTTCCTCCATCTGTAACAGGTAAATAGAGGATGGCTAGGACCTCACCCTTGGATTGGTGGATGAGGGATGAAGGTAGTGAGATGGTGGTTTTATAGGTGTAGGTCATCGGTTACAAAAGAGGAGACAGAGGTATTTGAAATGGTCATCGTGAAGCCATAGAAGTCAGAGTTGGGGCATTGATAGGTTCGTGAGGAAGAAGGATTATCAAGATATTGGGAGAAGGGTGGTTGGGTGTGTTGCTAAAAATGGAAGGGGGCGAGGCTTGGTGAGGCATTATGTGGGAGAGAGGGTAAGGCTGGAGGTAGAAGAAGGAGGGGAGCCATGGATCAAGTGATCCAACGACCCTGATGGAGGCAGGGAGGAGCGGATTAGATCAGATCATTGGATCTGATCCAATGGTGAAGAGAGTGGGAGAGTGGAGCTGGGGGATGTTGGAGATGGTATCTGGAGGTTCGTCCAACGTTCATGAGAAAGGAGGTGACATGGATGTTTCTAGGTCGTTGGATGGGCATCCATCCAACGGCTGAGGTGGAAGCAGGAAGGAGAGGCATGGATCTCATCAGGGACCAAAGATCAAATGATGGAGAGAGCGACTGAGAGGGATGGTGGAGATGAAGCAGAGGGGAGGTGATCAGACAACCAGAAGCTAGACCATGTGGCACGAGAAGGAGCGTCCATGTGGGCGGCCCAGAGTGCGTTACGTGGCCCAATCAAAATATTTAGAAAATAAGCAATAAGGCAAAATTCAAAAATCAATAAAAGGAAGCAAAATTAACAAAAAGTCAAAACATGAAAGTTGTAGATATCGAGGAGATCTACAACTTTCATTTTGGACAAAAGGTCAAAGGGATCAAATAAACAAGAAAATATGTTTGGAGGCATGTTTAACAGATTAAAAACACTTGTTTTTAATGGTTTTGTTATTTTTTATCTTTTTAGTTTCTTTTAAACTCAAAATATATACAATAATTACTCTAATTTTATATATTTTTATAGGGAATAAAATAAGGAAAATAAAGAAAATAAAGGGTTAAGTTTTGTACAGTAATTAGGGTTATTTATAGGAGAATGGTTAATTATTAATAATGTAGAATTAATGAAGATTTTTATTGAGTTGTTTATGATCCAAGGATAAATAAGGAATATAGTGATGATCAGTTAGAGATTCATCAGTTATCTCTTATAATTTGGTATGCTTAGTAACGACTTCTTCTCTCTGCAATAAACTACTGCATAGTGATCTCATAACCAATACATGCCTAAGATGAAATCATACGTCGTAATCGGCTTCGGATCAAATTAGCAGTGAGGTTGTCTTCTCTTATCATAACTGATTTGTCATTTATGTATATACATGTGGTAGTAAAATCATCCATTGGTGAAGAAATTTTAAATGTGTAGGAAGCTCAATAGCTTCCAATTTCATTTTTTTCTTGCAAAACCATTTGAATAAATGAATGTGTAGCATCAACATATAAAACAACATGGCATTATAACTTGAAACTAAAAGAGTACCTTCCACCACCATGTTAACATCCTCTACATTGTTTAGGGTAATATCAAACACCTTTCCTAGTAAGCTCTTTTTTCTCTCTATTGAATTTTTCTGATTATCAACATCCTTTTTGAGCAAGAGGAAGACGAATTTTGTAAGAAATAGGATTTTGCAGGAAATAGGAAGATAGAATGGCCATCTTAAAACTTCAACCGAAGAATTTTTAAGTGTGTTAGCCTTTCTTGAATGAAGAAAGGAATATATCATTTGCATGTCATAGAATCCGACAATATATGGTTGGAAAGATCACGACAACACAAACATCATATTTTGATCTTCATGAAATGATTGAAGCATTTAAGAGAGGATAATCTACATTTACAATCAGAATCGATGAAGCTATAAAATTCCGCAATAGATTACATGTTTAGAGTGATAATGAGCAAGGATAGGATATTCTAGATAATGCTCATAAGTTAATGTACACTATTCATCCATGTACAAAAAAATATACAAGGATCTGCAACTAAAATTTTGCTAGCCAAAGATGAAGATCGGCATCACGGACTTTGTTTCTGAATGTCTAATATGCCAAGAGATCAAGATTGTACACTAGAGACCAAAAGGCTTGGACCAACCCTTAAAGATACCTGAATGAAAGAGGGAGCATATAGAAGTGGATTTTGTTATTGGTCTACCCATGACAAGAAAACATCATTATGATACCATTTGGGTGATTTTTGATCGATTGACCAAATCGACTTATTTCTTATCCATTCGTTTGGACCAATCAATGGAGATTCTAACTAAATTGTACATGATTGAGCTCGTCAGCCTACATGGTGTTCTCGCATCAATTGTGTCAAATCGCAAAATGATACACATCTCGATTATGGAAAAGTTTTCATGATGCTAGGAGTACTCAATTGAAGTTTAATACTTCATTCCATCCGAAGATTAACGATCATTCAGAAAGGACCATCCGAACACAAGGAGATATGCTGAGACAATGTGCCCAAGATTTTGCAAGCAAGCGATGAATCTCCATTTCATCACCTTTATTCTATCATTTTGGCCTAAAAAACCCTAGTAAATGCATTTAAATACCCTTAATTCATGCAATTTAGCATTCATGCATTATTGTGTAAATAGTGTATAAAATATAGTTTTTAATGTCAAAGTTATAGAATAAAGAAAAGAAAATAAAAAGAATAAAATCTCGAAGAAATTTTATGACCATAAACCCCGAGATATAGGCATCTCGATGGCTAGGTCAACAAGGAATAAAGTAGGGGGATATAAGGGCCAAAATACAATAAAATTCCCCCTTATTTATTTTTGGGACCCATTTTATTTTACTCTTTAAATACATCAAATAAAAACTTTGAACAAGAAAGTTGTAGATAATAAAATATAGAAAAATACAAAATTGAGTTTACAAAAAAATAATATACTGTGTAAAAGATAAAGTCTAAATAAGTTTCCAAAATCCCAACTTCCCAGACCCATATCTCTCAAATAAAAACTCGAAATATATCAAAATCAGCTTTAATTGTATATAACTTTTAATAAGATATCATTGAAGGTGGTTTCATATTTTTTAGAGTTAAGATGTGAAAGTTAGGTTTTGGACCCCTATTGTAGAGTTTACTCGATTAAAATATTCATTTTATTCATTTATTCATTATTTTTATATTTTTTATATATTTCAATAATTTTTCATATATTATTTTTAATATATGTACATATTAAAACATGAATAAAAACATCAAGAAAACACTAAAATAAAATAGATATATAAAATTCATACATGAAATACTTATAACTATACCTATATAAATAATACAGCTATTTATTTAAGTGTATAAAATATTTCAAAAAAATATACTAAAAATATTTATAAGCATATAAAAAAGTTATGATTTTATAAAATAATAAACTAAAATAATAAAATAGAAAAACCAAATAAAATAAATACTTAAAATATATCTGAATATACCTATTATCTAACCCTAAAAAGTAACTTGTAATTATATACGACTTTCCCCCTTCACCATTCTGACAGATCAGGAGGACCCCTCTTTCTTGATTTTTTTCACGCAACATGCGTTGCTCGAGAGAGATTATACCCTTCATAAGATCTCCTCTATGCATATCCATGATCCACACCGGCTCCATAATCTTCCTCGTTTGATCTGTATCTCACCTCGAATCACTCCATCACCTGCTGTACATATTTCCACCTCTACCATTTTTGCAAGTTTGGCTGGGTTTTTCTCTTGTCTTGGACCCCTCAGAGATCCCTAGGTCAAGCCCTCATTACAGGAGGTGCTTGTCTGTTCTTCACAACGAAGAAGGAGCGAGGAGGAACTCCGTCTAGCCACCTTCGCTGGTCGTCGGCATTGAGGTTTCATCTCTTGGCCTTGTGCTAGTTGAGGTTCGTTATTTCGTGTGTTTCTAACTTAGCAATAGTCATAGGTTCATTTCCAGTATGTATTTTAGTGTTTAATCCTTAGATCTAGCCTAAAAAGCCCTTATCGGAGTTCCGCTCCGGCCACCACTGTTTGCACTTCTCCCCATAACCACTCCACCTCTATTCCACCTAATAATTACCCAGATCCTTCACCTTTGTCTTGTTGTGCTTTTGCATTTCTTTGCAGGGTCTGGAGGGCTCCATTTGAGGATCATCGCCCGCATGAACTAGGGCCCATGTCGAGCATCGCTGCTGGTCATATCTAAAGGACCTGGCCTCTTTTGACGTCACCATCTGTCATGGAGGAGATATAAGAGCATCACGAAGACTCTGATGTAGGTATTGGGGGGTTGGAGACAAGCTCAACACTTGATCGAAACTTGGCCCGGTTGAGTTCTTCTTTTGTTCTTCCACCTTCATTATGCGCCCTTGGATCAAGCACGACTCCTCCCACGCTCCAGATGCCTTCAGATTAGCCTTGCCATTTGTTGTCCATCTATTTTTAGAATCTAATCACCACCGTACGCATCGAAGGGGTATCTAGCGTCATGGTGGCGCCATGTGGCCAAAGTGAGAGGTTCATCGCCATCCGATGGTGCCTCTTTGGGGGTAAATATCACACTCTATCCCCCATTTTTGTGTATTTATTAGTCACTATTGTAAATATTTTATTTAATTATAAACTTTTGGTGAATTTGCATTTAGGACCCCATACTTTACTGTAATTACATTCTGGTCCTTATTAGTGCACCTCACATGCTCGTTCATGTGAGGTGCACGCATTTTTGCAGGAAGGCCCTCACGCCTTTACTATTTTTATTTAGTCCTTAAACTTTGAACTACTTTGTATATATTTTGGTGAATTTGCATATGAGCTATCAACTTTTATTTTATTTGTAAACACGTCCCTGTCAGTTCTACAATTTTTGGTGTATGTATTATAATTTTTAAAAATAAAAAATGTTCTCTAAAATCATAAAAAAATAGATTAAGCTCCATAGTGCTTCCATTTTTATGCCCTATAGTCGTTTTAGCATTTTGGAACCTTTATCTATTTTAGAAAAATCCAAAAGAGCACAAAAAGCCTTGTTTACAATATAAAATCCATAAAAAATATAAAATCTTTTTCAAAAATTCCAAAAAATGTGTGTTATATTTATTTAGTTATTTTACAACTTCAGACCAAAAATCACTAAAAATTATAAAAGAAAACCCCCAATAATAGAAAAACCCCTAAAACCTTTTTAAACATTTATAAAATTCCTAAAAAATTCCAAAAAAATATATTTTCTATTTTATATTTTTCTTTATATTATATATATAAATTAATTTTAAGTAATTTTAATACTATTTATTATTTTCCCCTCCATTTTATTTCAGCCTATTAATTTAATCCCTGATTTTGGATATTTTTCACTTTAAAAATATATAAAAATAGCAAAAACTCCTAAAAAATAAAAAAATAGAGAAAATTATTTAAAACACAAAAATATTTTGTTTTCTTCATTTTTATTATTTTTTATAATATTTATGTTTACCCTAGTCTATATTGTATATATATTCTATATATAGATTATAGATAAATTAAAAGCAAAAGAAAATATAAAAATAAAAAATACTAAAAAATACAAAAACAGGAAATTAAAAATCAAAATACAAAAACATAAAATCAAAATTAAAATAAAAATATAAAATTAAAACCCATAAAAAAGACACATAGACTAATACTTCACAATCACAAATTTATATTCACTTACCCAATTTATCATGCTTGCTCCCTGTGTTTGACACTCTACACATACTTGCATACTATACACATCTTTATTATAAAGTTAAATAAAATAAATTTTAACTCCACACCTTTATCATTTCTTGATTATTTTTATGGGTTAATTATTGATTAATTGGGGTTTCGTGTGAGGTCATCTCAACGATCGTTGATCTCCCTTGTGGATTAACGCGACCTCCATAAAATCTCGATAATCAAATGGCGCCTTTATCAGGGAGCAACAATACATAGATTGGCTTTTTTGTTTGATTGTGATTATTTGTCTATATTTTTCGTTTCCCTATTATTTGATATTAATTGCTTATCTGTCTTGTTAGTCTTCCTTATTTTAATTTGTTGCGAGGGATTGCGGCTCGAGGGTAGATTTCTTAGGAGATTCGGTGCAACCCGCGAGACGAGGAGTCAGCTTTCTGACCTAGCTGACAGGAGAGAGCAACAAAGGACTTGGAGGACATTTTTAAAGACTGTCACATTTATTTTTACATATTCCAATTATTATTGTAATTTGAAGGAGAGAGAGATACATTAATTTGTAATATTCAGGACACTCTCAGGACTCTGCTACACTTCTCGAGGTACAGTTGATGAATCCATGATTTATTAACTTTTCTATCGCATTTTGTATTAAAACCCTTAACAAATACATGTAAATATTCATTAATTTCTACATTTATCCAAATCCTATTCATGAATAAAAATGCACTTTTATGCATCAATACCTTGTAAAAATAAAGAAAAGAAAAGAAGGCAGATTGTAGATATGTATATATGTACAATATAACTCAGAAAATATAAAATACAGCTAAAAGATATATTTATATAACCTAACCCCCGAGACCAAGTCAGTATGGGTTGGTCGACAAAACAACAAGTAGGGGGATATAAGAAAAGAAAACCATAAAAAATAGTTAAAGAACACTTCACACATTATTCCCTATTTATCAAATAATTATCAAATCTTCATTGATTTTTAGTTCATTCATATAGGCATATTTTTCACCAAACTCTTTTCCTAATTATTTCTAAAAATATATATATATATATAAAATATAAAAATAAGTTAAAAATATTATCTTATATATATGCCAAGAAATCCAACTTTTAAATTGTCAAAAATCTCAACTTCCGAACATCATAACTTTCTCATACGAACTCCAATTTACTCTACTCACCTTTAAAACTCATAAAATAATATTATCTAATAATAGAGGTGATTTCATTAAAATCGGAGTCCGTTTCTAAAAAGTCAGTTTTGGGACCTAATGACAAAGGGATTTCTAGGATATTTATTTTATTTAGAACTCATTATTTATAGTTTTATTAATGATTTATTTCAGATTTTTTAGAGCTTATTTGTTATTTTAATAAAATCCAAAACCCTAATTTATAGATGAAATTGAACTATCCAACCTATAACTATATTTATTAATATATCTAAATTATTTTATTAAAATCCAAAAAATTCATAAATCCAATATTTAATATTCTAATAATTAAGAATAAAATTAACAAATAATTAATTATTTATTGTATTAAAAATTCGTTACCTATTTATTAAGTGTTATTTGTACTTATTTATCAACATAATATTTATATTTCAAATATTTAGGAAAATTAATTATACCATAATTTAGATAATTTAATTATCTATATTTTTTGTTTTCATACCTATTTAAAATAATGCAATTTAATATTTATTACCTAATTTATATGCATTTTCCATTATCTGGCCAACCAGGTGCTGACGCGTGTCAGCACCTGGCTCTTCTTCAAGAAGCCGATGAGGAGTCTGTTCGACCTGACCGTTTTCAACTAATTTTCCAACCCAACTTCTAACTCCCTTGATCGATCTAAACCATCCATTGAGTTCCCCTAACAAACACCCTACATGCCGTCCATTAGATTTACCTTAAAGCTTCTTCCATCCGTCTATAAAAAGACCATGAAGTTGGTATAACCAACTAAGTTCTCTCTAGATACCTGAAAGCCCCAACTTCTAGGACCGAACCCTCCACTTCCCAGCACGTGCCGGCCTACTTCGGTGGTGACAGCGCCAGACCGCCGCCTCGCGTGGAAGAAGGATGTCGGAGGAGAAGCTCCAAGGTGCTCCAACGCCATGCATCACCGCCTTGCGCCGCGTCGAGCTCCAGGAAGTCGCCCCGTCGAGCTATCACCAGAAGGTCTTATACCTTCCAATTCCCATGTACTTCCTTCACTCTTTCAACCTTTATTTCTCGATTAGCGTGCCATGATTAGCATGGATAATTGCATCATCAGAGAGTTTAATCATCTATCTTAGATGCCCTATCGAATTCGAATTTCAGCTCCAATCAAAACAATCCCCAAAGATCATCTTCTTCCCTTCCATTCACACATAGTTCTTCATTTAAGCCTGGAAACACTATATTTGATCTTGCAGTTGTTAATCATTTGGCTGATTTCTTCGCAAATCGAGCATATACAATCGTTAATTGCATGGTTATCTTCAATATGGAGTGAAATCAGAGCGAGTGGAGCTTCCAAAATGTAAGAAATCATTCAACCAAAGAAGGTGTTACCTCACGCAGTAGCTCCAGGATTAGATGAACCGGCCATCTTCATCAACCTTTTCCCATCGATCGCGACCACCTCCGACCAAGCTCACCTGCGGGCGAGCTCGAGGGGTGAAGGAGTCAACCCTCTGCCCCGCCGGAAGCCCTAGATCTTCTCCAGTTATCGAAGAAAATTTGAAGAAGGAAGGCCCATCTTCAGAAGAGTAATAGACTTGAAGAACATCAAGAATGCCAGACGCTACAGTCTGGCGAAACGTGTCCAGAACGTATGCTCCAGATCGCACGCCCTGTTATAATCTGAGCCATTCAACGCGAAATGGTGGGAAAATTGCATCTTCAACCCCAACCAACTCCTGAAATTCAAACACACCTCTAGAGTTTCCAGAAATTACAATTAGGTCCCTGTACGGGGACCTAATTGTAATTCTTTTATTTTCTTTTCAGTTTAGTCCTTACAGGGACCTATCTGTAACAAAACATTAAACTTTCTTTGCAGTTAAGCCCGCGGCTTGTAGGGGCCATTTGGACCTCGTATTTTTTCCGCGATTTTTCTAGGGTAGCTCTATAACTATCCAAGCTATTTTCGAGTATTTTTCCTGTATTTTTTGTCACTTCGTTGTGTCATTTTGATTTTCGTAATCTTGAGTTTGTTTTGTCGAATTTGTTTTAAATTTCTTTCTTTGTAAAATCAAGAATAAAAGAGGATTTTATTGGAATTATTTCCTTGTCTCAAAAACCGCCGTTTAAATATTCTTATTCCTTGAGTTCGACCCAGGCACATTCACTTGGTTAAATTATTATTGAATGATAAAATAGGATTTTTCTCCTGTTTTACCGTAATTTTTGTTTGATTCAATGCGGTTCCCTCTTTTTGTAGTTTTCTACACCACTATCTCTTAACCGCAGGTCGGGACCGCGTTATCAAAATGGCACCGTTGCTGGGGAAGCGTTATTTTTACAACGGTTTTTGAATCGATTTTCTCTATTATTCTTGATTTTACAAATTTTGTTTTCTTTCGATTTTTGATTTACAGTTTTTCTCCGGTTAATACGATTTTTGGTGTGCCTTTCAAATTTTATTACGTCTTTCTTGGTGTATTATTTTTCCTTAACTAATCTTTGTAGTGTCTGCAGGTTCAGTCGAATTTCTCGAAAGCCGCAAAACAGTTGAAAGTGCAGAGACCGAGATTCTTGGTGGCTGAGGGCAGGGTTAGTTAGGGTATGAGTTGTATTTCTTTTCTTTCGTCCTTGAAAAAAAGAAAGGACACTTGCCCGTGTTGTTGTTTTCTTAGAAAGGGGCCCCATAAGGGGATCCCAACTTGTACCTCCTCTCCCATTTTTCTCGGGGTTTGATTCGCTGGGTGCCGTGCATTCGGGGGATCAGGTCCACATGTCTTTACAGACCCCAGAAAAAAGAGTAGGGTTTGAGATTATTCAAGATCTGATTCTCATCTTATCAAGTCAAAACCTCGGGCGAAAGTCCCGCAAGCTAGTGCCCTGAGTCTCTGGCCGACTAGCTCTCTAGGGCCCTGGGAACCTCTCCTGAGCATTTCTTCACACGTACCTGCAGTAGCATTCAAGTAATGTCCTTTGATTTCACTTGTTTCGGCTTGCGCTTTCTAAATAGCTTCGGCACTAAATAGGAAACGGTCTCTCCAACGCCTCCCACTTTCTCACTCGCTAGTCTAGTACTGACTGCTTTCCCACCGCGATTTTTCTCGCATCGTCGGTTTTTCACGGCTTTTTACGAGGCTGGGTGCTTTCTTAGGAGTTTTTCTTTCCCTATCTAATTGCACTCCCGTAGTTAGTCTTAGGACTCGCAACCTAGGTGCATGATTTTAGGACTTATAAAAATATAAAAACACTCGTTAGACGCTTGTCTGAAAAAATCCAAAAAAATATATAACCCCAGAAATAAAATCGGGACTGCTAAGGTATTTGACCTAAAACAAACGTAAGGTTCAATTGATTTGGGAGAGTAATCCCCGCTCAGATACTTCTTAGAGTTCGCGAGTGAGAGATGACCCTTAAGGATAGAACCAAAAACCCGTATTTCTTTCAAACTACTACTTAGTCCATACACCTAATCATTGTTTTTCAGTGGGTACGTTCGGGTAGCCGGAAACGGTCCAAATTTACTTAGCAGAGTGGGTGGTTTAGAGGACACTGTGTAATGCTCCGTCCTCAAGCAACACGGGTAGGCAGAAACGGTCTATACTTACTCCCATACTGGGTGAGAACAAGTGGTTTTCTGTAAGGACTCGGGACAGTAGTACGGGAAAAATTCGAGCACCTATCAGCTCGCGTTAATCGGAGATTATACTTGTTTGCTAATACAATCCTAAAACCGACAAGATAAATGACCGAACTCTTACTGTCTTTAGTGGGTTGTGTTGGTGAAAACAGGATTTGCTTTGTGTTTGCTTGCGGGGTGTGAGTTACTGCGACTTTTACGTGTTTCCCATCTTTCTTGAATCGTAAATCGTGCTCTCCCAATCACTCTCTTGACATCGAAGATGACGACTCGATGGCTTTTCTGCTCAGACTCCGTGATCCCTCGACCATTCATCGTCCGTCGTACATCTTCACAAGCTCAGGATGACCCTTTTCCCGAGTTGGTCCCATCTGATCTCGAGGAGAGTCAGACCCAGACTCCCTCGCCTCTCGACCAATCTTTTGAGGCATACCCTTGCCTCAAAATATCATCAATATCTCCAGCTGACTTTTTGCTGAGTTCTTACGAGAAATTTTCTTTCACAGAAGATCTGAAGCAAATGGCTCGTAGAAAAGGACCAGCAGAGGAGAGGCCAGCAGCTGAGGAGGATCATGCTGAAGGAAGACCAGATCCAATCGCAGATACCACGACAGGAATTCTCGATACTTTACAACAGATGAACCTACAGATTCGAGAACAATTTAGAACTTAGAATGAGTTGCGAGCTGAGATAGCGGCATTTAGAGTAGGGGTCGAGAACCCTTTACCGCCTGCAATGGCTCCAGCCACGTTACGAAATGAGTATGACCCAGGAGCGAGAACGCTACATCATTGGATTCGGCTACCGCCGAATCCAGGGCCATACGAGCGGAGACCGTCCTGCATCTCATTGCTTCTTAAGTTCTATGAGAATGCTACAGAGGAGCCGTTTACCTTTCTGCAGCAGTTCAAGATGATTTGTGTACGCCGAGCTATCCAGGAGTTACGCAGGAGGCTGTTCACCTCAAAGTATTTTCCTTCGCGTTAGCAGATAAGGCAATGTACTGTTTAAGTCATTTAGGAAGGGAAATTTCTACAGGGGATGATTTAAAGTACACATTTCTGTGTAAGTATTTTCCTCTAGGAAGGACAAACATGATGAGGAGTCAGATCTCCAAATTCACGCAGCTACCAAATGAATCTTTCCATGAGACATGGGATAGATTTAAGGATCTTAGGGAGAGATGCCCGCTTCAAGAGATACCAATGAAGGTGCTTGTGCAAAATTATTTCGGAGGATTCTAACCGGACATTCAGGGGCTGGTAAGTGCCGTATGTGGCGGCATCTATCTAAACAAGGATGCCGAGCCAGTCTGGTCCATCTTTGAAGGGATGGCAGAGAACTCAAGAGTCGTCAACTCTACTTGGGCATTCCAAAAGGCCACTTAGCCACCACATCACTGAGAGCATCATAGGGTGGTAAACATTTCAGATTCTGAATCCAATACCAACATGGGTTTTATTAGCGAAAAATTAATGTTGGTAGATGTTATTCAAAACGCAAGTTCAGGACTTGCAGCCGCTGCGAGAGTTAGAGAAACTCTCATCTCTGCCTCAGCAACTGAGTGATCTCAGGAAGAAGGTGACAGAACTACAACTTCAGTATCAGCAGGATCAAGCTTCTTCGACTTCATAACCTGTACGGAGGTCTTTACCCGCTCCGCCCACCAGACGGATACATCTCATCTAGAGCGAGCCCGAGACTCCACAGATTGATTGGCATGAGGATCAGTCTCATGCCAATCCCAGTCAGATCACCAGTGCTACAGATATGGATGTTGAGCCTCAAGCCACTCTTGAGATGAACGGGATTTGGTATACTCCGATTCAGCAATCGAGTGTAGCTCATCATCAGCAGCAGCAATATAGTCATCCGCAGCATGGACGTCCACACTTCCAGCACCGACAACAATAGACACAACAACAGTCTCACCAGCATGTATATCAGAGACCACATTCTTATCAATATCCTGCTAAGCATTCACAAACAAATCATTATCAGCAGCAACAGTCTTCCTTTACACCTTTGAGGACTTCTCAGCCTTACACCTCGCAGCAATACATGCCACGGCAGGAGAAAGTAGAAAGCCAGGATCATCACACTGAATCTGAGATGTCTTCACATGCTTAGGCCCTAAATCAAATCATGGATATGTTGAGTTGACTTCAAATTGCACACAGAACAAAGATGGATTAGGTTAACCGTCGTCTGGATGAGTTAACCGCGTCGAAGACCACTCTCCCAGCTCAGCCTCTGATGATCCGGATCAAGTAGACACCACTACAGGTACGATCTCTTTTCTTGAATTTTTATATAACTTCATTCTGAAGGATATGGAGAATCCTCAAGCGCATCACGGAAGTGTATCAATCGCATCATATGCGATCGAGGCGACTAGTCGCTAGATGCAACGGAAATTAAAAATTTTTAATCAAGTGATGAAACCACATGATCACGAGAACATTTCTCAGATCGTTTCATCAAACCAAAAAGTATAAAAAATACCTCTTGAAGTGTGGTTGTAATCACGAGATCTCTAAAACAAGAGATCCTCCTGTCTTAAGTCCGATCCACGAAGAATGCACTTGCGGCGCGATGATGAGATGTGTTCCTCCCATAATCCTCAATGAAGATCCAAGCAACGAATCCCCAGATTTCGTCCAACGAAATCCGTCGTCTTCCTTTAGAGCAAGCAGCCCTAAAGAAGAAGGAGATCCTCGAGTCGTCGAAGGTGAAGGCGAGAGACTTCCTTTCTCAATACAAGATGGACGGCCACATCGAAGAAGAGAGAGAGAGAGTAGGAGAGAATATGAGAGAGAGAGAGTAGTAACCTTGTACAACTCTTGTTCATGTACCTTTGAAAGGCTAGGTTAGCCCTCCTTATATATTAGTTTGGGATCCAATGGATCTCAATTCATGGGACACATAGATCCAACGATCATGTTGATCTATGTATTAATCAATGGTCATAATTGTTGTTGGCTAAAAACCAACAACATTAATTTATATTAAATAAAAAATATGTTGTATTATCATCAACATAATTTAATTCAACATAAATCAATTATTTAAGAGATAATAAGATAATAAAAGGGAGATAACAAATTACCCCCTAAAATTGAGGGGGCGTCACCTTTGAATGGTTCATTGGCGACCCCACCTCAATGGGTGGTATTTTATCTCCTTTTTATTTTCATCTTATTATTTCTTAATAAATTTTGCAATAACCATTATTACAAAATTATTCACAAAATTAATTCCAAATTAATTTGTGAATATTTTAATCATGCCATTGAGAAATATGTGAATCATATTCACAACCCAAACTAAATTGTAAATTATATATCCAATTAATTAACTAATGTGAATCCAATCCACATTAATAATTAACAAATGTTATTTACAAAGATTCTCTCTCTCTCTCTGATATATATTATAGATCATATTTATAATATATAGATATTATGTATAATACTATCCATATTTTGTAATCCTTAATAATTAAATCCCATTTAATTATCTTGGAAAATTATTATCACAATATGAATCTCACTCATATTATACTTGATAATTAAATCCCATTTAATCATCAAGACCTTCTTGCTTGGATACAATTTTCATCATAGGAATTATTCTTGAACTCCTTCAAGAACAATGCGCTTTCTCCGCAGATACTTGGAGATAAGGACATGGCGATTGTATTGTTCCACGTATAGCGACTTGGATGTTGAGATCTCATCTCAAATACAAATCTTACGGACCTCCCACAGATGCTTGATTAAATCAAGACCGCAAATCTAATCTTCTCATTGCATCTCAGTCTCATTCAGACCAATGTCCAACACTTGGACGAAGATCAGATTGCTTCTCTACTGAGAGGAGTCACTAAAATCCAGACTTGTTTCATCACTCCCTTGGAATGGACGCGTCATGGTTATACAATCGTTTATGATCACACCACCCTAAGGTATTCCCAATACTTGTACATCCTGCATACTGGAAGACTTTGATCAATCTGAAGATTAAGATCAATTTTACACTGTCTTTTTCAGAGTTTAATCACTAAGTTTCTCAATCTTGGTCATTGGGAGTCGGTATCGATCATATGCTTTCCCAAAGCATATATCATACCTTTAAATTCATGTCATGCTTCCAAAGCACGATGACCATGCATGAAATTTGATTGATCCCAATACCTCATGAGTGAGCTCATGTCTTCCGGTTCATAAGTGAACTTGTATGATCCCTTTGAGAGATCGTATTACTCATATGCCCTTACAGGCACACTAGCTCGCCGATGTGTAGACCTTGGTTAGGCCATCAACCTATTGGTCTGCCAAATGTACATACTCAAACATATAGTAACACATTTGTCCCCGGTCAGAGGATGCATGCCTATGCTGTGACAGCATTCAACATAGGACTTAGGTTATCTCGATCTCGCTAGGTCAACCCTTTGACCTAACTAATCTGACACCTCCAAATAACTATTCCCATGTAGAGGTCCTGCATCAAGAGGTCGGTCAGATATCAACATATGTGAGAAAGGATTTCCATCTCCTACTCAGGCTGGAGATCATCTCTTAACAATCATTTGACGGTGCTTGATGAGTCATCTATCTAACTCCTTAGATATTCATCCAAACACCAGCCTCTATGATTCATTTAATGAATCAACATTTATATGATCATCAAGATGGCCATGGTACATAACCCTAATTCTACAGAGGGACCTTAAAGTGCATTCATTCATTTAATTTCAGAAAGGGAGTGAAACATCAATAACTATTATTGATAAACATATATATTACAATAACATTTATTGTATGAATGGTTCGCCTGGGGCTTACATGTCCAACAATCTCCCACTAGCCCTCAGAACCATTCAGATACAATCCGTAAACCCATACTCATTACATGCTGGTCAAAAACCTTCACTGACAGAGGTTTTGTAAGAGGATCAGCAACGTCGTCGGCAGAGGCCACCTTGGTGATGATGATGTCACCATGCTTTTGAATCTCCCGAATGATGTGGTATTTCCTTTCCACATGCTTGCTCTTTTGATGCCATCTGGGCTCCTTAGCTTGGGAAATGGCTCCCGTGTTATCGCAGAGTAACGGGATGGGAGTATCAGAGGAAACTACGCCAAACTCCACGATGAACTTGTGCAACCACACCGCCTTCTTTGCAGCATCCGATGCAGCAATGTATTCGACTTCTGTTGTTGAATCCGTCGTAGTGTCCCGCTTCTTGTTTCTCCAGATCACAGCACTACCGTTCAACATGAATACAAACCCTGATGTCGACTTTCGATTATCAATATCCGACTTGAAGTCTGAATCTGTGTATTCCAAGACTTGGAGATCACCAGCTCCATAGACCAAGATGTAATCTTACGTCCGTCTTAGATATTTGAATATGTTCTTTACTACATTCCAGTGTTTCTCTCCATAGCAGGATTGGTAACGACTTACCACTCCCACTGCATGGTAGATGTCTGGCCTAGTACACATCATTGCATACATCCAGCTTCCTACAACTGATGCGTAGGGGCATCCAGCCATGGCCTTCCTTTCCTCAACACTTTGAGGAGCCATCCCTTTAGACAGATGGATACCATGTCCTAAGGGGAGGAATCCTTTCTTGGAACTATCCATAAGGAATCGTTCAAGAATTTTCTTGATGTATCCATGTTGTGACAATCCCAATATTCTCTTTTCTTGGGTTCTGAACAACTTCAGGCCTAAGATGTAAGAGGCTTCTCCAAGATCTTTCATCTCGAAGGTATGAGACAGCCAAATCTTTACACTGGTCATCATTCCTGTATCATTCCCAATGATAAGGATATCATCTACGTAAAACACGATGAAAACGATGGCGCTCCCACTAAGCTTCTTGTACACACAAGGTTCATCTGGATTTTGTGCAAAATCATAACTCTTTATGGTTTCGTCAAATTTGATGTTCCAGCTATGAGAAGCTTGTTTGAGCCCATAGATGGATTTCTTTAGCTTGCATACTTTTCCATCCTCAATGAAGCCCTGGGGCTGCTCCATATAGATATCCTCCTCGAGGTATCCATTGAGGAAAGCTGTCTTGACGTCCATCTGCCAGATGTCGTAGTAAAGAGATGCAGCTATAGCTAAAAGTGTCCTGATGGACTTAAGCATGGCCACAGGAGAGAATGTCTCATCGTAGTCGATGCCTTCTCTCTGTGTAGCCCTTGTCTACGAGACGTGCCTTGAAAGTCTATACTTTCCCATCAGGTCCCCTCTTTCTCTTGAAGATCCATTTACACCCAATGGGTTTTACCCCTTTAGGTGGATCCTCTAGGGTCCACACACCATTCTTAAGCATGGAGTCAATTTCTGACTTCATTGCTAGCATCCATCTATCCATGTCATGATCCGCGAGTGCTTCATCAAATGAATAAGGATCATTGTCAGTCTCACATGACACATGAATTCATACCTTTCAGGTGGTGCAACCACCCTTGAACTCCTTCGAAGAGGTATGGATGTTTCATCTTTATTTATCTCTCCAGTTTCTGGTTCAGGAATCTCAGAATCCTCAGGGGTTTCAATGAGTTCCTCCACTTCATTTCTGTCTTGACCTTTAAGGAAATCATCCTCCAGAAATTTCACATCCCTAGAGACAAAAACCTTTTGGGTCTCAGGGTCATAAAGCTAGTATCCAATACCATCTTTAACATACCCAATGAAGTAGCACTCACGAGTGCGAGATTCTAGCTTACTTACATCCACGTTCTTCGCATGGACCTAGCATCCCCAAACCCTCAAGTGTTTAACACTAGGCTTGGCACCATACCAGAGCTCGTGAGGAGTCTTGGGTACAGACTTGCTAGGAATCTTGTTCAAGATATATATTGTAGTCTCTACTACATATCCCCAGAAACTAAGAGGTAAACGTGCTTTGCTCATCATTGAACGGACCATGTCCATGATGGTCCAGTTGCGTCTTTCAGCAACACCATTAAGTTGGGGAGTTCTAGGGGGATTGAGATTAGAGACAATTCCATTCTCTTTAAGATATTCCTTAAATTCATCTGAGGGGTACTCACCACCTCGGTCAGATCGAATCTGTTTGATCTTCCTATCGATTTGGTTCTCAACCAAAACCTTAAACTATTTGAACTTTTCAAAGGTTTCAGATTTATGACGTAGTAGGAAGATAAACCCGTATCGCGAATGGTCATCAATAAACGTAAAATAATATCGATATCCATTTCTAGTCGCGGTACTGAGGGGACCATATACATCAGCATGTATTAGTTCAAGAATACCTTAGCATCTCGTAACCTTGTTATGGAAAGGCATCCTGGTCATTTTACCTCGAATGCAATGTTCACAGGTAGGTAATGATTGAACCTGTAGAAAATCCAAAGGTCCATCCTTTATCAATCTCTTGATCCTATCAACAGATAAATGACCAAGCCTTTGATGCCAAATCATATTCGAATGATTTACATTCTCCCTGGATCTTTTAGGGTTTTTATTATCAGCGGTAGTTACATTTATGATACATTCATCAATGCATAATTCATAGAGTCCACTAGAAGTTAGAACACCTTCCGCAATAAATTTATCATATTGATTAATGACTAACTTATTACAGAACAGGAAGGAGTATCCATGTCTAACAAGTTCAGATACAGATATCAAATTCCTCCTGACTTTGGGTACATAAAGGCACTCTTTAAGTACTAGGACTCGACCATTAGATAATGATAGTCTGCACGTCCCGATGGCGACTGCTGCAACATTTGCATCAGATCCCATCTGGATGACTATCTCCCCTTGCTCCAGATTCCTAGTTTCCTGAAACAAACGCAACGAATTGCATACATGAACAGAAGCACCATAATCTATAACCCAACTTCCTTCTCGTCCAACGAGAAAGCTCGTTTCAATGATGAAAGTAGATTTCATACCTGCTGGGGCTTTACCTTTGTCAGTAGACTTCAGGTAATCTGGGCAGTTGCGCCGCCGGTGCCCCGGCTTCTTGCAGTAGTGACAGACATCGGCCTTTTTCGATGTCATCAGTGTGGAAGCACTAAAAGATGAACCAATTCCTTGAATCTTCTTCTTTCTCTTCTGGGTAGGGCCCTTCCGAGAACCTTGCCTCCGCCTGTGCTTTCCTCTCACTTGTGCAACCATTGCACTAGCAGAGGGGCCGCCCTTCCTCATCACGTCTTCTTCAGACTTTAATGCAGCTAACACCCCAGCGTTAGTGAAATCGCCTTTGCTCAAGTGATAAGACACGACAAAGTTGTTGAAAGACTTAGGGAGCGATAGGAGAATAAAATCAACCTGCATGTCAGAATACATGTAGGCTCCCAGGGTTTCCAACTCAGAGAGGTACCCAAACACTTTGAGTACGTGTTCTCTGATAGAGGTCCCTTCTTGCATCTTGCAGCGAATAAGCTCTTTCATCACGTTGTAACGCTGTGTGCGGTTTATGTCACCAAACATTTCCTTCAGATTCAGCATATTCTCTTGGCAATGGTTCATTTCCACATGTTGCTTCTGAAGCACATTGGACAATGAGCCAAGGATATAACACATTGCCAAATAATGGTCTTCATCATATTTCTCATTATATGATTTATCTTCAGTAGTCTTAGGGTTTGCTATCTTGTCCTTGGTCAATACATACAAGATGCGCTCCACAGATAGGATAAGATCCAAATTTCGGATCCAATCCAAATAGTTTGGTCTAGTCAATTGGTTGACCTCCAGGAGCCTGCTAAGTGGGTTCATGGACTTCATTTTCTGAAATTAAGAATGCATTATATTAGAATATATAACTATATATTCATTTTTAAGACATTTGATTAAGGCATTTTAAATCAAATTTGTCTTGCTATGTCCATTTTGAAAGATTATTCCCTTATTATCTTTCAAAGTAAGAGATATACTTATCTCTATATCTCAAGATAGATCTGGGATCTCCTTTCCTATCTTTGTCACATCCTAATAATATGAGAACTTGTGACTCCGATAAAAAGAAGCAGGAACTCATTCCACCTTGCAAGTCCAACTTGTATTTCCCAATTCGATCTTTACCACTCAGGCCCACCACCCCTAAGATGATGTTGACCCGTTGTTAATAGAACCAACCGTCAACATGCTTAATACTCGCTATATGCAATCCAATATCGCCCCAATAATATAAGGACTCGACATTGGGGTCACTACGTATACAGCCTTACTCTTTCGAGAAGCAAAGAACCCGATCCAAATAAATCACATATATGATCTGTCACTTCGAACATGCATCTCCTACAATACAATATCTGGCGACGGAATCCTTTGCCTTTACGGGAGACTATGGATGTCACTTATGTGATCATTCACCTTATATTCAAATTGTAATAATTAATTATCATGAATTATATTCACATAATTAATTCTTCCAAGGGAAATACACATCTATTCATAATAGAGTGTTTATTGGATATAATTAACTTAATCACATTAAATTAATCATCAATCCAATCATCAATCAACAAACTTGATTATTACTTGAATATGTATAATCTCAAAGTATGGTTTGAATTTTAATAATTAGAAAAATACACTTTGACTTCTCCGGCATTATCGAGTCCCTACCCGCTGTCGTGGCCAGTACCAACGAGAGTGGGACGGACCACATACATTGCAACCTGCAACCCCAATGCTCTCTGACTAGGCACCTTATCCACCTCAGAAAAGGATAATGCCAGATAGATCATCATGTACTTTGAGATGCTCATCGGTTTTTCAACCGAAATTATACCATATAATATACATTAAAACAATTTTGATAATATTATAAGGAGATTTGCTAAACAAATCCCCAATCCTATTCAAGCAAGAGGGTTTTCATGTAAGAGTTGTTCTACAACTATTGTAGGATAAACTAAGGTTTTTCATGAAATCAATGTTTGTTGATGAATTCATATCAACCAATGATCAAGATCAATTATCTTATCATCATCGTTAAGCAAATGTCATTCAATGAAATAATTATCTCTTTAAATATTTTACAAATATTTACTACTAATTATTTCAGAATAACTATTAATTTTCATCATCATATTTGGATGACTTATCACAAGGTTCATGATCAAGATTGTCAAATTCCAACAGTGACCCCTAATCACTAAAATTAACTTATCTTGATCAATTTAAATCCAAAAATTGCAAATCAGTTTCTTAAAATTGCTAATTTGATTTATGAAAGAACTCAAGTGATATTTTACACATTTTGAGGCACATCAAAACTGTAATTAACTCATTAATCACGTTCAGATCTGCTGTTCCCGCAACAGTGAATACATGTTTATTCAAAGGGACATATCTTGAGCAAATGAAATCTAAATTACACAAACTCAGATCCTATGGTTTCCTTATTTAATGGGGAATAAAATCCAATTGAAAATTTCGTGTTTAAATAATTAAACAGTACTGAAAAATTCCAATTAGACAGAGGTGCGAAAATTGAAATGCGACAAAACTTTCGTGACCCTTTCAAACCCAAGTCATCCTAGGTCTATGGATCGTATACAAAACCTTTTTCGACCTATGGCTCTGATACCACTTGAAGGGTATGGAGAATTGTCAAGCACATCACGTAGGCGTGTCGATCGCATTATATGTGATCAGGACGACTCATCGCACTAGTCGCTAGATGCGGCGGAAATTAAAATTTTTAATCAAGTGATGAAACCACATGATCACGAGAACATTTCTCGGATCGTTTCATCAAACCACAAAGTATAAGAAATACCTCTTGAAGTGTGGTTGTAATTACGAGTTCTCTAAAACAAGAGATCCTTCTGTCTTAAGTCCGATCCACGTAGAATGCACTTGCGGGCGCGATGATGAGTCACGTTCCTTCCGTAATCCTCGATGAAGATCCAAGCAACGAATCCCCTGATTTCATCCAACGAAATCCGTCGTCTTCCTTTAGAGCAAGCAACCCCAAAGAAGAAGGATATCCTCGAGTCATCGAAGGTGAAGGCGAGAGACTCCCTTTCTTAATACAAGATGGATGGCCACCTTGAAGAAGAGAGAGAGAGAGAGTAGGCGAGAATGAGAGAGAGAGAGAGTAGTAACCTTGTACAACTCTTGTTCATGTACCTTTGAAAGGCTAGGTTAGCTCTCCTTATATATTAGTTTGGGATTCCAATGGATCTCAATCCATGGGACACATAGATCCAACGACCATGCTGATCTATGTATTAATCAATGGTCATAATTGTTGTTGGCTACAAATGAACAACATTAATTTATATTAAATCAAAAATATGTTGTATTATCATCAACATAATTTAATTCAACATAAATCAATTATTTAAGAGATAACAAGATAATAAAAGGGAGATAACAAATTACCCCCTAAAATTAAGGGGGCGTCACTTTTGAATGGTTCATTGGTGACACCACCTCAATGGGTGGTATTTTATCTCCTTTTTATTTTCATCTTATTATTTCTTAATAAATTTTGCAATAACCATTATTACAAAAATATTCACAAAATTAATTCCAAACTAATTTGTGAATATTTTAATCATGACATTGAAAAATATGTGAATCATATTAACAACCCAAACTAATTTGTATATTACATTTCCAATTAATTAACAAATGTGAATCCAATCCACATTAATAATCAACAAATGTTATTTACAAAGATTCTCTCTCTTTGATATATATTATAAATCATATTTATAATATGCATATATTATGGATAGTACTATCCATATTCTGTAATCTTTGATAATTAAATCTCATTTAATTATCTTGGATAATCATTCTCACAATATGAATCTCATTCATATTATACTTGATAATTAAATCCCATTTAATCATCAGGACCTTCTTGCTTGGATACAATTTTCATCATAGGAATTATTCTTGAACTCCTTCAAGAACAATGCGCTTTCTCCGCAGATGCCTGGAGATAAGGACATGCCGACTGTATTGTTCCATGTATAACAACTTGGATGTTGAGATCTCATCTCAAATCCAGATCTTACGGACCTCCCACAGATGCTTGATTAAATCAAGACCGCAAATCTAATCTTCTCATTGCATCTGAATCTCATTTAGACAAATGTCCAACACTTGGACCAAGATCAGATTGCTTCTCTACTGAGAGGAGTCACTAAAATCCACACCTGTTTCATCACTCCCTCGGAATGGAAGCGTCATGGTTATACAATCGTTTATGATCACATCACCCTAAGGTATTCCCAATACCCGTACATCCTGCATACTGGAAGACCTATGATCAATATGAAGATTCAGATCAATTTTACACTGTCTTCTTCAGATTTTAATCACTAGGTTTCTATATCTTGGTCATTGGGAGTTGGTATCGATCATATGATTTTCCAAAGCATATATCATACCTTCAAATTCATGTCATGCTACCAAAGCACGACGACCATGCATGGAATTTGATTGGTCCCAATACCTCATGAGTGAGCTCATGTCTTCCAGTTCATAAGTGAACCTGTATGATCCCTTTGAGAGATCGTATTACTCATATGCCCTTACATGCACACCAGCTCGCCGGTGTGTAGACCTTGATTAGGCCATCAACCTATTGGTCTGCCAAATGTACATACTCAGACATATAGTAATACATCTGTCTCCGGTCAGAGGATGCGTGCCTATGCTGTGACAGCATTCAACATAGGACTTAGGTTATCTCGATCTCGCTAAGTCAACCCTTTGACCTAACTAATTTGACACCTCCGAATCACTATTCCCATGCAGAGGACCTGCATCAAGAGGTCGGTCATATATCAACCTATGTGAGAAAGGATTGCCATCTCCTACTCAGGCTGGAGATCATCTCTTAACAAACATTTGATGGTGCTTGATGTGTCCTCTATCTAACTCCTTAGATATTCATCCAAACACCAGCCTCTATGATTCATTTAATGAATCAACAGCTATATGATTATCAAGATGGCCATGGTACATAACCCTAATTGTACAGAGGGACCTTATAGTACATTCATTCATTTTATTTCAGAAAGGGAGTGAAACATCAATAACTTTTATTGATAAACATATATATTACAGTAACATTTATTGTAAGAATGGTTCGCCCTGGGCTCACATGTCTAAAACATTCGTCTCTGGAGCGGTAGATTACCACGAGCACCTGATGGAGTAGAGGAGAGGGCACTTGATGAGGAGCGAAAGCAAATCCATGAGAATCCATATTCTTATGCTGAGGAGGAGAACCAACACACTAATGAGGACCATCATGAAGATCAGAGAGAAGGGAGTGATGCCAAAACTATTGACATGGACACCGGCGACTCATACGATGATATCACGCCATACCATGCAGATACTCCCGATAAAATTTTTTCTTCCCATGTTTTAGAGAGTTTTGTACTAATTCTGAAACTCTCAATGTACAAGCTAATTCTGAATTGAATACAAAGTCTGATTTTGTCATCTCCAAAATTGTTCCTTTTCCCGATGCTTTGTTTGGAAAAGGAAAGAAAAATACCAAAAAGAATGTTGTGACTCCAAAGACTGAACGACTATTAAAAGATCACATCTTTTTGAAGATCCCACTTTATGATGCCTTAGATCATTTTTCTCCTCTCAAGAATCAGTTGAAGAACTGATGCATCACGCGTAGGAAAAAGAGATCACGTACAGAAAAGTATGTTCTGACCAAGGCCATATTCTGCGCCATACAGAACAAGTTACCTAAGAAGAAGAAGGATTCAGGAGCACATTATGTCAGATGCGAGATTCCCAATGCCGCATTTGATCGCACTCTATTAGATAACGGTTCCTCGATCAATTTTATACCATCTTTTTTACTCGACAAGCTTGAGTTAGGTCCTCTTTACAAATCCCGCACGATTCTTTAGTTTGCTGATAGATCCGTAAAGAGACCTAGGGGCATATTAAAGAACGTTATCGTAACCACGCATGGCCTGCAGTTACCAGTGTACTTTACTATCCTGGACATGGATTGCGCTACACAGTTACAACCACGATCATTCTTGGGAGGCCTTTCTTTGAGACCGCGAAGACTCTCTTCGATTATGATTCAAGGAAGGTATCTTTTCACACCGAGGGTGAGAAGGTACATATAGAGATGGCGAAAGAATCACACATATCCAGTGATGCATCTTCAGATTTCTTGAGTTCTTTAGCCACCTGTGATTACATGGATGAGGTTCGTCTTGACGACCTTGAAAGGTATCAAGTAAAGATCCAGTATTTTCTAGCAGAGGATGGGTCCGAGACTACAATTGACAGTTCTTCTGAGGGTACCTTATATTTTAGTATGGATGATGAGAAGCAGATGGATCAAATTTCCGAGGATTTTATTGCAGATCTTTCAGATTCAAAGTGTTTATACAATTCCTCCACTTCAGATGATCTAGAGATTGAATTTCATTTAGCAAAATTGTTTTCCTCTAGTCATTCTGAGGATGAGCATAGTAGCGAGTCAGATGATGTTTTAGACATCTTCTGTAGTCCGACTCTAGAGCGTATTGAGATGGTGGATAACCATACTGCAGACAAATCCAGTACTGACACAGATCCCAGTACTCATATAGAAGAGGTTTCAACAGAGCCAGAGTCTACCTTACCAGATCTGAAGTTATTGCCACTAAATATGAAGTACGCTTTCCTTGCAGGTCCACATCAACAGTTTCCGATCATTATCAGCTCAACTTTGCCCGAAGAATAAGAATCTATTCTGATGGAGGTTCTTGAAAGAAACCACAAGGCTATTGGGTGGACTGTATCCGATCTCCGCAGGATCAATCCTGCTTTGTGTTCTCATCATATATATCTTGATCATGACAACAAACCTTCCAGAGAATTTCAGCATAGGCTGAATCCGGTTTTACATGATGTTGTCAAGAAAGAAATTATGAAATGGTGTAACACATAATTTATCTATCCCATATCCAACTCTGAATGGGTCAACCCATTACATGTTTTCCTGAAAAAGTCAGGAATTCAGATGATTAAGAATGAGAGTGGAGAGGAGATCCAAAGAGAGTAACCACGTCGTGACGGGTGTGTGTTGATTACAGAAAGCTGAACGCTGCGACGAAAAAGGATCACTTCCCTTTGCCTTTTATAGACCAGTTCATAGAAAGGTTGGTAGGGAAGGAATATTTCTGTTTCCTTGATGGTTACTTCGGATACAACCAGGTAACTATTGCTCCTGAAGATCAGGAGAAGACCACCTTCACATGTCCGTTTGGTACGTTTGACTTTAGATGGATGCCCTTTGGATTGTGCAATGCCCCCACTACTTTCCAGAGGTGTATGCTTGCTATTTTTGCAGACATAGTTGGTAATTTTCTAGAGGTCTTTATGGATGATTTTTTGATCTATAGTGAGTCCTTTGACGATTGTTTAGCGCACCTAGACCAGGTTCTTCAGAAATATTATGAGGTAGATCTCATTCTGTCATGGGAAAAGAGCCATTTTATGGCTACACACGGGGTCGTGTTGGGGCATGTCATCTCCCAGCGAGGCATGGAAGTTGACCCTGCCAAGGTGGATGTCATCAAGCGTCTCGATCCACCATCCGACATTAAGCAGTTACGGTCTTTTCTGGGGCAGGTCAGCTTTTACAGACGATTCATTCAAGATTTTTCCAAGATTGCCCGACCTTTAACTGAATTATTAGGAAAAGACATCGAGTTCTTGTTAGATGACAAATGTCTTAATGCCTTTCTCACATTAAAGGAGATGATTATCAATGCTCCTGTCCTACAGCCACCTGATTGGTCTCTACCCTTCGAGATCATGACGGATGCTTCATATTTTACAGTCGGGGCTATATTAGGACAGAGGAGGAATGAACTTCCTGTTGCTATCTACTATTCCAGCAGAACTTTAGATGATGCTCTGCGTAATTACACAGTGATAGAAAAGGATATGTTGGCAGTGGTATTCACATTAGATAAATTTAGATCTTATCTTCTTGGCTCCAAAATCATAATTTATATAGATCATTCAGCTATCCGATTTTTGATGGAAAAGAAGGATGCCAAGGCACGCCTTCTTAGATGGATTCTCTTACTTAAGGAATTCAATTTGGATATTAAAGACAAACCTGAGGTAAAGAAAGTGGTAGCTGATCACCTCTCCCGATTATAGACAGAGCACCCTTCAGATGAGTACACGCCAGAGATTGCAGAGAGATTTACAGACGAGAGCATCTTTGCAGTTACCTAGCTTCCATGGTATGAAGATATAGTGAATTTTCTGGTTACACAGAAAAGTCCACAGGGTTGGCCAAAGGATCGAGTCGATAGACTAGTTTCTGAGGCACAACACTACCATTGGGAGGATCCGATTCTTTTTTGTGAGGGTCTAGATTGTGTTTACAGGCGTTGTATTACCCAGGAGGAATATAATAGGGTCCTCACTTTGTGCCATTCCTTAGAGGCAGGGGGACATCACTCAGGGAAGAGGACATCGTAGAAGGTACTTCAGAGTGGATTATGGTGGCCGACTCTTACTAGAGATACTTGTACATTCATGAAGAGTAGCCCGGATTGTCAGAAAGCAGTAGGGACAAACAGTGCTAGAGATGCAATGCCTATGCTATATGTTATTATTTGCGAGATCTTTGACGCATGGGGCATAGATTTCATGGGACCGTTCCCTTCCAGCAGCGGCTCTGAGTACATTCTTCTTGCTGTAGATTATGTTAGTAGATGGGTGGAGGATATACCCGCACGAACTGCAGACAATAAGATAGCTTGCAAGTTTCTAAGGGAACATATTATTTAACGGTTCGGGATTCCATGTATTCTTATTTCAGATGAGGGTAGCCATTTCATTAATAAGGAGGTCAAAAAGCTAGTGAAACAATACGACATTGATCACAGAGTAGCTTCTCCTTACCACCCACAGACGAATGGCATGGCTGAAGTTTAAAATAGGGAGGTGAAATCAATTCTTCAGAAATTAGTACGACCGGATAGAAGAAAATGGTCACAGATTCTAGATCAGGTTCTTTGGGCATATCGTACTGCATATAAGACTCCCTTAGGTATTTCACCATTCAGACTGGTTTATGGGAAGCCATGCCATTTGCCCGTAGAGATCATGCACAAATCTGAATGGGCTATTCGAGAAATTTCACTTGATGCACAGAAAGCAGGAGCCAAGAGAAAGATAGATTTGAATGAGCTAGTAGAGATTCAAAATCAGGCATACAATAACACCCTCATTTATAAGGACAAGGTGAATAAATGGCACGATAGACATATTTGGCACAAGATCTTTATTCTTGGGCAGAAGGTCTGGTTGTTCAATGCATGATTGAGAATTTTTCCTGGCAAATTAAAAAGCAAGTGGGAAGGACCTTACATAGTCAGAATGATGCATGACAATGGAAGCATAGCTATATCAGATGTGTCACCTGATGCAGAGCCGTTCGTGGTTAATGGGCAGATGCTGAAGCATTTCATAGAGACTACCGATCATCTGGCCCGTGTTGAAATGATCTATTTTGTACAGGACTCATGATCATTCTTTCACTTTATCTCATCCTGTACAAAGACTTTTGAACCATTTGATTTTTGGAGATCTACAATACTTGTATATTCTTCGTAGACCACAATCGTCCCCATTTTTGCTCGTCTTTTATGCTTAGGATACTAGATCCTAAGTATAGGGGGGACTGATTGTTCGTTGATTAGTGTTTTTTTATTTTGTTCTTTTTCTTTTGTATATCCTTTCTTTTTAACAAATCACTGATCCCCAATTTCTGGTCACATTATTTTCTATACTTAGGATGCCTTATTCTAAGTATAGGGGGGACCAAGTGATTTCGATGATCTCGTATTCTTTATTTATTTTGTTCCTTCGTTGTATATTCTTTTCACTCAATCACCTCATTTTTGCTCTTCTAATATACTTACGATGACCAGATCGTAAGTATGGGGGGGGGGTTGACTGACTTTTATTCTCTTATTCTTTTTCACCCACTTTTACTTAGCACGAGTTATGTCCTCCTTTTTCTCTTTTGACTCTATGAGGACATGGCACAAGCTAAGTATAGGGGAGTGCGTATATATTGTATATATACTTTTGTCCATAACTTGTACTTTTATGTATTTTCTATATCTATAAAATCCGTAAAAAGTGGGTGAGGGTTAATTTTAAATCCATCTAATTATTTATCTATTATTTATAAAATCCTTGTAAAAACGTAAAATATGTCTAAAATCTGTATTTAAAATACTTAATTTAAAATATGTATTTAAAATATGTATTTAAAATATGTATTTAAAATATGTATAATACTTATTTAAAATACTATCTATTAAAATATGTGTAAAAATAATTGAATCCTTGTAAAATTCTCTGTATATAAAATATGTAAAATACATTAGATATTTAATTCGAATAAAATATATTTTATAAAATTCTTGTACAAGTACTTGTTTATAAAATTTAGAAAATCCATAAAAAACAAAGTCCTAAAATTCATAAAAATTACAAAAGCCTTAAAAGCCATAAAAATGAGTAAAATTCAGAAAATATACTTCGCAGAAATATTGTTGCATTTGCATTCGCATTTTTCAGAATAAGTTTGATTTCTGGAACTAATGATTGTGTCTAGTCTAAAGGATGGAGCTTGATTATGGCCTTTAACTCTCGCTATAAGGAGCCTAGTTAGGATATGGAATTTAGACTCTTCAGGTCTTTGACTTAAAATCTTTGGGTTTCATAAGACCATATTTGGGAAAACCAACTCATATGTGCTTAAGTAGACCACTTGGTGTCATCCGTACAACTCTGCGCTAGTGAACCAATCTTGGACACATGCACTCTACACTTAGCTTGACTTGCATGGAGTTGCGAAGGGCAGCACACCTTGATAATACGTTTCTATCCTTGTCTTTGCAACATTGACGTCTAAAGACGGGAGAGATTGGGGTTACGATAGTCGCTTCAGATGAGGGAAGGATCTGCTGACACATTTTTTCTAAGACCTCAAAAAAGAAACAGAACAAAAGTTGCTATATCCGTCGAGGCACAAAGAGATGAATGGAGTGCAAGAAAATTACAAAGACAAATCAAAGAAGAATCCACCAAATACAAATACGACCACAATGGTCCAAGCTTCCAACAAAAATGCCTGCACATCTTAGTGGAGACTTAGCTACATCGGTTGAGCTTCACAAGGAGATGCGTCTACACTGGTCGTACTCCACTTATTTTCTCATTCTTCTACTTTCTCTCTATATTCGATTGTGGACATAGCACGAACTGACCTCAGAAGGGAATACCTCCCTCCTGAGGATAGAGTAGCTGGATGAGGAATCAATGGAAGTGTATAGCTGGGATGGACGGTTTCTTCGCTTCTTTGAGCAGGAAGAGCTAAATCAATTCACACACTACACAAATTGACTTCAAGGTTGATAGAGTTTGAGATATGAATAAGTGAGTCTGAACTAGCTGATGAGGTGATCTTAAATAAGGATTTGTGAAAGTTGAGGACTGTTGAGGATAAAATACTAATCCTAGTTAGGGCTCCAACAAAATGCTTGTGACAGAGTAGATAGGCAGTCCACATGTATTTACAGACCCCAGAAAAAAGAGTAGGGTTTGAGATTATTCAAGATCTGATTCTCATCTTATCAAGTCAGAACCCCTGGCGAAAGTCCCGCATTAGAAATCCTGACTCAAAGGAGAATCCTTCAACGGCTTCAGGCCCGATCGAGCTCTGTCCTTTGTCTGTTCTCATGAATTGGTTTAGGAAAACAAATTCATTCTAACTTTTTTTCACTTACTTTTCAAATAAGTGTTTGCTAAGGGACTAGCAAAGTTTAAGTATAGGGGGTTGATGAATCCATGATTCATTAACTTTTCTGTCACATTTTGTCTTAAAACCCTTAACAAATACATGTAAATATTCATTAATTTCCACATTTTATCCAAATCCTATTCATGAATAAAAATGCACTTTTATGCATCAAAAACATGTAAAAATAAAGAAAAGAAAAGAAGGCAGATTGTAGATATGTATATATGTACAATATGACTCAAAAAATATAAACAAAACTGAAAGATATATTTATATAACCTAACCCCCGAGATCAAGTCAGTGTGGGTTGGTTGACACAACAACAAGTAGGGGGAGATAAGAAAAGAAAACCATAAAAATAATTAAAGAACACTTCACACATTATTCCCTATTTATCAAATAATTATCAAATCTTTATTGATTTTTATTTAATTATTATAAACATATTTTTCACCAAACTCTTTTCCTAATTATTTCTAAAAATGTGTATAAAAATATAAAAAATAAGTTAAAAAATATTATCTTGTATATATGCTAAGAAATCTAACTTTTAAATTGTCAAAAATCTCAACTTCCGAAAATCATAACTTTCTCATACGAACTCCAATTTTACTCTACTCACCTTTAAAGTTCATAAAAGAATATTCTCTAATTAACAGAGGTGATTTCGTTAAAATCAGAGTCCGTTTGCAAAAGGTCGATTTTGGGACCTAATGACAAAGGGGTTTCCGGGCTATTTATTTTATTTAGAACACATTATTTAAAGTTTTATTAATTTTATAATTTCCAATTATTTTCATGATATTTCATTTTCACCATTATTTATTTCAGATTTGTTGGAGCTTATTTATTATTTTAATAAAATCCAAAACCCTAATTTATAGATGAAATTTAACTATCTAACCTATAATATATTTATTAATATATCTAAATTATTTTATTAAAATAAAAAATCATATAAGCCACTATTTATTATTCTAATAATTAATAAAATATAAAATTAACAAATAATTAATTGTTTATTGAATTAAAAATTCGTTACCTATTTATTAAGTGTTATTTATACTTTTTTATTAATATAATATTTATATTTCGAATAATATTTATTATTTACAAAGCTAATTATACCATAATTTAGATAATTTAATTATCTATATTTTTCGTTTTCATTCTTATTTAAAATAATGCCATTTATTGTTTATTACATAATTTGTAAGCATTTTCCATTATCTAACCAACCAGGTGCTGACAAGTGTCAACACCAGGATCTTTTTCAAGAAGCCGGTGAGGAGTCTGTTCTACCCTGCCATTTTCAACTAATTTCCGTACCCAACTTCTAACTCCCTTGATCGATCTAAACCATCCATTGAGTTCCCCTAACGAACACCCTACACACCGTCCATTAGATTTACCTTAGAGCTTCTTCCATCCGTCTATAAAAGACCATGAAGTTGGTATAACCAACTAAGTTCTCTCTAGATACCTGAAAGCCCCAACTTCCAGGACCGAACCTTCCACTTCCCAGCCCCGTGTCGGCCTACTCCGGTGGTGACAGCACCAGACCGCCGCCTCGCGTGGAAGAAGGAAGTCGGAGGAGAAGCTCCAAGGTGCTCCAACGCCTTGCATCGCTGCCTTGTGCCGCGTTGAGCTCTGGGAAGCCGCCCTGTCGAGCTATCACCAGAAGGTCTTATACCTTCCAATTCCCATGTACTTCCTTCACCCTTTCAAACTTTATTTCTCGATTAGCGTGCCATGATTAGCAAGGATAATAGCGTCATTAGAGTATTTAATCATCTATCTTAGATGCCCTATCTAATTCGAATTTTAACTCCAATAAAACAATCCCCAAAGATCATCTTCTTCCCTTCCTTTCACACACAATTCTTCATTTAAGTCTGGAAACACTATATTTGATCTTGCAGTTCTTAATCACTTGGCCGATTTCTTCGCAAATGGAGCATATACAATCGTTAATTGCGGGGTTATCTTCAATCTGGAGAGAAATCAGAGCGAGTGGACTTTCGAAACGCAAGAAATTATTCATTCAAAGAAGGTGTTACCTCACGCAGTAGCTCCAGAATCAGAGGAACCGACCATCTTCATCAACCTTTTCCCGCCGATCGCGAACGTCTCCGACCAAGCTCACCCGCGGACGAGCTCGAGGGGTGAAGGAGTCACCGCTCTGGCCCCGTCGGAGGCCTCAAATCATCTCTAGTTGCCGGAGAATGAAGAAGGAAGGCTCATCTTCAACAGAGCAATAGACTTCAAGAACATCAAGAACACCAGACGCTATATTCTGGTGATACGTGTCCAAAACGTATGCTCCAGATCGCACGCCCTATTCTAATCTGAGCCGTTCAACGTGAAACGGTAAAAAAATTGCATCTTCAACCCCAACCAGCTCCTGAAATTCAAACGTGCCTCCAGAGTTTCCAGAAATTACAATTTGGTCCCTGCGCGGGGTCCTAATTGTAATTCTTTTATTTTCTTTTCAGTTTAGTCCTTACAGGGACCTATCTGTAACAAAACATTAAACTTTCTTTACAGTTAGGCCCCTATCTTGTAGAGGCCATTTGGACCTTGTATTTTTCACATCCGCGATTTTTCTAGGGTAGCTCCATAACTATCCAACCTATTTTTCGAGTATTTTTCCCGTATTTTTCATCGCTTCGTTGTGTCGTTTTGACTTTCGTAATCTTGAGTTCGTTTTGAGTTGAATTTGTTTTAAATTTCTTTCTTTGTAAAATCAAGAATAAAAGAGGATTTTATTGGAATTATTTCCTTGTCTCGAAAACCGCCATTTAAATATCCTGCTTCCTTAAGTTCGACCCAGGAACACTAACCTGGTTAAATTAGTATGAATGATAAAATGGGATTTTTCTCCTGTTTTACCACAATTTTTTTTAATTCAATGCAGTTCCCTCTTTTTACGGTTTTTCTACACCGATAATCTCTTAACTGCAGGTCGGGACCGCGTTATCACCAGTGCCCGAGGGATTGTTCCCTTGGGGCCCTCGTCGGCTTTTTCACAGTTTTTCGCATTTTTTGTTTTGTTTCCTGGTTTTGTTTTCTTTCTTTTGTGTGAATGAGCATTTGGTTTAGGATTGTTTGTTGATAGTAGTAGGTCCAAACACATAATTATCCTCGCACTCAACTATAGTACGTTTGGACTTAGTCAAATATCAAGCTACTTCTCGCTTAGTCCTTGAACCACGTGCTGCGAGAGTCCTCCATACAACACTTGCAGGACCCACTGTCATGGGCACTGAGGAGACTCCAAAACCATACCCTTCGGTTCCATTCTAAGTGATTAGCAATGGTTCTTCACGATAATAACAATTTCCGAACATAGGGTGATTTCATTGGCTTGCAATTGCATATAATGTAGGTATCAATTCCGCTGAGCATGTTTGCATGTAGAGTGTTGGAGGCAAGGTGAGCAATCCTCTTTAGCATACATCATTGATTTGCTGCTTGCATTGCTTTTCGAACTCTACCTCTGATATTGACCACCTAGGTGCTACATAAAATTGACTCCTTGATAGGCTCTTGCATTCTCATTAAAAATACAAAAAAGTGATAATCAATAAATTGGGGCTGCTAAAACTCCTTGACCCTAAAAAAATCAAAAAAGAAAACATTTGTCTTGGGACGAGTAATCCCCTCATTGTATTCATTTTAATTTCTCACTCTAAGGAGTAGTGCCTAAATCCTATTCAGCCTCCTAAGTGTTTGTACCATTTTTTGATACTCAACTAACTCTAAAACATACAAGATAAAAAGACCCAACTTCCACGGTCTCTATCAAGTTGAGTAGGTGAATTAAGGGGTATATTTTGTGTGAGTTTGTTTGTGTTTGTTTATGTGCATTCTAGATCAATTCTGCGCATTTGTGCCTTTTTCTCATTCTTCTTGACTTGACAATCGTGCTCTTCCGATCATTTTCTCTTGTTTTGAGATGGCCGACTGTAGCATATTTTATCCAGACTTTGCGGATTCCTCATTCTCTCCAATCAGTCCACCTTCCTTTTTCCAGGAGGACTTTGCTCCTGAATTTTGTACATATTCACCCCATCCACAGTATCAGCCCTCGGATTTTTATCCAGCTCCACCTTCATATTTCCCTTCACATCCACCCAAGACTGATATGTTGGAGTCACCTTTCGTGGAGTCCACCCTTGAGCACTTGACCCATATGATGGAGCGTATGAGATAGAGGATTGACGACCTCACTAGTATAAATAAGAGCGACCATGATAATCCACCATTTGATGATATGGTTTCACTCGAGGATTTCCCATGAGAGCTTTCAATCGCCAAAAATAAACAAAATGAGAAATTAAAGAATCCAAAAAGAATTCGAGAGAAACTTGGTTGATACAGACTTTGACGAGAGGGACCACATGCCATAGCATTTGCCCACAACCTCTCACACCTTGTCCCATCCCTGACCCCTAGAATGCAACTGTACAGATTGTTCTTGGCATTCCTTGTGTAGATGTTGAGTCCTATCTCCTCCTTTGTATGGAGGAGGTCCAAAAATTCAAAAAATGTTGACTGAACTGGAAGTGGTGCATGAGATCATTGATGCCCCACTTCATCAGGCCATGAGCCAATTATCTGCTCCTCATCATAAGAAGAGAAAGTAGAGGAGTAGATCTGATCATCATATCTTTACCACAACCACTTCCCACGCCATCGCCCATCATCCTTCTTCTAGGAAAAGGAACACTATCACACCTCTTGTGAGTTTCTCAATCTCTGACCATTTATGTGATAATACTCTCCTTGAGGATGGTGCATCGATCAATATAATACCCTTCTCATTGGGTGATGAATCTGTGATTCATGACTCTAAAAGTTGAAAATATAGCTTTCATCCCGGGTAATTAGCTGCATATTTCCACTTATATTGCATAATTAGCATTCATGCATACATTGATAACATCTGCATTTTAGCATTCATATTGCATAAATAAGAAGCCCGTTTCACTTGTAAATATTCACTTGTATATTCACCATATTTCACCTATTTGTATATATTTTATACTAACTCCAAATCCAATAAAATCAACTCCATAGTGTATATAGTACTAACACTAATTAAAGAAAAATATCAAAAAAATACTAACTTGTAAAATTGACCAATAAAACCCTAATCCAAGTTTGAAACTAGGAGCCTTAAAATGTACATATCTCTCTCATACAGTGTCTGATTTAGGTCTACTCACTTTTAAAGTAATATACATTCAGAGACCTTCAAAACAAGGCTAATTTCACTAAAATTGGAGCTCCTATGCAAAGCTTGGGTTTTGGGCCCCTTTTGTATATTGTACATATTGACCGTTTTGCCCTTCATTTCATCCTTTTATTTTCTTAATTATTAAAAAATGCCAAAAAATTAGATTAAGTTGTAAATATTCCTTTCATATTTTTTCTAACTTTATTTTGATTTTTCTCTCTTTTAAAAATTACAAAAAAATTACAAAAGGTAAAATGCGGTATTTTATATCTATAAGGTACCACCCAAAAATACATTTTTGTACAAATCACTTCCTTTAATTTTCGACCCTTCACAAAAGTTGTATATCTCGTCGAGACGAGCAACTTTCATGTTGACCACTTTTTGATTTAATCCCTTTTGTTATTTCTTTTTTATTTTTCTTTACATTTAATTTTCGAATTTTCCAAGAGCGACATGTGGCAGCTCCTAGAGCCGCCACATGTCCCCTCAATTTTTTATTTTCAGATTTATTTTATTATTTTCGTATTTATTATTATTATTATTTTATTATTATTTTCATTATTTTTAGTAGCCTACTATATTATTTTATTAATTATTTGTTTTAATCCCCTTTTACCTCTCCTCCTTTACTTGCCTTCCACTCCAAACCTCCACCTTGTCCACCACTCCATTCCCTCCACCCCTTCTCCAACCTCCCTTTCCTCCTCTTTATATTCTCATCCCCTCCTCCATTGTTCTTCATCTGCCATAATCGAGAGAGAAAGGGAACCACCAGCTCAGCCTGTTCGACGGTGATAGCGATCGAGTAAGTCTTTGACACGACAACAGTTTCCATCGTATTTGGCGAGATCCGAGGTGGACAGATCGACCTCGTCGCAACCGCATCCTAGCTGCATAGCTTTTCCGAATTTTTGCCAAGTCAGATCGAGGCCATGACGACGGAAGCCGCACACCGCGGCTCCACTTTCGATGAATCACAAGTAAGCATTCTCTCTTTTTCCTTTTCATTTCATTTTTATCTAACAATTTTTTCCTTGTTGTTTCATCCACATTATCATCTACCATTTTCACCACAACCACCACAATCACAATCAACTCTTTCATCATCATCTCCATCATAAACCATACCACATCTTTCTCCATTACATTTCCTATTTCCTGTTTACAAAGAAAATCACAAAAAAAATTACAAAAGAAAATAAAAAAATAAAAAAATAGGAGAAGCAGCTTAAGCAGCCTCCCCTTGGAGCCTCGACCAGCTAGCGCCGCCCAGGCCACAAACGACCCCCAGCCCCACGCTGTTCTCCGCCGCCTCTCCTCGCCGCGAAGCTCCTCGGCCCACCGCACCCTCGACGCCACCGTCTACCTCCGCCAATGCCACTCGCCAGGCATGCTACGCCGTCTGACCGCTGAAGCGCGCGGCCGAGAGCGCCGCCTCCGCCCCGCGCTCTCTTCTCCATGCCGCCATCGTTCCCCAAGTGCTGCCCGATCGTTGAAGCGCACGGTCGAGAGCGCCGCCTCCGCCCCGTGTTCTCCTCTCCAGCCTGCCATCGTTCCCCACGCGTCGCCGCCGCCAGGCATTCTCCGCCTTTGTGCCACCGCAACGCGCTGCTGCCGTTGCGCGACCCGACCACCAACATCCCGTCGGGTGCGCGACGCATGCCCCACGCCGCCCGCGGCCTACCGCTGCCACCTCCTCCCCGTGCGCCACCTCCACACGCAAGAGCCCTAACCGCCCCTCATTGTGCCCTAGCCGCTGGCCCTTGCGTGGGATTGAAGCCAGGGTTTATTCAATTCTATTTTATTTTTCTTGTGAAAATTGCATAGTTCCCCCAGCAAGTTTGTTATAATTGCATAAGTGCCCTTGTGCACATTTTAATTTGTTTATTTCAATTTTTGTATTGTAAAAAGACCCGTGACTTTGAGCATTAATTTGGACAGTCAAATAGCATCATTTTATTTAATGAAAAATATCATGTCGTAGAGCAACTAAATCTTTATCTCCTGGCTATTTATTTGCATTTTTATGAGCATATGATAATTTATTAAAAATCAGAGATTGAAAATCAGTGATATTTTTCCCATTTAATCTCTAAAATTCGTACATAGTCATTTATTGCTCCAAAAATTGTGAATGATGTATTTTAGTGTGCTTTAATTACAGTCCAAATTTCGTCTAATTAGGAGTTGTCTTGTGTATAAAAAATAAATTCCTTGGTAATTTTTATATATGATTTTTACTTAAATCCACGAATAAGATTTTTAATAAATTTCAACTCTCCTGGATTTCTTATTGAAATATCTATTTCATATAAATCAATCTCTAGATAATTTAACTTCGTGGATTTATTAGAAATTAAATACCCACAATCGCTCCGTTTTCAGTAAAAAATTCATAAAAAATCATAAAATATCAAAAATTCAAAAAATATTAGTATAGCTTCTTTTCACCATGTTTATCTTCCAATAAATGTTTCATAATTTTTGCATATCATTTGTATGAAAAATTGCATAAAAACCCCAAAAAAGTTTGCATTTTGATGCGTGCATTTTAAATCCAAAAATTCCAAAAAAATTCATTTTGCATTAATCATTGAATTAGGTTTATAGGAAAAATACAATTTAGTCAATTTGTATTAATTTCACATTAAAATTAAATTTGGATAAGTTGTTGATTCTTAATAACCTAGTTCATTACCATCATTGTATTTGGCATTTTATTGCATAAAAAAATAATAAAAAACACCACTTGGAATACCGCGATCTAATCCCTCTAACTTGATCCCGATTTGTTCCTTTGCCTCCTTGAGTCGACCCTGGGGCTTGCCCATGCTAAATAAACATAAAACCGCACGTTAATTCTTTCGACGATTCATCGATTTGTGCGGTTATTTTTTATCGATCCGGATTTATCCGACTGCAACAAAAACGTCAATTAGACATCATTAAAAAGGGTAGATCCGCAACTCATCATTGGTACAATCTATTCATCTTGGGCCTCTCAATAAAACCAATATGATTGTTCAATTTTCTGATGGATCAATAAAGAGATCGAAGGGTATTCTCGAGAACGTCGTCATTCTGATTCAGTGCATGAGCTTCACTACAAACTTTGTTGTATTGCCCATGGAGACCTCCACCCCTGTGAGCATCCTCCAATCATCCTATGACAACCCTTTCTCGCCTCTATGAGAGCCGTTATAGACTAAAGATCAGGAGAGATTCACTTCCATTCTGATGTCGGGAGAGATATGTTGATTACCACACCTCCAACGATCAAAGACACGCATCCCACGAGAGTATGCCTGTATTAGCCAACTCCAAGGCCTATGACGTATATGATGATTCCAGAGAGATTTTCTTTTTGATCGGTGATGAGACCCAAGAATTCCTCTCCAAGGAGGAAGACTCGGAAATCGTAGATCTTAGAGTTTCCTCTTCCTGTGATTGGTGATGCGTTGATGACATCGCAGGATTCACACGATTGACACCATTAAGCAGAGGGCAGATATTGAGGAGACTAAAACTGAATTTGATCTTGTTGCTTTTATTCAGGAATTTGGGCCTTTAGATGAGAATTATGATCCATTTGAGACCGTAGAGGACGAACATGATTCAATTACATTCACTGATGAGTTCGTTCCTTTTGGTTTTGACCTAGATGAGACCTCGTAGGAAGACCTTGACTCTACTTCTTCCGATGATGACTTCGTCCTTTTTCACTTCGATATAAGCGAGACACCCAAGACAAGACCTAGACACACTACTTCGACTGACCCGTCTATGCCTCTTCACTTTGCAACTGCTGAGGATCTTCACCAGGTTGATCCTGATTAGTTTCCGACCACTATGGACCCCAATATCGACCTCCCCCTTATAAGATCTATTCCCCAATAGTCCCGCAAGAAGGTTTGCTTTATGCCTTCTTAACCTTTGTATTTTCACTTGTTAGACATGTGAGCCCTGGGCGAACCATTCTTACAATAAGTGTTATTGTAATATGTATATATTTATCAATAAAAGTTATTGATGTTTCATCCCTTTCTGAAATTAAATGAATGAATGCACTATAAGGTCCCTCTGTACAATTAGGGTTATGTACCATGGCCATCTTGATGATCATATAGCTGTTGATTCATTAAATGAATCATAGAGGCTGGAGTTTGGATGAATATCTAAGGAGTTAGATAGAGGACTCATCAAGCACCATCAAATGATTATTAAGAGATGATCTCCAACCTGAGTAGGAGATGACAATCCTTTCTCACATAGGCTGATATCTGTCCGAACTCTTGATGCAGGTCCTCTACATGGGAATAGTGATTCAGAGGTGTCAGATTAGTTAGGTCAATGGGTTTACTTAACGAGATCGAGATAACCTAAGTCCTATGGTGAATGATGTCACACCATAGGCATGCATCCTCTAACCGGAGACAGATGTATTGCAATATGTTTGAGTATGTACATTTGGCAGACCGATAGGTTGATGGCCTAACCAAGGTCTATACACCGACGAGCTGGTGTGCATATAAGGGCATATGAGCAATATGATCTCTCAAAGGGATCATACAGGTTCACTTATGAACCGGAAGACATGATCTCACTCATGAGGTATTGGGACCGATCAAATTCTATGCATGGTCGTCATGCTTTGGAAGCATGACATGAATTTGAAGGTATGATATATGCTTTGGGAAAGCATATGATCGATACTGACTCCCAATGACCAAGATTGAGAAACTTAGTGATTAAACCCTGAAGAATACAGTGTAAAATTGATCTTAATCTTCATGATGATCATGGGTCTTTCAGTATGCAGGATGTACAGGTATTAGGAATACCTGAGGGTGATATGATCATAAACGATTGTATAACCATGACGCTTCCATTCCGAGGGAGTGATGAAACAGGTCTGGATTTTAGTGACTCTTCTCAGTAGAGAAGCAATCTGATCTTGGTCCAAGAGTTGGACATTGGTCTGAATATGATTCCGATGCAATGAGAAGATTGGATTTGCGGTCTTGATTTAAATCAAGCATCTGTGGGAGGTCCGTAAGATCTGGATTTGAGATGAGATCTCAACATCCAAGTCGCTATACGTGGAACAGTACAATCGCCCTGTCCTTATCTCCAAGTATCTGCGGAGAAAGCGTATTATTCTTGAAGGGATTCAAGAATAATTCATTTGATGAATTACATATCCAAGCAAGAAGGACTTGATAATTAAATGAGATTTAATTATCAAGCATGATATGAATGAGATTCATATTGTGAGAATAATTATCCAAGATAATTAAATGGGATTTAAATATCAAGGATTGGAGAATATGGATAATACTATCCATGATATTTGTGTATTATAAATATGATTTATAATAGGGTTTGATGTGGCTGCCCCTTGCGGGCAGCCATGTTGGCTTCCCCGCCCTTGTTTTTTCTGCATTTTTTTTATTTTTTTGAAAAATTTCACCATGTATATTCATCCCTATATCCCTCCTACATGTCATTCAAATTTCGTCAGAAACAGAGACTCGTACGACCTCCATCCAGACATTCATTTTTTAACGGTAACATGATTTTTTAAATCGACACCATCTCGATGAAGGCCGTATGAGTCTCTGTTTCTGACGAAATTTGAATGACATGTAGGAGGGATATAGGGATGAATATACATAGTGAAATTTTTCAAAAAAATAAAAAATGTGGAAAAAACAAGGGCGGGACAGCCAACATTGGCTGCCCGCAAGGGGCAGCCCCATTTTTTCCTTTATAATATACATATATTGAACAGAGAGAAAGTTTATAAATAGCATTTGTTAATTATTAATGTGGATTGGATTCACATTAATTAATTATTTGGAAATGCAATTTACAAACTAGTTTGGGTTGTGAATATAATTCGCATATTTATCAATGGCATGATTGAAATATTCACAAATTAATTTGGAATTAATTTGGTGGATATTTTTAATAATACATTGAGTAATAATAATATAAAATAAAAGGGAGATAAATAACCTCCAAATGAGGTGGCGTCACCATTGACATTGTCAAAGGTGACACCCCCTCAATTTTAGGAGGAAATTGGTTATCTCCCCTTTATTATATTATTATCTCTTGATAATTAATTTATGTTAAATTAAATTGTGTTGATAATGTTGCAACATATATTTAATTTAAATATAAATTAATGCTGTTGGTTTTTTAGCCAACAACAATCTTGGCCATTGATTAATATATAGAACACCATGGCCGTTGGATCTATGTGTCCCATGGATTGAGATCCATTGGATTCTAAACTAATATAAAAGGAGGGCTAACTTAGCCTTTCATGGTACATTACCAAGAGTTGTAGAAGCCTACTACTCTCTCTCTCTCATTCTCACATACCCTCTCTCTCTATTCAAGGTGGCCGTCCACTTTGTGCATTGAGAAGGAGAGTCTCTCGCCTTCGCCTTCGATGACTCGAGGATCTCCTTCTTCTTTGGGGTGACTTTCTCTAAAGGAAGACGACGGATTTCGTTTGACAAAATCAGGGGATTCATTGCTTGGATCTTCATCGAGGATTGCAGGAGGTTCACGTCTCATCATCGCGCCCGCAAGTGCATTCTTTGTGGATCGGACTTAAGACAGGAGGATCTCTTGTTTGGGATCTCACGATTACAACCACGCTCCAAGATCGTGATCGTTTGGTTTCATCACTTGTTGAAAAATTTTAATTTCCGCCGCATCCGGTAACTAGTGCGACTAGTTGCCCCGATTGCATACGATGCGATCAACACGCTTCCATGATGCGCTTGAGGATTCTCAATATCCTTCAAGTGGTATCAGAGCCTTAGGTCGAATAAAGTTTTGGATATGATCCATGGACCTATGACGACTTGGGTTTGAAAGTGTCGCGAATTTTTTTGTCGCATTTCAATTTTCACACGTCTGTCTAATTGAAATTTTCAGTACTGTTTAAATTGTTTAAACATGAAATTTGCAATTGGATTTTGTTTCCCACTAAATAAGGAAACCATAGGATCTGAGTTTATGTAACTTGATGAACTTCATTTGCTCAAGATATGGCCTTTTGAATATGCATGTATTCACTGTTGTGGGAACTGCGGATCTAATCGTGATTAATGAGTTAATTACTGTTTTGATCCGCCTCTAAATGCGTAAATTATCACTTGGGTTCTTTAATAAATCAAATTGGAAATCTTAGGAAACTGATTTTGCGTTTTTTGGATTTAAATTGATTGAGATAAGTTAATTTTAGTGATTGGGGGTCACTGCTGGAAATTGACATCTTTTGATCATGAACCTTGTGATAAGTCATTCAAATATGATGATGAAAATTAATTGTTAATTTTCTGAAATAATTAGTGATAAATATTTTTGAAATATTTAAAGAGATAATTGTTTCATTGAATGACATTTGCCTAAACCATAATGATAAGATAATTGATCTTGATCATTGGTTGATATGAAATCATCAACAATTTTTTTTCATGAAGAATCTTAGTTTATCCTACAATAGTTGTAGGACTACTTTTACATGAAAAACCCTCTTGCTTGAATAGGATTGGGAATTTTTTTAGAAAAATAATATTATCAAAATGGTTTTGATGTATATTATATGGTATAATTTCTGTTGAAAAACCGATGAACATCTCAAAGTACATGATGATTTATCTGACATTATCCTTTCCTGAGGTGGATATGGTGCCTAGTAGGAGAGCATTGGGGTCGCGGGATGCAACGTATGTGGTTCGTCCCATTCTCGTCGGTACTGACCATGACAGCGTGTAGGGACTCGATAATGCCGGAGAAAGTCAAAGTGTATTTTTCTAATTATTAAAATTCGAATAATACGTACTTTGAGATTATACTTACTATTTAAGTAATAATCAAGTTTATTGATTGATGATTGGATGGATGATTAATTTAATGTGATTAAATTAATTATATCCAATAAACACTTTACTATGGATAGATGTGTATTTCCCTTGGAAGAGTTAATTATGTGAATATGATTGACGATAATTAATTATTTCAATTTGAATATGAGGTGGAGGATCACATAAGTGACATCCATGGTCTCCCATCAAGGAAAAGGATTCCGTCGCCAGATGTTGTATATAGGAGATGCCTGTCTGAAGTGATAGATCCTATATATGATTTATTTGGATCGGGTTCTTTGCTTCTCAAAAGAGTAAGGCCGTATACATAGTGACCCCAATATCGAGTCCTCATATTATAAGGGCGATACTGGATTTTATATAGCGAGTATTAAGCCTATTTACAGTTGGTTCAATTAATAACGGGTCAATATCATCTCAGGGGTGGTGAGCTGATGAATACCCATTCATCACTCTTTATTCTTTTATTTTAGCTACAAAACCTATGCAAAACACATGTAGATAGGTATAAATAGCAATAATTACCATTCAACATGCATTGTGTAAAAATGAATAATTAGCATGTTTTTGTGCATAAATAATAGAATAAAGAAATAAAAGAAAAAGAGGGAGATATTTATAATAAATATTGAGTGACCTAATCCCAAGGGAGGGCTCAGCATGGGCCTGACCGCATAAAAACCCAAGTAGAGAGAGATAGGGAAGCTCATGTGTTTGTACATATACCTGTAAAGAAATAAAAATTATTTTCCTCTTAATAAAAATAAACATGTGTGACTATTTATTTGTATATATTTGTAAATATAAAATTAAAATAAAAGAGAAATAAAAAATAAATAAAACTCATTCTTCATTGTACATAGACCATGTGTATAGAACCACACTTCTATTTATTTTTCCTTGTAAATAATTAATAAAAATCTAACAAAAATATTTTCAAATTCCACATTTCATGATGTAAATAAATAAAATAAAAACCATAAAAAAATAAAATAAAAAGAAATAAAATAAAATCAATTTCCAACCTTGTATATATACATGTATATATGTATATAAAACTATTTATTTAACCCTTGTAATTAAATAATAAAAATAAAGAAAAAATACCCCTTTATTTCAAATTTTATCTTATAAATAAATAAAATATAAAATTAGAATAAAATGTATAAAAATAAATAATTAAAAATCAAAAATAAAAAATACATATGTATATACCTGTATATAATAATAATATTTTGTAAATACATAAATTATATTTCAAAAAAATAAATAAAAATCACAAAAAAATAATTTAAAAATAAATAAACATTTTTCATTTTTTAAGTTTTTCGAAATAATTGCATTTACTATTTTTTATTGAATTTTTAAATCTTTAATAATCGGCGAGCTCTGATTGGTCCACGGGGGATGTGGACCCCCGGTCAACTCTCCCCCCAGGACCACCAGAGTCGGATCTTGTTGCCCCGACCCGACTTCTCCTATTTTTCCCAACTTGATCCGATCGCCAAATCCCTAAACCCCGGGCTCCATTTGATCCTTGCTTATCCGAGACCCTAGCCCGGGGTTGAGCCTAGGGATCCGTGCTTCATGCATCCATGCCCGATTCAATCTAGCCGGACCCCTCACACTATATATCTTCAGCTCTGCCGCACAATTCACACCATCTTTGGCCTTCCCCCTTGACGCCAGTGACCTCCTCGTCTTCGCTAGAGTGACAGCCGCACGGAGTTGGGTAGCAGCGAGGCCCGGGCAGCCGGGAACCATTGATCCGACGATATCACCGCCATGCGCCGCCGCAAGGTGCGCTCAGCCTCGGGAAGCGACGTCCCCTTGAGGCCAAGACCCCCGGAGCTCCCTGAGCTCCAGCACAGTCGATTTCCTCCACCAGGTAGCTCCGATAGCCTATAGGATAGCGTAACTTTCGATTTTTCATTTTCTGTTCTTGTAGCTCCGCCGCCGTCGCCAGCCGTCTCCGTCCAACCATTTGCACTCCGACCCAACTACCACCTTCGCCATACTCCTCTCCACCTTCTACGCCCTTCCATCCAACCCGGTTCACCCAGGAACGGGGAGTTCACCCTCCTCCACCGTTGCCTCGCCGGAGGGTGCCACCCACTTCACCCATCCACCCATTTCACCTATTACTGGGTCGAGGCACTTTGCCCTCGACCCAGGAGTTGCTTTGTGCGTTTTGCAGGTGACGAGAGGCCCATATGAGGGCCTGAGCATTCAGGCATAGCAGATCCAGCCCTCCACCGTCGCCGGGCCACTCCGGTGGTCGTCGGCCTCATCAGAGGCATCCTTCAGTTGCGGAGCACCTTGGCGATCACGTTTCACCTTCCAGTTGCTCTAGAGGAGGCCTCCAGAACGAGCATTGGGCTGACGAAACTCGTCGGCGAGCAGTTCTTGGAGAACCTCTAGTAGCCGTCCGATCAACCTCCCGCTCCAGATCTGATCAGAGGAGTCTATTCACGAGCAGCCTTCACCGTTTGATCATCCTGGGAGTCGATCTGGACCATCCACTCAGGCGAAGAGGCACCATATATTCTGCGCCGTCCAATCCCCACGTGTCCTCTTCAGCGCCGTTGATCCAGCGAGGGTTTAGCCACAGCCTCCTACCATCGGATTCCTCCACGTGGCAAGCTCTCCGCCGTCAGATCCGAGCCAGAGTTCATCGAATATGCGTAGCGCCCCTCAGCCGTCCAATCTCACACGTGGTGCGCCTCCGGCGCTCGGATAATAAGTGGGATAATTTACTCTTAGCACCATCTGTTTTCGCATTTACTTTTTAGTCTTGTAAATATTTTATCCCGTTGTTTTTATTTTGGTAATTTTGCACTAAGGACCTTCATGTTTCCTTTATTTGCAATCTAGTCCCTGTATATGTAAACCACATGGGTCGACACGTGAGATTCTGGTCATTTTGCATTTCTACCTTGTGTTTCTTCTGTGTTACTGAATGACATTTTATAAATAGATTTTGCATAAATGCCCCTCTGTATCTGATACACTTGCATCGCACGTGCTTTTGTGAGAATTTTGCACAAAGGCCCTCACACTTTGTTTCCTTGTTACTGTTTGGCCCCTAGAAATACTTTTTCTTGCATATAGGTCCCTATGCACCGTGAGCCTTTATTGGATTTAAATAAAATATCAAATTTAACCCAAATTAGGTGAAAATTGGACATGTGGCTCCTGCCATTGTGTAAAAATTTCCCTAATTTTTGGGTACATTTTTATGCCATTTTTCTATTTTTAATAATTCAAAAACCGCCATTTTTCCTTCTCTCCAAAAATAGAAAATCATAAAAAAATATCTTTTAAAAATCCTAAAAAAATTAGGTTTTGTTAATTTGTGTGTGCTTGATTTTCTGTGCATTTTTGGCTTTTTTGGGACATACAAAAACCCTAAAAATTGAAAATACCTTAAAAACTTATAAAAATTCTAAAAAATTGTAGAAAACCCCAAAAATAATAAACTCTTTTCCTGAATTTTCTTTATTGTCTCTATTTTTCATAAAAACCCTCCAAGCTATTATAGGACCATTTAGTATTTTTCATGGCCCTTCCAGTCCTGGCTGGACAGTAGCTCACTGATTCCGCTTTCTTTGATTTTTAGAAAAATACATAAAAATCATAAAAATCTCAAAAATTCACCAAAAATAGCAAAAAATATAAAAAACATAAAAATATTTTTGTTTGAATTTTTGGAGATTTTTAGAGTGTTTAAATAATTTGTTGATTGTGATTGTTTCTGTCCTTTTATTACTTTCCTCCATTATTAAAAATCCAAAAAATATAAAATAATTAAAAACCACCAAAAATACTTGTTTTTACCTTGTTTCATTTTTGACTACTTCATAGGCCACAAGGCCAATTCGTGCTCCCTGAGTCCGACCATGGGTGCTACACCAGGCTAATCTCAAAGCCATGGCCACTATTTTGGTTTTTATTGTTTTATCGTATTGATTGGTGGTCTGCTTTACATTTTTCTTGTTGAGCTAATATCCCTCTCGATCCGGATCGCAACGACCCTTGATCTATTATATTCACCCGAGTCTTGGTGATATTTCGGCTCATCAGAATGGCACCGTTGCCGAGGAGCACAACTTAGTAGTCATTTTTGATTTTTCCGCGGCTTTTGTTTTTCGCGACTTTCTGTAGATATTTTTGCATATATTTTATCTGAATTGTTTATATCTAGTTTGACACTTTGATTGTTTTCTTGCGAGGGCCTGAGGACCGAGGCGGCTTTCTTCGGAAGTCGAAGCAACCGCGGGAGTCGGAGGCGGCTTTTTTCCACATAGAGCCGTAGGAGGACGCGAGGAACCGAGCAGGAGTGCGGGAGCTACGGAATAGCTGCGAGAGTAGTTAGATTAGCTTAGTTTTATTTTCAGCACTTATTTGAACTGTTGTAATAATACAGGGACAGGACAGAGACACTTAGACTCTCGGGGTCTGTTTCGCTGAGCACCGGTGTGCTCGGGGGACCCCACCGATTTTTCGCGATTTTTGCTTGGTTTTTCAACCATTTATTTACTACTTGTCTGATTTACGCAGTTTTCAGCCTTAGCTTAGGATTTTCTTTGACTGTGACGTAATTAATTAAGGCCAAACCCTGATTATCTACTTGTACCTATAGATCGATAATTGGACTTAATTAATTAAATTACAAAGAAAAAAGCCGGCTTATTAGAGCTCTGGTTCACGTGCTTTGAGGAGTCACATACAGCGCGTGCAGGATCCGTTGTGGCGGACACCGAGTGGTTCCCAAGATAGGACTCCGGACCTAGGCTCGAGTACCCGGCCACCATTCTTTCGTATAGAAATTGCTCTGCTAGGGACGGTTTTCTGCGTGCATCATATAGGTGGTTTATATTCTGCCATTTATTTTATGCGCGGATCACCCTGCATGTAGACTGCTGGAGTCAGGTACACATCTCTTACTCTGCACGCATCATTGATTTTTGCGCATCGGCTTTTTCATCTTCTCCCCCCGTTTTGGACTTAAAATAACCAGGAGAACCGAAAAATTCGTTTGGCGTTGTTTGTTATTAAAAAAATACCTAAAAATCAAAAACAATAAAATCATGAATGCTAATCACACTTGATCTAAAAGACACCTCATTTGAATATCTGTCTTGGGGAGAGTAACCCTCTCCTTATTTGGTTTGGATGAGCGAGAGAGTGTCCCGCAGCCTAAGCTAGAGCCATATCCGATTTCTTGACTAACTACCGTCCTTTTATTCGGGACAGTCGGTTGAAAATATTGGATTCCTATCATCTCACGTAATCGCTCTGAAAGACTGACTTGATCACCTAAAATAAAATTGACAAGATAATTGACCGATCTCTTACGGTCTTCAACTCAGTGTGCGTAGGTGAATCGGGGGTTTGCTTTCTCATCTTGTGTGCTCCCATATCCCTTCTCCCTCCCTCCCTCCCTCCCTTCAGTCTTCTTCTTCTCTTCCCCTTCTGTACCCCTGGATGATGGATCCCCCACACTTCTTGCCGACTCTTACGACTTCTTCTCCATCTTCTGACCATCAGTCCAGTCCACCTTCAAGGGAGGTCGAATCTCCGACCAACCTCCCGCTTGCTCCCTCCCATCCCTATCACTACTCAGGGCATGCTGCGCTAGACGTACGTGGATATCAGATGGAGCAGATGCAAGACCCGGACGATACCCTTGCTGAGTTGAGAGTGCACTCTGCTCGTGATCAGAGAGAGAAGATGAGATCGTCAGATAGATTCTAGGCCATATTGATGGATGAGCACATACGACAGGGAGCTCAGTCATCTTCTACACTAGGTCCATTCATTCTGGATCGGGAGCTTCTTCAGAGTCTGCAGAAATTTTCAGGAGAGGCGCACGAGGAGCCCTATCTTCACTTGTCCGAGTTCAAGGAGTTTTGTATGACACAGATCTATTCAGATATCACTGCAGAGGAAATGATGCAGAGGACCTTCCCGTTCACACTTTAGGACAGAGCCATGAGATGGCACAGACGATTGGGGAGGAGATTCGCTTCGTGGGGAGAGATACGTCGAGAATTTCTACAGAAATACTTTCCCCAGCGTAGAGCAGAGTGTATGTGATCTTTGATCACCGAGTTTTCAGTTGACCCCCAGGAGCCATTGCATGAGGCATGACCGAGGTTTCTTGACCTCTTGAGGAGATTTCTGGACCACGGACTTTCACTGACAAACATTATTGAGATCTCCATGCGGGGGATGACCGCAGAGCAGTTAGCACTGGTGATTACCACATGTGGCGGTTCACACCGCAGTTATGACATTCACTTACTGGATACCATCTCGAGGTTGCTTTCACAGAGACCATCTTGACGAGATGCCATAGTCGGGATAACACATGAGGATGTTGCAGTACCAGTGCAGTGTGCCACATTACATGAGTATATAGCTTCTACACACCAGCCCAAGGATTTGGATGCCCCGGCACCACAGAGTACAGAGGAGATGACTGCGATAGTAGAGGTTCAGACCCAGAGTCTGCTCGAGTTCCCGTTGGTTTTCCAGCTAGAGTTCAAGGCAGCCCCAGAGTTCTTAGTTGACGAGTCTTGGATATCAGATCTTATGATACTCCAAGAACCAGAGGAGCCCCAGCTTTTACAGCCATTGATTCAGTCACTTCAGTGTCCAGTCCCAGAGGATTCAACTTCTTTTCTACAGAGACACTTCTCGGAGTCCGACAGATACCATGACTCAGCCCAGCAGCCACAACTCGATAGGGGACACCACTTTGAGAGACCAAACACAGATAGTCCCGTATTCGAGCCTTTTGTCTTCTACTTTGATGAGACAGACACACTTGCTGAGGACCAGATGGTATCCAGCATTGCCACAGAGCGAGGATTAGCCGCAGACACATTGCCGACCTCTGCGGTGTTGACCAGTACCTTCTCCTGCTTCCAGATTGCCGAGAGCCAGATTTCAGATGATGATGCAGCCTGCTGCATCGAGTGGATGCTTGACAGCAGCGCAGATGCCCTTCTAGATCCTGATCCTCTATTTCTCACCTCTGATCTTGCATTTCTCCCCGAGGGTTATCTGCGGGAGGATGCCACCCACGATGAGTACTCGGTTTCACCTTCTGAGAGAGTATCCAATCTGGCGGATCACGAAATCGAGTCTTCTGATCCTTCAGATTCTGAGTTTTCTCACCTCGACGACCCTCGCGAGGATGAGCCAATCCTTGAGATATTCGATGATCTGTCTGACTTGTCTCTACTTTGTGCATCGGATATCAGTTTTCTTAGAGAGTCTCCTGATCTTGACTGTCCACACCTTTTCGAGACACTGATTGACGTGGAGGATTCCATGATCGATCCTTCCTTCTCCACGTTTGATTTCTTCGGCTCCACACTTCCACTCCAGTCTGATCCAGAGCCGACGATTTCTTTTGTGCTACCGGATCTCGATCATATATTTTCATATCCTTGGCCGGTAGCAGACACCCGCCTGATTGCCTACCCGGGTGTCTTTCTTTACACTTTTGAGTTTGTCGATGTGCTTATACCGAGACTGCGATGACAGTACGGCATTCGCCTTACAGATGCCGTCCTGAACCTTGACACTGCTTTATCCTAGCCTTTGCGCCCAGCTAGGGGCGTAAAACCTAGCGCTTGTTGAGAGGCACCTCAAGATTGTACTCTTTTGTATATACGTGTTTCGTCGTGATTTGTTCTTTCTTTCTTCCGTGTTGGTTTTCACCCCAGGTCTCGCTTAGGATTATCTTTGCTACACTTAGGATATAACTCATCCTAAGTATAGGGGGGTGGAAAAACCGTGTTGTTCCGTTCGTTCCGTTTCATCACTTCTGTTGTTGCCTATACTTAAGGATTCTTCACCTTAAGTATAGGGGGAGTGATGCCTTTCTATCTTGTATATACGTGTTTCTTCGTGTCTTTCTACCTCTGTTTTGCTGCCTATACTTAGGGATATTTTACCCTAAGTATAGGGGGGGGGGGTAGAACCTGTACATTCTTCACTCGGCTTTCCCTTTGTGTATAGCCTGCTATACTTAGGATTATTTGATCCTAAGTATAGGGGGAAATGCCGAGATCCTCTTGATTTCTATTCTTTCATTCATCTTTGTATATAGCCTTCCTTTTCACTTCTCTATACTAAGCACAAGTTATGTCTTCTTCATCGCTCTTGATCACTCTGAGGACGTCGTTCGAGCTAAGTATAGGGGGGTGTGTATATATTTCATATATACTTTAGCCATAACTCTTACTTTGTGTGAGTGTGTTAATAAATAAAAATGGCTAAAAACCTAAAAATCCATAAAATTTAAAATTTTTTTCCCTTGTATATAAAATTCATTTTGCACATACCTATTTATTTAACAAATTATTTTTGTAAAAATGTTTTCAAAAACTTTTTGTGTAAATAGTGTGTAAATATGTGCATATCAAAATTATGTATATAGTACAAAATTTTTCCAAAATGTTTTGAAAATCAAAAGTTTGCAAAAACCTTGTGTAAATTTGTGTAAATATTTTGCAAAACTTGCACTCATGCATACATCCATGATTTCAAAACATTTTTCAAATTTTTTTTTGCACATGTATAAATAGTTTGTAAATAGCATCTTTGTAAATACTTGTATAGTTTTTCCTGGATCATAGTTGACATTTAAACTAATCCTGGAGTAAAATTGACAAATGGAGCTTGGTTAAGATCTTAATCCACCTAATAATAAGAGGAACCTTATAGGGCTTAGGGTTAAGACTTTTCAGGTCCATAGTGACTTAATTCTTCGAGTCCACTAGGCTATGAGCATATGTCATCTTGATGAGCCTAAGTAGAGCACTTAACAACACACACATGACTCTCAGAGACAATGGCTTTACTTGCACCAACACCTTACACATAGCTCTCCACGGATGAGGTGGTGAGGAGGCAGTTTCCTTTGGCTTGGGGTAGCATATGAGGGTAGTACTTCTAGGCGGAACCTCTCTTCTTCTTCTAGTGAAGGAAGTGCGTCTCAACCTGGTCTGGTGGTTATGAAGTCTAAAGACAGAAGCCGTGGGTTGCAATAAAGCTTCAAAAGAGGGATAGTCTACTGGCTCAAGAGGAAAAACTCCTCGTATATATGCTGCACCATGTAGATATGTTGTACAAATGCACATGAAAAAAATGTGCAAAAAGAAAAGAAGTCCAAAAAAAAGTGGTGGGTCGGATTGAAAATTTAATAATCCCACCGGAGTGTATATAGTGCAAATATAGCAAAAGCTTATGGTATACATGTTTCATCTCATGAAGCTTGCAGCGGGAGACTCAGCTACACTGGTTAGAGCTCCCAAGGATACATGGCTACACTGGCCATGGTCCATTCTCTTCTTCCCCCTCTTCTTGAGCCGGTTGCACTTGAACTTAGAAGGGAATACCCCGCTTCTCGAGGAAAGAGTTGCTAGACCGAGGCATTAGAGTTACCAGGTTGAGGGAGGCTGTTTCTTTGTTACTTCTGAGGTGGGAAGCTACATATCACTTACACCGAATAAGGAAAGATTCATGGTCATTAGAGTTTGTGTATGTAGACTTGTTCTGATCTGGTTTATTGAGGAGTCTTGCCCATAGATTGGTGGAACTTAGAGGCTGTTGAGTTTTAAGCTTAAGTCCAAATAAGGTTCCGATAAATTAATAGTCCAAAGGTCTGATCGAGCTCCATATTTCAATTTAAAGAAGGCAAGTTTAAGAATCAGCATTGATCCATGCATTTTCTCCTCTTTTTCTTTTCCTTTTTTCTTTTTCACTTCTTTTTCAAATAAGTGTTTGTTAAGGGACTAGCAAAGTTAAGTATAGGGGGGGTGATGAATACCCATTCATCACCCTTTATTCTTTTATTTTAGCTACAAAACCTATGCCAAACACATGTAGATAGGTATAAATAGCAGTAATTACCATTCATCATGCATTGTGTAAAAATGAATAATTATCATGTTTTTGTGCATAAATAAAAGAATAAAGAAATAAAAGAAAAAGAGGGAGATATTTAGAATAAATATTGAGCGACCTAATCCCAAGGGATGGCTCAGCATGGGCCTGACCGCATAAAAACCCAAGTAGAGAGAGATAGGGAAGCTCATATGTTTGTACATATACCTGTAAAGAAATAAAAATTATTTTCCTCTTAATAAAAATAAACATGTGTGACTATTTATTTGTATATATTTGTAAATATAAAATTAAAATAAAAGTGAAATAAAAAAGAAATAAAACTCATTCTTCATTGTACATAGACCATGTGTATAGAACCACACTTCTATTTATTTTTCTTTGTAAATAATTAACAAAAAGCTAACAAAAATATTTTCAAATTCCACATTTCATGATGTAAATAAATAAAATAAAAACTATAAAAATAAAAATAAAATAAAAAGAAATAAAATAAAATCAATTTCCAACCTTGTATATATACCATGTATATATGTATATAAAACTATATATTTAACCCTTGTAATTAAATAATAAAAAAATATAAATACCCCTTTATTCCAAATTTTATCTTATAAACAAATAAAATATAAAATTGGAATAAAATGTATAAAAATAAATAATTAAAAATAAAAAATAATAAATACATATGTATATACCTGTATATAATAATAATATTTTGTAAATACATAAATTATATTTCAAAAAAATAAATAAAAATCACTAAAAAATAATTTAAAAATAAATAAACATTTTCATGTTTTAAGTTTTTCGAAATAATTGCATTTACTATTTTTTATTGAATTTTTAAATCTTTAATAATAGGCGAGCTCTGATTGGTCCACGGGGGATGTTGACCCCCGGTCAACTCTCCCCCCAGGACCACCAGAGTCGGATCTTGTTGCCCCGACCTGACTTATCCTATTTTTCCCCACTTGATCTGATCCCCAAATCTCTAAACCTCGGGCTCCTTTTGATCCTTGCTCATCCGAGATCCTCGCCCGGGGTTGAGCCTAGGGATCCGTGCTTCATGCGTCCATGCCCGATTCAATCTAGCCGGACCCCTCACACTATATATCTCCAGCTCCGCCGCACAATTCACGCCATCTTTGGCCTTCCCCCTCGACGCCAGTGACCTCCTCGTCTTCGCTAGAGTGACAACCGCGCAGAGTTCGGTAGCAGCGAGGCTCGGGCAGCCGGGAACCATAGATCCGACGATATCACCATCGTGCACCACCGCAAGGTGCGCTCAGCCTCGGGAAGCGACGTCCCCTTGAGGCCATGACCCCCGGAGCTCTCTGAGCTCCAGCACAGTCGATTTCCTCCACCACGTAGCTCCGATAGCCTATAGGATAGTGTAACTTTCGATTTTTCATTTTCTGTTCTTGTAGCTCCGCCGCCGTCGCCAGTCGTCTCCGTCCAACCATTTGCACTCCGACCCAATTACCACCTTCTCTATACTCCTCTCCACCTGCTACGCCCTTCCATCCAACCCGATTTTCCTAGGAACGGGGAGTTCACCCTCCTCCGCCATCGCGTCGCCGGAGGGTGCCACCCACTTCACCCATCCACCCATTTATCCTCTTACTGGGTCGAGGCACTTTGCCCTCGACCCAGGAGTTGCTTTATGCATTTTGCAGGTCACGAGAGGCCCATCTGAGGGCCTGAGCATTCAGACATAGCATCTCCAGCCCTCCACCGTCGTCGGGCCACTCCGGTGGTCGTCGGCCTCATCGGAGGCATCCTTCAGTTAAGGAGCACCTTTGCGATCACGTTTCATCTTCCAGTTGCTCCTAAGGAGGCGTCCACAATGAGCATTGGGCCGGCGAAACTCGCCGGCGAGCAGTTCTTGGAGAACCTCTAGTAGCCGTCCGATCAACCTTCCGCTCCAGATCTGATCAGAGCCGTCTATTCACGAGCAGCCTTCACCGTTTGATCATCTTGGGAGTCGATCTGGACCATCCACTCAGGCGAAGAGGCACCATATATTCTGCACCGTCCGATCCCCACGTGTCCTCTTCAGCGCCGTTGATCCAGCGAGGGTTTAGCCACAACCTCCCACCATCGGTTTCCTCCACGTGGCAAGCTCTCTCTTCCGTCAGATCCGAGCCAGAGTTCTTCGAAGAGGCGCAGCGCTCCTCAGCCGTCCGATCTCACACGTGGCGCGCCTCCGGCTCTCGGATAATAAGTGGGGTAATTTACTCTTAGGCCCCTTCTGTTTTCGCATTTACTTTTTAGTCCTGTAAATATTTTATCCTGTTGTTTTTATTTTGGTAATTTTACACTAAGGACCTTCATGTTTCCTTTATTTGCAATCTAGTCCCTGTATATGTGAACCATCTGGGTCGACACGTGAGATTCTGGTCATTTTGCATTTCTACCTTGTGTTTCTTCTGTGTTACTGAATGACATTTTATAAATAGAATTTGCATAAATACCCCTCTGTGTCTGATACACGTGCATCACACGTGCTTTTGTGGGAATTTTGCACAAGGGCCCTCACACTTTATTTCCTTGTTACTATTTGGCCCCTAGAAATATTTTTTCTTGTATATAGGTCCCTGTGCACTATGAGCCTTTATTGGGTTTAAATAAAATATCAAATTTAACCCAAATTGCGTGAAAATTGGATACATGGCTCCTGCCATTGTGCAAAATGTTTCCTAATTTTTGGGTACATTTTTGAGGCATTTTTCTATTTTTAATAATTCAAAAACCGTCATTTTTCCTTCTATCCAGATTAGAAAATCATAAAAATATAAAAACTCTTTTAACAATCCTAAAAGAATTAGGTTTTGTTAATCTGTGTGTACTTGATTTTCTATGCATTTTTGGATATTTTGGGACATATAAAAACCCTAAAAATTGAAAATACCTTAAAAACTTATAAAAATTCTAAAAAATTGTAGAAAACTCCAAAAATAATAAACTCTTTTCCTGAATTTTCTTTATTGTCTCTATTTTTCATAAAAAACCTCCAGGCTATTATAAGGCCATTTGATATTTTCATGGCCCTTCCAGGTCTGGCTGGACAGTAGCTCACTGATTCTGCCTTCTTTGATTTTTAGAAAATTACATAAAAATCATAAAAATCTCAAAAATTCATCAAAAATAGTAAAAAAATATAAAAAACATAAAAATATTTCTGTTTGGAATTTTGGAGCTTTTTAATGTGTTTAAATAATTTATTGATTGTGATTGTTTCTGTCCTTTTATTACTTTCCTCCATTATTAAATATCCAAAAAAATATAAAAATAATTAAAAACTACCAAAAATACTTGTTTTTGCCTTATTTCATTTTTAACTACTTCGTAGGCCACAAGGCCAATTCGTGCTCCCTGAGTCCGACCTTGGTGCTACACCAGGCTAATCTCATAGCCAGGGCCACTATTTTGGTTTTTATTGTTTTATCGTGTTGATTGGTGGTCTGCTTTATATTTTTCTTGTTGAGCTGATATCCCTCTCGATCCGGATCGCAACGACCCTTGATCTATTATATTCACCCGAGTCTTGGTGATATTTCGGCTCATCAGAATGGTGCCATTGCCGGGGAGCACGGCTTAGTAGTCATTTTTTATTTTTCCGCGGCTTTTGTTTTTCGCAACTTTCTGTAGATATTTTTGCATATATTTTATCTGACTTGTTTATATCTATTTTGACACTCTGATTGTTTTCTTGCGAGGGATCGAGGACCGAGGCGGCTTTCTTCGGAAGCCGAAGCAACCGCGGGAGTCGGAGACGGCTCTTTTCCGCATAGAGGTGCAGGAGGATGCGAGGAACCGAGCAGGAGTGCGGGAGCCGCGGAATAGCCACGAGAGTAGTTAGATTAGCTTAGTTTTATTTTCTGCACTTATTTTCCTCTTAATAAAAATAAACATGTGTGACTATTTATTTGTATATACTTGTAAATATAAATTAAAATAAAAGAGAAATAAAAAAGAAATAAAACTCATTCTTCATTGTACATAGACCATGTGTATAGAACCACACTTCTATTTATTTTTCCTTGTAAATAAATAATAAAAATCTTTAAAAAATATTTTCAAATTCCACATTTCGGTGTAAATAAATAAAATAAAAACTATAAAAATAAAAAATAAAAAAAAAGAAATAAAATAAAATCAATTTCCAACCTTGTATATATACCATGTATATATGTATATAAAACTATTTATTTAACCCTTGTAATTAAATAATAAAAATAAAATAAAATACCCCTTTATTCTAAATTTTATCTTATAAATAAATAAAATATAAAATTGGAATAAAGTGTATAAAAATAAATAATTAAAAATCAAAAATAAAAAATACATATGTATATACCTGTATATAATAATAATATTTTGTAAATACATACATTATATTTCAAAAAAATAAATAAAAATCACAAAAAAATAATTTAAAAATAAATAAATATTTTTCATGTTATACGTTTTTTGAAATAATTGTATTTACTATTTTTATTGAATTTTTAAATCTTTAATAATTGGCGAGCTCTGATTGGTCCACGGTGAATGTTGACCCCCGGTCAACTCTCCCCCCAGGACCACCAGAGTCGGATCTTGTTGCCCCGACCCGACTTATCCTATTTTCCCCACTTGATATAATCGCCAAATCCCTAAACCCCGGGCTCCATTTGATCCTTGCTCATCCGAGACCCTCGCCCGAGGTTGATCCTAGGGATCCATGCTTCATGCGTCCATGCCCGATTCAATCTAGCCGGACCCCTCACACTATATATCTCCAGCTCCGCCGCACAATTCATGCCATCTTTGGCCTTCCCCCTCGACACCAGTGACCTCCTCGTCTTCGCCAGAGTGACAGCCGCGCGGAGTTGGGTAGTAGCGAGGCCCGGGCAGTCGGGAACCATTGATCCGGCGATATCACCGCCGTGCGCCGCCGCAAGGTGCGCTCAGCCTCGGGAAGCGACATCCCCTTGAGGCCATGACCCCCAGAGCTACCTGAGCTCCAGCACAATCGATTTCCTCCACCAGGTAGCTCCAATATAGCCTATAGGATAGCGTAACTTTCGATTTTTCATTTTCTGTTCTTGTAGCTCCGCCGGCGTCGCCAGCCGTCTCCGTCCAACCATTTGCTACTCCGACCCAACTACCACCTTCGCCATACTCCTCTCCACCTGCTACGCCCTTCCATCCAACCCGGTTCGCCCAGGAACGGGGAGTTCACCCTCCTCCGCCGTCGCCTCGCCGGAGGGTGCCAGCCACTTCACCCATCCACCCATTTCACCTCTTACTAGGTCGAGGCACTTTACCCTCGACCCAGGAGTTGCTTTGTGCATTTTGCAGGTCACGAGAGGCCCATCTGAGGCCCTGAGCATTCAGGCATAGCAGCTCCAGCCCTCCACCGTCGTCGGGCCACTCCGGTGGTCGTCGGCCTCATCGGAGGCATCCTTCAGTTGCGGAGCACCTTGGCGATCACGTTCCACCTTCCAATTGCTCCAGAGGAGGCCTCCACAACGAGCATTGGGCCGACGAAACTCGTCGGCGAGCAGTTCTTGGAGAACCTCTAGTAGCCGTCCGATCAACCTCCCGCTCCAGATCTGATCAGAGCAGTCTATTCACGAGCAGCCTTCACCGTTTAATCATCTTGGGAGTCGATCTGGACCATCCACTCAGGCGAAGAGGCACCATATATTTTGCACCGTCCGATCCCCACGTGTCCTCTTCAGTGCCGTTGATCCAGCGAGGGTGTAGCCATAGCCTCCCACCGTCGGATTCCTCCACGTGGCAAGCTCTCCGCCATCAGATCTGAGTCAGAGTTCTTTGAAGAGGCGCAGCGCCCCTCAGCCATCCGATCTCACACGTGGCGCGCCTCCAGCCCTCGGATAATAAGTGGGGTAATTTACTCTTAGGCCCCTTCTGTTTTCGCATTTACTTTTTAGTCCTGTAAATATTTTATCCCGTTGTTTTTATTTTGATAATTTTGCACTAAGGACCTTCATGTTTCCTTTATTTGCAATCTAGTCCCTGTATATGTGAACCACCTGGGTCGACACGTGAGATTCTGGTCATTTTGCATTTTCTACCTTGTGTTTCTTCTGTGATACTGAATGACATTTTATCAATAGAATTTGCATAAATGCCCCTCTGTGTCTGATACACGTGCATCGCACGTGCTTTTGTGGGAATTTTGCACAAGGGCCCTCAATACTTTATTTCCTTGTTACTATTTGGCCCCTAAAAATACTTTTTCTTGCACATAGGTCCATATGCACTATGAGCCTTTATTGGATCTAAACAAAATATCAAATTTAACCCAAATTGCGTGAAAATTGGAAACGTGGCTCCTGCCACTGTGTAATATTTTCCCTAATTTTTGGGTACATTTTTAGGGCATTTTTCTAATTTTAATAATTCAAAAACCGCCATTTTTCCTTCTCTCCAGATTAGAAAATCATAAAAAAATATAAAAACTCTTTTAAAAATCCTAAAAAAATTAGGTTTTGTTAATTTGTGTGTGCTTGATTTTCTATGCATTTTTGGCTATTTTTGGACATAAAAAAACCCTAAAATTAAAAATACATTAAAAACTTATAAAAATTCTAAAAAATTGTAGAAAACTCCAAAAATAATAAACTCTTTTCCTGAATTTTCTTTATTGTCTCTATTTTTCATAACAAAAAAACCTCCAGGCTATTATAAGATTATTTGATATTTTTCATGGCTCTTCCAGGCCTGGCTGGACAGTAGCTCACTGATTCTGCCTTCTTTGATTTTTAGAAAATTACATAAAAATCATAAAAATCTCAAAACTTCACCAAAAATAGTAAAAAGTATAAAATACATAAAAATATTTTTGTTTGAATTTTTGGAGCTTTTTAGTGTGTTTAAATAATTTGTTGATTGTAATTGTTTCTGTCCTTTTATTACTTTCCTCCATTATTAAAAATCCAAAAAATATAAAAATAATTAAAAACCACCAAAAATACTTGTTTTTGCCTTGTTTCATTTTTGACTACTTTGTAGGCCGTAAGGCCAATTCGTGCTCCCCGAGTCCGACCCTGGGTGCTACAACAGGCTAATCTCATAGCCAAGGCCACTATTTTGGTTTTTATTGTTTTATCATGTTGATTGGTGGTCTGCTTTACATTTTTCTTGTTGAGCTGATATCCCTCTAGATCCGGGTCGCAACGACCCTTGATCTATTATATTCACCCGAGTCTTGGTGATATTTCGGCTCATCAGAGGGTCCGGGTGTTAAAGACCGAATTTGGAAATGCAAGTTGGACTTGCAAGGCGGAATGAGTTCCCGCTTCTTTTTATCGGAGTCGCAAGTTCTCATATTATTGAGATGTGACAAAGATAGAAAAGGAGATCCTAGATCTTGCTTGAGATATAGTGGTAAGTATATCTCTTATTTTGAAAGACAATAAGGGAATAATCTTTCAAAATTGACATAGCAAGACAAATTTGATTTAAAATGCCTTGATCAAATATCTTAAAATGAATATATATTTATATTCTAATATAGTGCATTCTTAATTTCAGAAAATGAAGTCCATGAACCCACTTAGCAGGCTCCTCGAGGTCAAACAGTTGACCGGACCAAATTATTCGGATTGGATCTGAAATTTGGATCTTGTCCTATCTGCGGAGCGCGTCTCTTATGTGGTGACCAAAGACATGATTGCAAACCCTAAGACTACAGAAGATAAATCATATAATGATAAATATGATGAAGATCATAATCTGGCAAGGTGTTATATCCTTGGGTCATTGTCCATTGTGCTTCAGAAGCAACATGTGGAAATGAACCTTTGCAAAGAGATTATGCTGAATCTGAAGGAAATGTTCGGTGACATAAACTGCACACAACGTTACAACGTGATGAAGAGCTTATTCGCTGCAAGATGCAGGAAGGGACCTCTATTAGAGAACATGTACTCAAAGTGTTTGGGTTCCTCTCTGAATTGGAAACCCTGGGAGCCTACTTGGATTCTGACATGCAGGCTCATTTTATTCTCCTGTCGCTCCCTAAGTCTTTCAACAACTTTGTCGTGTCTTATCACATGAGCAAAGCTAATTTCACTAACGCTGGGCTGTTAGCTGCATTGAAATCTGCAGAAGACATCATGAAGAAGGACAACCCCTCTGCTAGTGCAATGGTTGCACAAGTGAGAGGAAAGCGCGGGCGGAGGCAAGGTTCTCGGAAGGGCCCAACCCATATGAGAAAGAAGAAGAATCAAGGAGTTGGTTCGTCTTCTAGTGCTTCCACATTTATGACATCGAAAAAGTCCGATGTCTGTCACTACTGCAAGAAATCGGGGCACTAGCGGCGTAACTGCCCGGATTACCTGAAGTCTAATGACAAAGGTAAAGCCCCAGCAGGTATGAAATCTACTTTCAGCATTGAAACTAGCTTTCTCGTTGGACGAGAAGGAAGTTGGGTTATATATTCTGGTGCTTCTGTTCATGTATTCAATGTGTTGCATTTGTTTCAGGAAACTAGGAATCTGGAGCAAGGGGAGATAGTCATCCAGATGGGATCTGGTGCAAGTGTTGCTGCAGTCGCCATCGGGACGTGCAGACTATCGTTATCTAGTGGTCGAGTCCTAGTACTTAAAGAGTGCCTTTATGTACATGAAGTCAAGAGGAATTTGATATATGTATCTAAACTTGTTAGACATGGATACTCCTTCCTGTTCTGTAATAAGTTAGTCATTAATCAATATGATAAATTTATTACGGAAGGTGTTCTGACTTCTGGTGGACTCTATGAATTGTGCATTGATGAATGTGTCATAAATGTCACTACCACTGATAATAGAAACTCTAAAAGATCCAGGGAAAATGGAAATCATTCGAATATGATTTGGCATCAAAGGCTTGGTCATTTATCTGTTGATAGGATCAATAGATTGATAAAGTATGGACCTTTAGATTTTATACATGTTCAATCTTTACCTACCTGTGAACATTGCATTCGAGGTAAATGACCAGCATGCCTTTCCTTAACAAGGTTACGAGATGTGAAGGTATTCTTGACCTAATGCATACTAATGTATGTGGTCCCTTCAGTACCGCGACTAGAAATGGATATCGATATTATTTGACGTTAATTGATGACCATTCGCGGTACAAGTTTATCTTCCTACTACGTCATAAATCTGAAACCTTTGAAAAGTTCAAAGAGTTTAAGGCTTTGGTTGAGAACCAAACCTATAGGAAGATCAAACGGATCGATCTTACCGAGGTGGTGAGTACCTCTCAAATGAATTCAAAGAATATCTTAAAGAGAATGGAATTGTCTCCAATCTCACTTCCCCTGGAACTCCCCAACTTAATGGTGTTGCTAAAAGACGCAACAGGACCATCATGGACATGGTCCGTTCAATGATGAGCAAAGCACATTTACCTCTTAGTTTCTGGGGATATGCAGTAGAGACTGCAATTTATATCCTGAACAAGATTCCTAGCAAGTCTGTACCCAAGACTCCTCACGAGCTTTGGTATGGTACCAAACCTAGTGTTAAACACTTGAGGGTTTGGGGATGCTTGGTTCATGCGAAGAACGTGAACACAAGTAATGTATAATATCACACTCGTGAGTGCCACTTCATAAGGTACGTTAAAGATGGTATTGGATACCAGCTTTATGACCCTGAGACTCAAAAGGTTTTTATCTCTAGGGATGTGAAATTTCTAGAGGATGATTTCCCTAAAGGTCAAGACAGAAATGAAGTAGAGGAACTCATTGAATCCCCTAAGGATTCTGAGATTCCTGAACCAGAAACTGAAGAAATAAATAAAGATGAAACACCCGTTCCTCTTCGAAGGAGTTTGAGGGTGGTTGCACCACCTAAAGGGTATGGATTCCATGTGTCAGGTGAAACTGACAATGATCCTTCTTCATTTGATGAAGCACACACGGATCATGACATGGATAGATGGATGCTAGCAATGAAGTCAGAAATTGACTCCATGCATAAGAATGGTGTATGGACCCTAGAGGATCCACCTAAAGGGGTAAAACCCATTGGGTGTAAATGGATCTTCAAGAGAAAGAGGGGACCTGATGGGAAAGTAGAGACTTTCAAGGCATGGCTCGTAGCGAAGGGCTACACACAGAGAGAAGTCATCGACTACATTGAGACGTTCTCTCCAGTGGCTATGCTTAAGTCCATCAAGACACTGCTAGCTATAGCTGCATCTCTTGACTACGACATCTGGCAGATGGACGTCAAGACAGCTTTCCTCAATGGATACCTCGAGGAGGATATCTATATGGAGCAGCCCCATGGCTTCATAGTTGAGGATGGTAAAGTATGCAAGATGAAGAAATCCATCTATGGGCTCAAACAAGCTTCTCGTAGCTGGAACATCAGATTTGATGAAACCATAAAGAGTTATGATTTTTTGCAGAATCCTGATGAACCTTGTGTGTACAAGAAGCTTAGTGGGAGCACCATTGTGTTCATTGTGCTTTACGTAGATGATATCCTTATCAGTGGGAATGATACAGGAATGATAATCAATGTAAAGATTTGGCTATCCCATACCTTCGAGATGAAAGATCTTGGAGAAGCCTCTTACATCTTGGGCCTAAAGTTGTTCAGAAACCGAGAAAAGAGAATATTGGGATTGTCAAAACATGGATACATCAAGAAAATTCTTGAACGATTCCTTATGGATAGTTCCAAGAAAGGATTCCTCCCCTTAGGACATGGTATCCATCTGTCTAAAGGGATGGCTCCTCAAAGTGTTGAGGAAAGGAAGGCCATGGCTGGATGCCCCTACGCATCAGCTGTAGGAAGCTTGATGTATGCAATGATGTGTACTAGGCCAGACATCTGCCATGCAGTGGGAGTGGTAAGTCGTTACCAATCCTGCTATGGAGAGAAACACTGGAATGCATTAAAGAACATATCAAATATCTGAGATGGACGCAAGATTACATCTTGTTCTATGGGGATGGTGATCTCCAAGTCTTGGGATATACAGATTCAGACTTCCAGTCGGATATTGATGATCAAAGTCGACATCAGGATTTGTATTCCTATTGAACGGTGGTGTTGTGAGCTGGAGAAGCAAGAAGCATGACACTACGGTGGATTCAACAATAGAAGCCGAGTACATTGCTGCATCAGATGCTGCAAAGGAGGCGGTGTGGTTGCACAAGTTCATCTTGGAGCTTGACGTAGTTTCCTCTAATACTCCCATCCCGTTACTCTGCGATAACACGGGAGCCATTTCCCCGGCAAAGGAACCCAGATGCCATCAAAAGAGCAAGCACATGGAAACCACATCATTTGGGAGATTCAAAAGCGTGGTAATATCATCATCACCAAGGTGGCCTCTGCTGACAACATTGCTGATCCCCTTACCAAACCTCTGGCACAGAAGGTTTTTGACCAACATGTAACGAGTATCGGTTTACGAATTGTACCTAAATGGTTCTGAGGGCTAGTGGGAGATTGTTAGACATGTGAGCTCTGGGCGAACCATTTTTACAATAAGTGTTATTGTAATATATATGTTTATCAATAAAAGTTATTGATGTTTCACTCCCTTCTGAAATTAAATGAATGAATGCACTATAAGGTCCCTATGTACAATTAGGGTTATATACCATGGTCATCTTGATGATCATATAGCCATTCATTCATTAAATGAATCATAGAGGCTGGTGTTTGTATGAATATCTAAGGAGTTAGATAGAGGAATCATCAAGCACCATCAAATGATTATTAAGAGATGATCTCCAGCCTGAGTAGGAGATGGAAATCCTTTCTCACATAAGCCGATATCAGACCGACCTCTTGATGCAGGTCCTCTGCTTGGGAATAGTGATTCGAAGGTGTCAGATTAGTTAGGTCAATGGGTTGACGTAACGAGATCGAGATAACCTAAGTCCTATGGTGAATGCTGTCACAGCATAGGCATACATCCTCTGACCAGAGACAGATGTATTGCTATATGTCTGAGTAAGTACATTTCACAGACCGATAGGTTGATGGCCTAACCAAGGTCTATACACCGGTGAGCTAGTGTGCATATAAGGGCATATGAGCAATACGATCTCTCAAAGGGATCATACATGTTCACTTATGAATCGGAAGACATGAGCTCACTCATGAGGTATTGGGACCGATCAAATTCCATGCATGGTCGTCATGCTTTGGAAGCATGACATGAATTTGAAGGTATGATATATGCTTTGGGAAAGCATATGATCGATACCGACTCCTAATGACCAATATTGAGAAACTTAGTGATTAAACCCTGAAGAAGACAGTGTAAAATTGATCTTAATCTTCAAGATGATCATGGGTCTTCCAATATGCAGGATGTACAGGTATTTGGAATACCTGAGGGTGATGTGATCATAAACGATTGTATAACCATGATGCTTCCATTCCGAGGGAGTGATGAAACAGGTCTGGATTTTAGTGACTCCTCTCAGTAGAGAAGCAATCTGATCTTGGTCCAAGTGTTGGACATTGGTCTGAATATGATTTAGATGCAATGAGAAGATTTGATTTATGGTCTTGATTTAAATCAAGCATCTGTGGGAGGTCTGTAAGATTTGGATTTGAGATGAGATCTCAACATCCAAGTCGCTATACGTGGAACAATACAATCGCCATCTCCTTATCTCCAAGTATCCGCGGAGAAAGCACATTATTCTTGAAGGGATTCAAGAATAATTCATTTGATGAATTACATATCCAAGCAAGAAGGACTTGATAATTAAATGAGATTTAATTATAAAGCATGATATGAATGAGATTCATATTGTGAGAATAATTATCCAAGATAATTAAATGGGATTTAATTATCAAGGATTGGAGAATATGGATAATACTATCCATGATATTTGTGTATTATAAATATGATTTATAATATACATATATTAAAGAGAGAGAAATTTTATAAATAACATTTGTTAATTATTAATGTGGATTGGATTCCCATTAATTAATTAATTGGAAATGCAATTTATAAATTAGTTTGGGTTGTGAATATAATTCACATATTTATCAGTGGCATGATTGAAATATTCACAAATTAATTTGGTGGTTTTTAATAATACATTGAGAAATAATAATATAAAATAAAAGGGAGATAAATAACCTCCAAATGAGGTGGCGTCACCAATGACATAGTCAAAGGTGACACCCCCTCAATTTTAAGAGGAAATTGGTTATCTCCCCTTTATTATATTATTATCTCTTGATAATTAATTTATGTTAAATTAAATTGTGTTGATAATGTTGCAACATATATTTAATTTAAATATAAATTAATATTGTTGGTTTTTTAGCCAACAACAATCTTGTCCATTGATTAATACATAGATCACCATGGCCGTTGGATCTATGTGTCCCATGGATTGAGATCCATTGGATCCTAAACTAATATAAAAGGAGGGTAACCTAGCCTTTCATGGTACATTACCAAGAGTTGTAGAAGTCTACTACTCTCTCTCTCTCTCTCTTTCTCATTCTCGCCTACCCTCTCTCTCTATTAAAGGTGGCCTTCCACTTTGTGCATTGAGAAGGAGAGTCTCTCTCCTTCACCCTCGACGACTTGAGGATCTCCTTCTTCTTTGGGGTGGCTTGCTCTAAAGGAAGACGACGGATTTCGTTTGACGAAATCAGGGGATTCATTGCTTGGATCTTCATCGAGGATTGCAGTAGGTTCGCGTCTCATCATCGCGCCCGCAAGTGCATTCTTCGTGGATCGGACTTAAGACAGGAGGATCTCTTGTTTGGGATCTCACGATTATAACCACGCTCCAAGAGGTATTCCTTATACTTTGTGGTTTGATGAAACGATCCGAGAAATGTTCTCGTGATCATGTGGTTTCATCACTTGTTGAAAATTTTTAATTTTCGCCGCATCCGGCGACTAGTGCGACTAGTTGCCCCGATTGCATACGATGCGATCGACACGCTTCCGTGATGCACTTGAGGATTCTCAATATCCTTCATCACTTTATTGTATATCTGCTCTCGTTTACCTTCATCCATCTCCCATTTCGCCCATCCACCCCATTCTCGTGTGTGCCTTGCTTAGGACGTACTTTGTCCTAAGTATAGAGGGGGTGGACGAGCCGAGTGTTCACGCTTCATTCAGTTTCATTACTCATGTTGTTGCCTATACTTAGGGCTTCTTTTACCCTACATATAGGGGGAGTGATGTGTACATCCTTTTCTATCTTCTTCCATCTTCACATCTCTTTTCTTCTTTTCTTCTTTTCCTTTTCTATTTCTCTTTCTATCGAAAAATATATCTCCCTTTTTTGTCAGTCTTCTATACGTAGGATGTACTTTGTCCTAAGTATAAGGGGGTGTGTACCCCGATTTTCTTTCATTTGTTGATCCTCTCCCATGTCTCCTCTTCTTTCCTTTACATAGGGATATCGTACCCTAAGTATAGGGGGAGACAGTCTGAGTACAATTTGTTCATCCCCAACCTTTACCCTCCATGCTTTGTGTATAGTTTGTTGTACTTAGGATTATTTGATCCTAAGTATAGGGGGGACGGTCAACCTCATTTATTCATTCCTTCCATATTCATTTATTCTTTAGAGTTTTCTATACTCAGTACGAGTTATGTCTTCTCTTTTCTATCTTATCTATGATGATATAGCTCAAGCTAAGTATAGGGGTCATATATACTTCATATACCTTAGCCATAACTCATACTTTCGTATTTTTATTAATAGTTATGGCTAAAATTCTTTAAAATTCATTACATTACCTAATAAAAAGGTGTTGATTATTCCTCAAATTGTTTTGGTGTTTACTGATTAATAAATTAGATAAAAAACATTTTTTGCAAAAGTTTGAAAAATAGTTTGAAAATCTTTTTGAAAATTTTTTGAAAACTATTTGAAAAATATTTTGTTAAATATTTTCAACCTTTATAAAAATTTTTTTTGGTTTAAAATTTCATTCTTTATGTGAAATAAAATGTTTGAAAGATCGATTTGCAAATATTTGGAAAATGGTTGCAAAAATATTTGAAAAACCTATATATACTGTTCGAAAACCTTTGCAAAATGATTTTCAAATGTGTAAACGTTTGTAAAAGCTCTTTGTAAAAAATATTTTGGACTATAATTTTCCAAAATGTTTGTAAAACAATTTTTCAAATAAGTTTGAGGAAATATGCATCACCCAAAATTATTTATTAGTTTTATATATCTATAAAAATGACTTCTTATCCCTTGTAAATTCTTAAAAGCCTAATTCTTGTAAATATAAGATGTATACCCGTGTAAATATTTGTCTAATTTTTATCCAAAATCTTTCATTTTAAAAAATCACAAAAACATTTGATAAACCTTAAAAAATACCAAAAACATTTGAAAATCATTCTGAAAATATAAAAAAATTTATATTTGCATCATCTTTTCAAAAATCCATAAAAAGTTCAAAACATTGAAAAATTGCATCACAAAAATATTTTCTGCATAGCATTTGCACAACATTCACATTTTTTGGATTGAGTTTGATAATTGAACAAGTCTAAGTAAAATGTGAAGATTGGAGCTTGGTTGGACCTTAAATCTACCTAATTAACATGAACCTTATATGAGCTGGAATTGAGGTACTTCAGGTCTAGTTGACTTAATTCTTTGGGGATCATGAAACTTGGTTCAATGGATTCTTGACTGCCTAAGTAGAGTATTTCAGAGCACACACATGGTTCCTGTTGATGATGACCTAACTTGGACACTTGCACCTCTGGCTCAACTCAGTTGGAGTTGTAAGGGGATTGGATTTGCCAGTATGAGAAGCACACAAATGGAAACATTAGTCCCCGTCTAGGGAGGGAAGTGCACCCCAACCTGTCTAGTGGAGTTGATCTCTAAAGACAGGAGAGTGTAGGTTGCAATAATCTTTCAAAAGAGGGATATCCTGCTGGATCAAGAAGAAAAACTCCTTATGTAAATTTTGTTGTAAATATTATTTCAAAAAAAAGAAAAGTAAAAAACTCCAAAAAATGTGGACAAGTCTGATTGAAAATAAAATTCATGTCGGAGTGTATATATTTGTATAGTCAATAAGAAAGCTTGAGCTTCAGAATCAAATTATGTGAGCCTATAGCTGGATGACTTGACTACACTGGTCTTGCATCCTAGGATAGGTAGCTACACTGGCTACCGTCCATTATTCTCTTCACCCCCTCCTCTTGAGCTGGTTGTCACTTGAACTTAGAAGGGAATACCCTGCTCCTCAAGGAAGGAGTTGCTGAATTGGGGAATCACTGGGTTGTCATACTAGAGAAGTCAGTCTCTTTGTCATTTTAGTTGAGGGGGGCCACCATAACTTACACCATACAAGTCAGATTCACAGTTATAAAGTTTTGCGTATGAGTTGAAGATTTCTGACGTGGTTATTGAGGAAACTTGAGCAGAATTTGGGATTATCGAAGGCTGTTGGATTTCAAATCCGATTCCCAATAAGGTTCCGCCTGCACTAAAATTTCAAAGGTCCAACATAATCTCCAAACTTTGATTTTGTAAAGACAAGTTTTATAATTAAGCTTAATCCATCTTCTTTCTTTTTCTTTTCTTTTGCTTTCATTTTCTGCACTTATTGCACAAGTGTTTGCTAGGGACTAGAAAAGGCAAGTATGAGGGGAGGGGGTGATGAATCTCCATTTCATCACCTTTATTCTATTATTTTGTGCTTAAAAACCCAGTAAATGCATGTAAACACTCTTAATTCATGCAATTTAGCATTCATGTATTGTTGTGTATATAGTGTATAAAATACAGTTTTTAATACGAAAATTATAGAATAAAAAAAATAAAATAACAAGAATAAAATATAGAAGATATTTTATGATCCGAAACCCTGAGACCTAGGTTTCTCGATGACCGGATCGACAAGGAATAAAGTAGGGAGAGATAAGGGTCAAATTACAATGAAAAATCCCCTTTATTTGTTCATTTTGTTCATTTTTGGGACCCTTTTATTTTTCCTCTTTTTATCTTCAAATAAAGAGACTTGAAAATGAAAGTTGTAGATAATAAAATATAGAAAAAAATACAAAATTTAGTTTATAAAAAAATAGTATATGTGTAAAAGATACAATCTAATTAAGTTTCCAAAATCCAAACTACCCATACCCGTATCTCTCAAATAAAAACTCGAAATATATCAAAATCACTTTTAATTGCACATAACTTTTAATAAGATATTTAATAAAGGTGGTTTCATATTTTTTGGAGTTAAGGTGTGAAAGTTAGGTTTTGGACCCCTATTGTATAGTTTCCTGATTAAAATAATCATTTTATTCATTATTAATTATTTTTATAGTTTTTTTATTTCTATAAATTTTTAAATATTATGACTATATGTACATATTAAAACAAGAATAAAAACATCAAGAAACACTAAAATAAAATAGGTTTATAAAATTCATAGATGAAATACCTATAACTATACCTACATACATAATACACCTATTTATTTATGTATATAAAATATATCAAAAAAATATAATATATATAAGTATATAAAATAATTTATGATTTTATAATATAATAAACTAAAATAATAAAATTAAAATAAAAATAAAAAAATACTTAAAAATATAGATGAATATACCTATATTCTAACCCTAAAAAGTAACTTGTAATTATATACCTCAAAAATAATTAAAAATCATAATGAAATACTTTATAAAATAAAAAACATCTTTTATTTTAGAACTTTATTTTAATAAATCATATATTATTTAATATTGAATTTATAAACATTTTTAATCAGATTTTCCTGGTTAGTGCAGTAGACCAACCAGGGCTATCCTTTAGTTGACCGTAGGTCAATCGTACAACTTTCCCCCTCCACCATTCTAATAGATCACGAGGACCCTTCTTTCTCAATTTTTTCACGTAACATGCGTTGCTCAAGAGAGATTAAACCCTTCATAAGATCTCCTCTCTGCATATTCCTGATCCATGCCAGCTCCATATCCCGTCACATATCTTCCTCGTTTGATATGTATCTCGCCTTGAAGATCACCCCATCATCTATTGCATATATTTCCACCTCCACCATTTATGCAAGGTTGGTTGAGTTTTTCCCTTGTGTTGGACCCCTTAGAGAGCCTTAGGTCAAGCCCTTGTGATAGGAGGTGCATGTCTGTTCTTCGCAATGAGGATGGAGCAAGGAGGAGCTCCATCCGGCCACCTTCGCTGGTCCCAGCATTGAGGTTTCATCTCTTGGCCTTGTGCCAATTGAGGTCTGTTCTTTCATGAATTTCTAACTTAGCAATAGTCATAGGTTGATTTCTAGTATGTGTTCCAGTGTTTAATCCTTAGATCTAGCCTAAAAAGCCCTGGTTGGAGTTCGCTCTGACCACCACTATTCACACTTCTCCCTACCACCATTCCACCTCTATTCCACCTAATAATTGCCTAGAACCTTCTCCTTCATCTTGCTGTGCTTTTAAACTTCTTTGCAAGGTCTGGAGGGCTCCATTTGCGAAACATCGTCCGCATGAACTAGGGCCCAATTAGAGCACCGCCACTGGACAGATCTGGACGACCTGGGCCTCTTTTGACGTCACCATCCGACATGGAGGAGATACAGGAGCATCATGAAGCCTCTAGTATAGGGATTGGGGGTCGAAGACGAGCTCAACACCTGATCGAAACTCGGCTCGGCCGAGTTCTTCTTTTGTTATTCCACCTTCATCCTGTGCCCTCGGATCAAGAACGACTCCTCATGCGCTCCACATGTCTTCGGATTAGCCTCGCCATCATCTATCGATCCTCTTTTGAGGATCTAATCGCCACCGTCCGCATCAAAGGGGTATCTGGCATCGTGGTGGTGCCACATGGAATAAGTGTGAGGCACATCGTCGTCCGATGGCACCTCTTTGGGGGTAAATATCACACTCTATCCCCCCACTTTTGTGTTTTTATTAGTCAGTATTGTAAATATTTTATTTAGTTATAAACTTTTAGTGAATTTGCATTTAGGAACCCATACTTTACGGTAATACATTCTGGTCCTTACTAACGCATCTAACGTGCTCGTTTACGTGAGGTGCGCGTATTTTTGCAGGAAGGCCCTCATACCTTTACCTATTTGTATTTTTAAACTTTGAACTATATATTTTGGTGAATTTGCATATGAGATTTCAACTTTTATTTTCTTTGCAAATACGTCCATGTCAGTTTAACAATTTTTGGTGTATGTTTTATAATTTTTAAAAATAGTAGATATGCTATTCAATCACGAAAAATATACTTAAGCTCCTGTGTTCTTTCATTTTCACACCCTATAGTAATTTTAGCATTTTAGAACTTTTATCTATTTTATAAAATCCCAACAAGCATAAAAAGCCCCTGATTATAGTATAAAATCCATAAAAAATACAAATCTTCTTGAAAAATTCCAAAAAATGTGTGCTGTATTTATTTAGTTATTTCACAACTTCAGACAAAAATCACTAAAAATTATAAAAGAAAACCCCAAAAAATAGAAAAACACCTAAAACCTTTATAAAAATTTATAAAATTCTCAAAAATTCCAAAAAATCTATTTTATGTTTTATATTTTTTATATTATTATCTATATATAAAAATTAATTTGGAGCAATTTTAATATTGTTTGGTAATTTCCCCCTCCATTTTAATTTGGCCTATTAATTTAATCCCTTATTTAGGGTTTTTTTTAAAAATATATAAAAATTAGTGAAAATTGTTAAAGTATTACGAAAATAGTAAAATAATTAAAACCCAAAAATATTTTATTTTCTCCATTTTGATTATTTTTGTTAATATTTGTATTTACCCCAGTCTATATTGTATATATATCCTATATATAGATTTATATATAAATTAAAAGAAAATAAAATATAAAAATATAAAATTGAAAGAAAATAAAAAACAAAATATAAAAATATAAAATCAAATATGAAATATAAAACATAAAATTAAAACCCAAAAAAGACACATAGATAAATACTTCATAATCACAATTTTGCATTCACTTGCCCAATTTATCCTATTTGCACCTTGCATTCGACACTCTACACATTCTTGCACACTATACACATCTTTGTTGTAGAGTTAAATAAACTAAATTTTAACTCCACACCTTTATTTCATTTCTTGATTATTTTTTTGTGGGTTAATTATTGATTAATTGGGGTTTCGTGTGAGGTCATCTCAACAACTATTGATCCGCCATGTGGATTAACACGACTTCCGCAAAATCTCGATTATCAGTAAGATGGGATAGACATCTTCCATTAGTAAGGTTTACTTATAATAGCAATTATAATTCAAACATCAAGGTGGCTCCCTATGAAGCATTGTATGGTAGACCTTGTCGATCATCCACTACTAGAGTGATTCTGACAAGAAACATATTTTGGGATCTAAATTAGGTCAGACTAGAAAGCACCTAACTAGGAAGAGATTGGTGGCAGCTCGAAGTGGATATAAATCTTATGTTGATCATCGTAGAAGAGAGATAGGTTTTGTAATCGGAGAGCATGCATTTTTTGAAAATCATTCCAGCAAAAGGTGTCTTCCGATTATAGGACCTTTTAAGATTCTGAAATAGATAAGAGAGATGGGTATGTATTGCATTACCACCTCTATACTAGAAGTTACACACTGTATTTCACGTGTTGTGTCGAGGAAGTACACTACCGACCCTTTTTTATATCATCGAACACAACATCCTCGATATTCAACCCAATGTGACCTTTAAAGAGAAATCAATATAAATCATTGATTGAAGAGACCACCAGCTTCATCAATGTTCAGTTCCAATAGTCAAATTCCTTTGATAATAGCATCCGAAGGTGGGAGCTGGAAACTGAAATGTGAGAGAAATATCCACAACTTTTCAATATGTTCTATTACTAAGAAATTTCGCGGATAAACATTTTTAAGGGTGGTATATTGTAACTACTTGAAAAAAACTCCCCAATAAAGTTTCATTTATCCCAAACGCCTTTATCGACATATTAAAAAAACAAAAATAAATGATAATAAAAGAGAATGAATATTCATAATTATCTCCTTATAAACAATAATAACAAGCTCTCGCCCTTGACCCAACTTCACCCTCTTTCCCTATTCACGTGGAAAGAGAGAGGGGGAGGGGGTCCTTATCGAGAGATTCCTCATCGCAAGAGACATCAACTTCATATCGGAGGAGAGTGCGAATACATGACTGAAAGGACCCACATCGATCGTTGCAGGGAAAGGCAAACTTTGGACCTAAGATATGTGTCATCCTGGGGATTATACATATGAACAAAGATCGTATCTGACATATGATCTCTAAATGTATGTGACAGTTTTGCAAGACAATACTTATATCTAATAACTTAATTTGAGACAATAGGATACTACTTATGCATAATGATCTTATTAGGTGCTGAACATTAGGATATGCACTATATTATTGCATCTATGTTAGAGGTGTATTGTCAAATTTGATTGCATGTATTTTTCACGATTATTCTACGGAAGTACATGTCATGGAATCAATTGTGGCTAATGCTATTGGTTTTTGGATTTTTATATACTTATATCCCTTAAACCATAATTTTGACTACATAAATGACTGTGACATGAAAAACATTCGGGTTAAGGTATCATAGGAGTTCTCTCTAATGTAGAAAGGGCTACTTAAGAGGTAGAGCCACCTATACAAAGACTACATGCAACATACATCACCACTATTTACTTGGAGTAAATGTTGGGTCACGTCGCAACAAGAGAAATATGAATATAGTGGGGGAAGATGTAATACCACGAAATAGTCAAATTCACAAAGAGTAAATGTAGGTTATAAGAGGCGGAGAATACTTCTTCATATTAAGTTAACTAGTTACATCGAAATAGGAGACTAGGGAGCAACAAGCTACATCGCCAGTCCTTTTTGAATTGCAAAACCAATCCCTCTAAACACTACATCCATAAACCTAGGAACCATATTATTACCGCTCATAACTTTTTGGACCCTATTCAAAAGCTCAACAGCTTCTAGTACTAAGAAATCAAAAGTATCAAAATCAAAAGGGATGAATGTATGTTGATTCTCAATGCACGTTTTTTCATTCTTCACCACTTTTGCTGAGGCAGATTTAATGGTAACATGTCCCGTTGTCAAGGTCCCACTCTTCAACCTCACCATCAGAGAAACTCCTGTCAGATATACACAAGCATGTTTTCCTCCGACCTATCCAAAATTCAAAATATAAACATGTTTAGCTATGGATCTTACCTCCTGTAGACCAGTTAGAAAGTGTACAGGCACCTATTTCTTAGCAGCAACACATGCACATCTGAGTGCATCAAATAAAATATCTCTAATAAGATTGTGTTTGTACTTAATATCTGGAAGCTCACTAATGAATTGCATGATCTCAAAAAGTGTCTAATCATGCCTTATGGAAAAATGGATATATCTCATGAGCTGGAAATAAAGAAATCATGAGATGATATCTGAGGATACTGCAATACTCCATCGGTGACATGTGTAAATCAATTCCGTCAATACGAATAGCAAGGAGAAAATCTTGAGTATGATCAACTTGAAGACACTGAGAATTTCCTTCCATCTAATGATCATGCCAAATTTTACCTCCATGTCCTCAATTATTTTGCTAAAAAAGACACTTGTCAAAATATTTTGGGTCTTTGGAGGGGCAGTGTCCATTATAGATAAATAATTGATGTCGAATGAGTGAATCATGCCATAAAGTCGAAGAAGAGCATGATTAAAGACCGAGGCCATCCTGTGTCCTTTCTAGAAGAACAACTAAGCATGGAGATTACTACTTGACAACTTAGACTAAAGCATTTTGGGTGATAGTAAATGTGTCCATTTGGACCAAACTAATAAGTTGCAAGGATCAATTTTGTTCGATAACGGTCTGCGAACCTAAACCCAGGAAGTTATATTTATGTTATACCTTCATCATCTTTGAGGATCACACATATTAGGTAGGTTTTGTATTTTTTTCAACTTGAGATTTTTAAGTCCTCACTTGTAATTAATTCAGAACATACCTCTCATGCTTCGGAAGGGATATCATAAGCCGATACATCTATAAATGGCATTAAAGATTACAACTATGCTTCATCTACATTTGACCATCACTAACGAATCCATAGAAAAATTAATCCTAGTCGGGTGGATGGACGTCCTCTAAGATATAATTTATATGGTTCCAATTTGTGAAGTTGGGCATCACACGATTTAAATATGTTATTGAAACTAGACCAGAACTACAATTTTACCCGTTTCGTTAATCGATTTTGACAGTGCGGTTTTGGTTCAACCACCGATCCAATCAACTACTTGCAACCTGATTTAACTCAGTTCAATTGAAATTGAACGAATCAACCACGATTCAAATTTTAATTTATAAAATGAGTATTGAACTCATGACTTCTGGTTACCTATTACAAAGTACCAACCAACTACTTCACCTTAACTTCTTTAAATGGTTGGCTAATATAATTAATCTATTATTATTTGGAGTATTTATTTCAAACCAAGATTTTAAAAATCAGATCGGATGTTAAACTAACCAGTCTTCTATTTGGTCCAACTGGATCAGACCATCGGTCCAAATCGATTGGACTGATGATGATGTTGGCATGATGTTGATGAATCTGCGAGTAGTCATCTTTATTCATTTATTGTAACTTAAAATCCATTATAAAGCACTTGTATATAATATTAACTCCATGTTCTTACTCATGGGCATCTGTGTGTAAATATTGTATATTTGTACATTATTTTAACCTAAAATAAATAATAAAGAAAGAAAGAAAAAATAAATAAAAGAAAAGAAGACTTTATATATGTATTATATACATGCTGACCCAAACCCCGAGAATATCAAGACTTGACATGATCGATCAGGAATAAAGTTGGAGGAGATAGGGTCCTTAATCAGAAAATCCAAAAAAATGTGTGTGTTGTAAATTCTTCTTACCTATTGTGTATATTTGTATAAAACTAAAATTATTTTATTTGTATATAAATTGAACTTAAATAAAAAATTTTCAAATTAAAAGTTGCATAAAAATGTTTGTTAAATAATAAAAATAATTGCACAATGAAAACATGTATATAATAAAAGTAACCACATCCGGAAAAAGCCATTAAGCGATAATTGAAAGATCAATTTCATCTCCATATGAACTCAGATTGAACCAAACTCACTTCTAATGTATTCTAAATTGAATTATCTTTAAAATAACTATGATTTCATAATTTTTGGAGTTACGGTTGAAAAGTCAATTTTCTCGAGTGGTTCGTGTAATTTTGTCATTTATTTGTACATATTATACTTGTAAATATTTGTAAATAATTTTACTAATTATTTAAAATAAAAATAAAAATAAAAGAAAAATAAAATAAAAACTTTAAAACAAAAAACTAGTTTCCTTATTTAACCTTGAAAATAATGTACTATATGTATATAGTTTATCTATATACTTAATTTTCTAAAATAACTACCACACAAAAATAAAAAATTAACATTTTTTTCAAATAAATAAAGGGATGGAAATAGAAAAATAGGTTACTTTTTGTAAATATTTTTTAACACTTATCTTTTTACTTTATCTCATTTCAATTTTTCTTCTCTCTTATCTCTTATCTTCATCGAAAAATTCAAAAATTCAAATGTCAATTCCTATCTTTTCTATTAAAATGGCTCCTTGTCCCTCTTTTCAACTTGATCAATTTTTGTGAGAGGAGACCGATCTCTGAGAGTCTTCTTGTCGCAGAAGGGTGCCTAGCCTCCGAGTCGTCTGGTGATAGTGAGTCGGCCTTCGTCGAGGCAAACACAATATTTTTTCGCTCCTAAGGTGAGATCCATCCGTTTCTTATTATTTTTCATCAAGATTAACCTAAGTTTAATTTTTTGTATTTTAGTTTCATCATCAAATTTTTATATAGATTTTAGAATCCATCACAACTTGATTCTTCTCCACCGATCTCGATTTTTCATCTCACATCTCGATCTCTCCACGTTCCTTTTTACCTATCAAGATCTCTCAACTCCGGCCACACACGATGGTGGGAGACTCGAATCCATTCCCCATTTTCATCGGATCCCCGCTCATGCATTCCATTTTGATTTTGGGACCAAGTCGTCGTGGTCGTGTCCTAATTTGTCTATAAAAGAAAAGAATAAAAAATAAAAAATAATATGTTTTCTTTTAACATTTGTTTTGCATTTTTAAGTAAAAAATTAAAATAATAATTAAAAATAAGTTATTTACAGTTTCTGTTTTGTTAAAAAATAATAAAAAAGTTTTTTTATTATATAGTTTCTATTTTTGTAATCAATGAATAAAAAACTGCCAGGCGCCTAAGCCTAGCGGGCGCTGCCCTACAGCCGGTCGCCGCCGACGTACACGTGCAGACCATCGCGCAAGCGTCGCCACCTCCCTCGGTCATGTGTTGGATGAGGCACTCCCGTCGCCACCACCCGTCGCCATCCTCTCCTCCATCAGTTCGCACGCCAGTGTGGCCGATTTCTGCCGCCGATCTGAAACTTCCGTGGAGCATCGTTGCCCTCCACGTTGCGTGAGTGCCCGCTACAGCCCTCCTATGACTCTCAGCTCTGTGCATTGCCAGATCGCCTACCGTGAAGCCCTCAGCCGCGAGCAAGCCGCACAACCATCATCCTCTTCCAGGGAACCATCGCGGACTTCCACGCTCTGTCGACCGCGAGCAGCCACCGTATGCCACGCGCATACCCCTCCCTATGCGGCGACACTCCCTTACGCCCCGAATGCTTAACAACAAAGCAACGAAGAGAACCCTAGGTGGGGGTATTAAAAAAATTGGAAAAATATCAACTATGACCCTACACTCTAGAGCCTAGCACGTGCGTTGCACGTACACTTTGGGAAAATTGTAAGCAAGCTCCCCCCATTTCTAAAAAATGCAAGAGGATCACTTCCAACATTCAAGCACGTACATAACACATTTTTCTTGGGGAATTATCGCTTCAAGCCCTCTATTTTATTTTTGTCATTTATTTGATGCAAAAACCTTGAACAAATTGCATTCTAGTCCTTCTATTCCAGACTTTATATTCTTGCTTACTTTTTATTAGAATAAATAACATTTGTGCTCAATAAATTCTGCAAAAATTTGCATTATCTCATGTTTAGTTGATCTATCTATAGTAGTTTTTGCATTGCATTTTATCATCATTTGTTATTATTTAAAAATAAGAAACACCGTCTTTTTCTCTTCCTACATTAGTTCTTTTCAAAATCCAAAAAAAATGAAAAATACTAAAAATTTTATAAAAATCATAAAAAATTCTACAAAAATTCAAAAAGCGTGTTTTTAGTTCATATTTATAGTACTTGCATATATATCATACAAAAATAGTTGGCAAGAGTTTTGGGCATTAAAATAATTTTAGGTTGCAAATTACTCTAGACTGTGCAATATTTCTCATTTTTGCCACTGTTTGATTTTTAGAAAAATACAAAAACATGTGAAAATTCTACAAAAACTCCCAAAAATATTTCAAAGCTCTTAAAACCCAAAAATATCTCTTCGATTTTTTTGAGCATTTTTGATATAATTAAAAATACAAAAAGTGTGTGGTGTGCGTATTTCTTATCTTGTGCATATTGTTCCTTATTTTTGAAATTTTAAAAAAAATTGCAAAATTAAAATCATTAAAAATTTGAAAATCAGAAAGTAGAAAATATAAATAAAAAATAAAAAGAGAAAAATTCCATAAAAACCAATGATAGTATGCCTTTGAGATTGATTTCTTCTTTTTCTCTTAATTGATTTTTCGTCGATTATTTGAATAATTCTCGGGAATTATAGCCTCCCTGAGTTTGATCAAGTCCGCTATACAAATAAATAAGTAACAAAAATTTCTCTTGCTTTATTATCCTCTTCTGTTAATTTTGCAGCTTGAGAAGAAAAAAATTTGTTTGTTTATCACGAGATTATTTGGGTCAACTACACTTTCATATATCATTTAAACCAAAACCAAAGATCTCGAGTCAACAAAATGACACCGTTGCCGCTGAGGCACAGCGAGGGTAGTTAGGATTCTCTTTTGACCTACTATTCTTGGTGGTAAATATCTGTTTATATTTTACCATTTACTCCATTATTCATATCCATTGCATTCATTTCATTATTTGTGCTCTTATTTTTATAATCGTGTTTCGTACACATTCTCTCTTTTCTTTTTATTGTAAGGACTCGCGGAGCAAAGGAGGTGATCATAGGAGAGACGAAGCACCCAAGCAAAGTAAAGACGACTTGATTCATCTCGAAGCCGCAGGAGAGCGCAGGAGGAGGAAAAGAAGATTTTGAGAGAGACCATCATTTGCAGCATATATAGTTTTTATTAATTTTAGCATTTGAACTCTTGTAAACGGACATTCATTAGCTACGGGGCCTGTTTCGTCAAGTGTCCGTGCACTTGGGACCTCACCGGATTTGTTTTCATTGCCTTTATTTTCTTTGTTTCAGGGATTTCGTGAGCTACCTATTGATTGCTTTAATTAATATGCTTGAGCCAGATAATTTATTAGGTCCAAACACCCTATATAGAGTAGAGCGTAATTGGACTTAGTCAAATTTAATTGGTTGTTTCATGTTAATAGAAGCTATCATGTAGGACGGTTCACTTGCATCATACATGGTAGTTTACTTTTCTGTATTTAAATTCTCCGTAGATCATTTTGCATATAGAGTGCTGGCGACAAGGTACGTATCTCATTTTTAATCGTGCATTGACATTTTTTATCTCCTTCCTTGTTTTCACTCACATAAGTTAAAAAAAGAATTTTGACACTCAATAGATGATTTATTAAAAATATTTAAACCAAGTGACAATTGCTTAAAATATGGGGCTGCTAAAGAAAACTCGACCATAAAATAAACACACGGAAAAATCATTGTTTTGGGGAGAGTAACCCCCTCATTGTTTGGTTTATATGCAGCAAGAGAACGACCCACATACTAGGATAGAACCACGTCCGAACTCTTTTCAGACTATTGTCTTGGGTTAGTCGTTCTCCAGTGAGCATCTCTCTAGTAGCCAATAAAACAGCCCGCGACGTCCTTAGCGGCTTGAATTGATTGAGTAGCCGGTAAACGGTCTGCAGATCATACTGACTGGGAAAGTTCTAACTTTGGAATTAGACCAGTCTTCTGGGAGCATTGGGTTCCTAACAACTCTTTTTAACTGTTATGATAGATTTTATTCTCACCAAACTCTAAAATTCACAAGATAATTGACCGAACCTTCATGGTCTTCACGTTGATGGGGGTTTGTATTGTGTTTGATTGCTTGTGTGCATACTAGATCCTTCTGTGCATTTGCACCTTTTTCTTCACAACTTTTAACTTGACCCTTGTGCTCTCCCAATCATTTTCTCTTGTTTCAGAGATGACCGACATGAGTTATTTTAATCCTATCTTTGTGGATCCCTCGTACCCTCTAGCCGATCCACCTTCCTTTTTCCAAGAGGACCTTCCTCCTTATTCTTGTGTACATCTGCCTAAGCTATTATTTCAGGAGTTGGAGGACTTTGATTCTCACCCACCCTCATCCCACTAACCCGATCTTGGGATTTTGGATTCACCTTTCATGTTGTCCGCACTTGAGACCTTGAACCAGATGATAGAGCATATGAATTTGAAGACTATCGATCTATTTAGCATCAATAAGAGCCAGAATGTTGTTACACTATTTGAGTATATTGATTCACTTGAGGATAATTACGAGAGTTTATGATCGCCTAAAATACAAAAAATGAGAAAAATTAAAAAAATCCAAAAAGAATCCAGGAGACACATTGTTGATTCATTTTGTGAGGAGAGGGCACCCATGCCAAACCATTTTTACACACAGTCATTCATCGCATGTCCCACATTTGACCCCAAGAATGCCACTGTATAGACTGCTCTTGGAAATCCTCGTGTATATGATGATTCCGATCTCCTCCCTTGTATAGAGGGGGTCCATAAATTCAAAAAACATTAACTGAACCTGAAGTGGTGGCCTCTATTCATGAGATCATTAAAGCCCAAGTTCAACATGCCATGACAGATTTATTTACTCCTTAACACAAGAAGAGAAAGTGGAGGAGAAGATCTGAGCATCACATCTTGACCATGGCCATTGCCTACGCCATCTCTCACCATCCACATTTTAAGAAAAGGAGCACTACCATACCTCTTGTGAGTTGCTCCATCTCTGACCGTTCTAGTGATAGCACTCTACTTGACGGCGGTTTTTTCAATCGATATAATACCCTTCTCTATGGTACATTCTCTTCATCTTAGGACTCTCAAGAAAATCAGGATGATAGTTCATATTGTTGATGGATCTATTAAGAGGCCGAAGGGTATTCTAGAAAATGTTCATTCTTATTAAGGGCATGAAATTCACTTCTAATTTTGTCGTATTGCCCATGGAGATGTCCACCCCTGTGGAGAACCCCCCAATCATCTTGGGACAACCTTTCCTCGCCTTTGCGAGAGCCGTTATTGATTATGGATCAGGAGAGATTCGCTTCCCTTCTGATGTAGGGAGCGATGTGTTGATCACTACACCCATTACTGACCAGAGACTTGCATTCCATGAGAGTGTGCCTGTGTTAGCCAATCCCAAGGACTTTGACCATGATGATACTACCATAGATTTTTGTTGTATGATGGATGATACTGAGACCAAGAATTCCTCTTCAAGGAGGAGGCCTTGGAAAGCATATATCTTGGAGTTCCCTCTTCTGATACATGGTGATGCATTAATGACATCCACAGGATTTACACAATAGATACCCTAGAGTGGAAGGAAAACTCTGAGACTAGACATGACGGACATGATTTGATTACTTTCACTGATGAGTTCATTCCTATTCACCCTGATTTAGATGAGACTGAAAAGGCCGAATTTGATTTGATTGCTTTTATAAAGGAATTCGAACCTTTTGATAAGGATGATAATTTAGGTGAGGCTCACCAGGATGGAATTGATCTTACTTTTTCGGATATTGATTTCTAACCTTTTTACTTTGATATTTGCGAGACTTCCCGAAGGATTTGTGTTGTTCATATTTGTCCTGTTCATTACTCGTGTTGTTGCCTATACTTAGGGATACTCTACCCTAAGTATGGGGGGAGGTGATTTTGTTCATATCGCATTTTTTGTGTTTTTCCACCGAGTATGTACATTCTCTTCATCGGTTTCCTCTTTTGTACACTCTACTATACTTAGGATCACTTGATCCTAAGTATAGGGGGATCACCGACTTCTCTTATTTCTATCTTTTCTTCGAGTCATTATATCATAGGAGTCTTTTCACTTTTCTATACTGAGCACAAGTTATCTTCCTTTGTCGCTCTCTGGTCACTATGAGGACAAATCTCGAGCTAAGTGTAGGGGGTGTAGTATATAATGTATATATACTTTAGACATGACTCGTACTTTTAAGATAATTATTTTGGGGATATGTGTAAAATTTTGTAAAATCTACATGCATATAAAAAACACAAAAAAGCAAAAAAAACAAAAAAATACTAAACAAAACAAAAAATGTTCTTTTCACATATGCATCATTTATTTAAAAATTGCTTTCTTTGCATTGTTCATATTTTCTTTCATTTGCATGTGCATTTTTCAGGATAGTATTGACATTTAAACTAAGTTTGGAATAAAATTGAAGAATGGAGCTTAGTTGGACCTTAATCCACTTAATTTAAGAGGAATCTTATAAGAAATGGAGTTAAGACTTTTCAGATCCTAGTGACTTAATTCTTTGAGTCCATAAGACTATGTTCACATGTCATCTTGAGTAGTCTAAGTAGAATATTTAACAACACATGCATGATTCTTTCAGACCGTGACTTATCTTGGACAAGCACTCTACACGTAGCTCTTCATGGATGAGGTAGTGCGGAAGCAGAATCTTTTGGCTTGGGGTAGCATACGAGGGTAGTACATCTAGACGGAACCTCTCGTCTTCCTCTAGGGAAGGAAGTGTGTCTCAACCTAGTCTAACGATGTTGAGGTCTAAAGATAGGATGCTGTGGGGTTGCAATAATGCTTCAAAAGAGGAATAGTCTACTGGCTCAAGAGGAAAAACTCCTTACGTACTTGCTGCACCTTGTATATACTTCAAAAAAAAAGGAAAAATGCATAATCTCCAAAAGTGAACATGCCCGATTAAAAAGTAAAATGCCTGCCAGAGTGTATATATGATGAATCTATAATTCATCACTCTTAAAGTTGAAAATAGAGTCTTGTTCCCGAGTAATTAGCTACATATTTCCCCTTATCTTGCATAATTAGCATTCATGCATGCATGCATAAAATCTGCATTATAGCATTCACATTTTCATAAAATAAGAAGCCCATTTCACTTGTAATTATTCACCTATTTATCTATATTTTGTACACACTCCAAAGTTAATAAAACTAACTCTATACTGTATATACTACTAGCTAATAATATAAGGAAAAAGCCGAAAATTCCTAACTTGTAAACATACCCCAAAAAACCGCAAACCCAATTAGAGACCTTAGAATGTACAGATCGATCTCATACAACCTCTGATCTACATCCACTCACTTTTAGACTAATACATATTCAAAGACCTTCAAAATGAGACTACTTTCATTTAATTTGGAGCTTGTATGCAAAACTTGGGTTTTGGGCCCCATTGTACATTATGTGTATGTATATTTGTACCCTTGTATTTTTGTATCTTAATCCACCTCATCTCTATTTTTGGCCAACATGAAACTTGTAGATCTCATCAAGATCTACAACTTTCATGTTTTGAGTTTTTCCAAATTCGGCCATCTTCTCTCTCTTATTTCACATCTTTTCTCAGCCATTCAGATCAGGCCACGTGGCGCCCTCTGGTTGCGCCACGTGGCCCACTCATCCACCTGCCATGCATCCTCCAATCTTGGTCATTGGATCAGGCCCATGTCCCTCAGATTTCGGCCATTCATTGTCGTCACAACCACAACCCTTGGATCAGATCTCAGATTGCATCTGAGCCACTCGCTAGTGCCTTCACCTCCTTCCTCACCGTGGTGCACTCCAGCACCGCCCGATCTTCTCCACGCCCTCTCAACTCAACCATACCTCCCCGCCTTTATCCCCATCGTGCGATCAAGATCTGGTCTCCATCAAAACCGTTCACCTCCACCTAAACCTCCTCACGACACATGGTGCCTTCTTCGCCATACGATCAAGCCCCTCTGATCTTATCCTACCCGTTCCCCCGCGCCCCATCTCCTGGCCGTTGGATCGTGCGATCCAACGACCATGACGTTGTCGTCTTCCTCCAGCCGCCTTCCTCACGCATGTCGCCCACCTCACGCGCCATCCTCCCCCTTTCTATTTTCGTCACCCTATCAACCACCGTCTCCACCCACGGAGCACCCCACGACGTAGTCCCGACATCCCTCGTCCTCACCAAAACCACCATGACCCCCTTCCTCTTCGCTCCACAAACTCCACGAACCCCACGCCTCCATCGCCTACACCCTCACCTCCTTTCTATAAATACCCCGCCCCCGGCCACCTTCATCCCCATCCACCATAGTGAGAGGTGTCCTAGAGCTCCAAGCTTCTCATTGGTGACAACAGTTGAGCGTGTAAGCGAGCGACGACAGGCCTCCATATCCGGCGAGATCCGCGGTGAATCTTCACTGCGTCGTAGCTCCTCCAGCGAGCTGCTTGAGCTCAGGCCCGCTACTGACCTTCGAGCGACGACCGGAGCCGCTTCAGCGAGCCTCCAACCCCAAGTCGCTTTGCCCATTATCATTTCGATCTTCATCTTCTTTCCTTTGAGCTTTCTCGCAATTTCCCCGCCATCTCCGTTCGAGTTCATCCTCCATCAGCTATCCACCAAGCTTCACCTCGAAGCTCTGATCTACACACGCTATTTTATTCACCTCGATGACACACATCACCTCCTCCGGCTAGAGCTCCACCTTCACAGCGGAGGAACACCACTCTGGCCATCACCACGTCCCCTCCTGGGCCTCACCGCACTTGCACACATTCCCACGAGCACATGCTCTATTCCTTGGTTCCCAGCTAACCTGCAGGAACCCTTTGCTTCACTGATCGGAATCTTCATCGGAGCTACATCGAGCTTCATCATCTCCAGCATACAAACCCTCCCATCCTCATCCAGATCCATCGGCCGATCCCCGACACTCCCACGGTCGATTAGAGCACTTCAGGAGCCGTCGGCGAGCTACACTGAGCACGGGAGAGGAGACGGAGCAAGGAGCTCATCATCGAAGCCCCGCCACGTCCGCCGCAGGAGGCAGCAGACCGAGAATACGACAAGCAGCCACCATTGGATCACCTCGCTCCGATGGCCCTTGCCACGCCACGTCGTCTCCAGTGCATCATCGTTAGATCATTCAGATCGAGCGACCCTCGCCACGCCACGTCGTCGCTGCCTCGAGCTCCAGTCCCCATTGGATTTATCTTGATCCAACGGCCGATAGTTTGCCACGTCGACGCCATCAACACCGTTAGATCTCTACGATCTGATGACTCCAGAGATGCCACGCCAATCACTCCAGCAGCCGTTGGATTACATACTTATCTGACAGTCCACCTCGGGCCACGTATCCTCCTCCGAGCCTCTTCCCCGAGCCTAGGCTCGGAGCTCCCATAGCACACCCGAAGCTGATCCAAGCCTCCAAGGCATCTTGAGCCTCCGCCTGAGCCTAGAAGACCTCTGAGCCTAGTCCCGCACGTGCTCCTCACGTGAGGGGCTAGGTATTTTGCACAGAGACACCTGGAAGTTTTGAGAATTACAATTTGGTCCCTACCAGGCATGTCATGCGAGATGCGCGTGACTCTGTGGGAAAATTGCATCCACCTCTCCCGCATTATAGAAAATTGCATTTAAGTCCGTGTCAGCATGTTTAATTTCAGTAACTTTATTTCTTGTATTTGCAATTTGGTCCTTGTCTTTGCACGCATATTTAGGTGTCCATTTAGCATTGTTTTTCAATTCTATAAATTGCAAGATGTATCCCAACTTGTCCTTCAATTTATATGACATGTGTTTCATTTTTTGTAACACCTTTGGAATTTAAGATTATTAAATTGGTGAAATTTTCCATATTTTGCCCACTGTGTGCCTTTTAATTTATATAAAATTCCTTTTTCTCCAAAAATCATCATAAAATCACATTAGACTTAGGATAATTTAGTTTACACTGTGCCCAAAAATCATTGCATTTGCACGCATCACGAGGCCTAAATAAATTAATTGGTAATTTTCTTAATTGATTTCTAATAGTTCCAATTCACACCGAATTTTAGGTTTATTAATTTTCCTGGATTCATCATAGTTAGATCTATCTAGGATAATTTTTATAGTTGAAAATAATGTGTTTTGGTATTTATTAAAATTATTTTTGTAAAAATCACCATGCATTCATATTTTATTCACAGTAAATTCATAAAGTGTCAGAAAAATCTAAAAAAATAGTGTAGCTTAATTTCATTGCATTTCATATTCTGGCCAAGTTACATACTTTTTGGAATTCAATTGATCATATTTCTGATATATCTTGTAAAAATGTCCAGAATGTGCATTGGTTTCCCTTTATTACATAAAAATTCCTAAAAAGACCAAAAATATTCTTCTAAAAATTAGACATTTGAATTAACTAGAAATTAACCTAAGGAGACAGTTGCCTCCCTGAGTTCGACCTTGGGCTTGCCCAAGTAAAATAAATCTGCCGCTCATAATTAACTAACTATTAATTAAAAGTGGTATTTTTGACAAAGCCTTGATTATCCGACTGCAACAAACATAAAATTTTAATTTGACCATTAATTTTATCGAATTAACAAAGGTAGTCTGAGCAACGTCAAAATGGTACCGTTGCCAGGGAGACACAACTTAGGTTGATTTCTAGAGAATTTAGAGTATTTGATTTTCCATCCCCGGGTAGTCTGATTCTCGGGTTTTCTTGTTAATATTTTTTTGTCATTTAATTTTGAGTATTTTGTACCGTCCCTTATCTAACCTCAATTTGTTTTTGTGCGAGGAACACGTGGAGTCGAAGGCGCCTCGAGGAGCTTGCATTTGAACAATTTGAACTACCTGTCTAGGAGCAGATTTTATCGTCTGCATTTGCATATAGTGTAAAAAAATTTCAATTATGTTCTGCATCCTGCATAAAAGTAAAGGGATCACTATAAGTCTTCTCAACTCAGCGTACCATCATTGTTTATCATGCACCAGCTTTTCTCGACTCCTTTCTCTCTTGGTTTTTCAGACTTAGGTAAAAAGGAAATTGGAACTGGACGATAGGCATGCTTTGTGCTTGAACTAACTCAGTAGTCACCTAACTTAAAACCAGGACTGCTAAACAAAATTGACCAAAAAAATCAATAAAATCAGAAATTTTGCTTGCGGGAGATTTACCCTGACCTTGTTTTCATGCTGAGTGAGGGTACTTGAGTGTCGGTGTACACCTTAAGGAAGAACCCAAATCCCTACCTTCCATATCATGTACCAACTGATCCTAGCAAATAGCACGAGTTAAAATTTTTAGGTTCACTTACTAGCACCAAGTAACCTCCGCATGTTCGCAGGTAGATAGGGGTGAACCAGCGGTGCTTCACGATAAGGTTCTAGTAACCCCTCGGGATGAAGTTCCAGCCTTGTCAACCTCCACCTGCTTGTAGGTAGATAGGAGAAGGTCTTTGAACCCATCAACTTGGGATAGGATCAAAGAAAGGAAGGGCGCACGTATCTTAGACGACATGTTAAACAGGGAAGACGCCTCTGGCTTTGAGACGACTTCCCTATAGGACATGTAACCTTTGTTATTTGCTTGAAAATCACACTTAAAATCAACAAGATTAATGGGACTCGATTTCAAGTCCTTCATAGTGTGAGTGTGAAAACCAAGGTTTGGATTCACTTGCTTGTCTCAGGTAGGAGTAAAATCCTATCTTAAAACTCTCGAATCTTCTTCTCGCCAATGAAGATGACTGATTGGGGGGACATCTACTCCCAATTTATCAATCTTTCTTTGAGCCCCCCACGAAGCTCATCTCACCAGACCAAGTGCCACTTGGGCCAACCCAAGCTCATGTCCCTCTTGAGTTCTGGATCCCTCAACCTCAGGGTGGTTACTCTCAAACCAACCCTTTTCTCTCCTCCGATCTCATCGAGGAAGACTAGTGCCTCGATAAGAATCCCTTCCTTGATTTGTCCTCTAACCTAGACCATTTTTTATTCCCAGGGATGGAGGACAAGATGCCACAAAAGAGACCAACCGATGAAGAGGAACAAAGAGATGACCTGATACAGCAAATCCTGGCTCGCCTCGCCACAACTTGAACAACAGAATGTAGATCTTATGGCAAGGATGGGACATATCATTACGGTAGGAGGAATTGACCGACCGATGGTTAATTCTTATAATCCTGAAGAAAATGAGATGCATAGTTGGTTGGCACCTGCGGTTCCCCCTGAAGCGTTCGAACTGAAGCCCCACTTTTTGATCCAGCTATTGAAGTTCAATGGAAATGCAAACGAAGAACCATATGCCTTCCTTAGAGACTTTGAGCTGGTTTGCAACAACCTTAGTCACCCTAGGGTTGGGCAAGACTACATCAGGCTGAAGGTCACCCCGTTTGCCTTAGGAGATAAGGTTGCTCATTGGTTGAAAAATCTTGGGGTGAGGTGTACAACCTGGATGCAGTTCAAGGATTTGTTCTTGAAGAAGTTCTACCCATTTAATAGGACTAATCAAGTGAGTACGAAGATCGCAAGTTTTCCCAGGGACCTAATGAACCATTCCATGAAGTCTGGGATAGGTTTAATGACCTCATTCAGAAGTGCCCTTGCCATGGCATTTCAAAGGCGATCTTAGTCCAGACCTTGTTTTGTGGCATGACCTCGGAGATGCAGGGGTTAGTAAGTGTCGCCTGTGGAGGAAGTTATCTGAACAAAAATGAAAATGTTGTATGGAAAATCTTGGAGCAGATGGCAGAAACAGGCATGTCATAGGCCACCAGGGCCTATCAGTTGTCTCCCTCGATCCTATCCAATGAGACAACTAGGAGGAGTGTAGCGGATCTGATAGAGGACCTCATCCACAACATGGGGATGATCGCTGACAAGTTAACCATGGTCGAGCAGATTCACAAGAGGGTTACTGACCCTGAGTCGCTCTCACGATTGTCGAAAGAAGCGGAGGAACTTACTGAGAGGGTAGCCAAGATATGGCTACCTGCCCCTTCTGCACCACCTGTACCTGTACACCGAGTTCATCTTGTACAGGAACATGCACCGGGGCCTAAGAGCAGCTGGGTAGAGGAGCAGACATTCACTCTACAGGAGCAGCATGCATCCCCACAAGTGGAGACAGGATACGAGGAGCCTCCGCAGGTGTTCGAGATCAACGGGTTGTGGTACAGCCATGACCCCGTCGGTAGACAGTCGGGGATGGGGAATGGTCAGCCTCACCAACCTTCCCTAGCTTACCAAGAAACCATCTCCGTCCCCGCATCGTGCTTCGTACAGTCCGGGACAAGGGTACCGGCCTCAGCAGCACCAGTAGCAGCGTACTTTCCACTCGGGCCAGCATGGCCCTCCACCATCATCCCATCATAAGCAGCATCGGAATGGCCGACATGGCCAATACAGGAACTCATCTGCGAGTCATCATCAATAAACCCAGCCCACAAGTGAATTGGAGTCCCTCACCTTGGCGATCCAGACCCTGACTGATAGGGTCCAACAAATCCAGAATGACTATCTGGATATGAAAACCGATCTGAATCGTGTCTCTCGTACCTAGGACCAGTAGATGGGTCCAAAGACCCCAATTCCTGCTCAGGTTCAGGCCAACCAAATGGCTTGAATCAAGGCCAGAACCGACCACGAGATCAGGTATACTATTCAGATAATTCTTTATCTGAACATGAGATCCTTTCGTATGATAATGTCAATCACATGTCCCTCGGGAGCAGAAGGACCGTGATCGTACCTGATCGGGAACGGGCATAGGAGGAAGAAGCCGTCAAGTCTCGACCTGAGGAGAACTTGGAGGCAGAGGAGCAGCAGCACCACCACCACCGGCAGAGGACTTCTAGGTCCTCCAAGAAGCAGGAGAACCGCACCATCAGTGAGTCCGGCGAGACCGATGAAGATCCCACACCTCCATCTGAGGAGGATGTCTCTGCTGTCGTAGAAGACGCATCACTGGTTTTGCAGCAAAAGTTTCCTTTTCGTCAGAGTCGGTTTCAGAGTCCGAGTCATGTACAGAACTCAATTCCTATTATCAATGAAAATCTTTCAGTTTCAGAATCTGATTTAGCATCAATAATCCCTTTCCCCCGAGCTCTTAAGGGTAGAAAGAGGAACATTAAAAAATACAAAAAGATGACCCTGAGATGGGGGAGTTTTGCAATAAACACATCAAGGTCACAATCCCCTTAAACAAGTATGTGGAAATGACACCTGCATTTCAGAAATACCTTAAGGTGAGATGCACACCTACTAGGGTCAACAGGAAGACTAAAAGCCATGTTGAGAGCCACATTATTGTGCAATAAAGAATTCATTTCCTAGGAAACGAAGAGACATCGGTGCACATTATGTGGTGAGTCATGTCGATGACACTACGTTTGCATGCACTCTCCTTGATAACGGATCCTCAATTAACTTAATTCCTACAGCCCTCTATGAGCGGCTTAATCTCGGACCTCTTAGGAAATCTAGAGCTCTACTTCAGTTTGTAGATAAATCAACCGAGAGGTCCCAAGGAGAATTGAGTAACGTTGTCATCAAAGTTGAGGGTCAGGAGTACATGGTAGACTTTACCGTCCTTGATATGGAGATCCCTCGCAATTGGAGAGATTCCCAGATCATATTAGGAAGGCCCTTCCTCAGAATAGCAGGGGCCTTATTCGATTATAAGATTGGTAAAATCCAGTTCCAAACACCAGGTGGAGATGTGGAACTTGAGATGAAGCAGACCAGATGGCAGAGACCGGATTCAGAATCCAGCACCGAGTACTCTTCATCAGAAGCATATTGCATTCATGTAGACACCGTTGGGCCATGGAGACAGAACCCAGCTAGCACCGACAAGTCCCTCTCCTCGGGAGAAGATATTGTGCATGAATCAGTTTGTGAGGTCCTTAGAAATGAGTACAACATAGAATATACACCTCCCTACATCTTCGATGACTTAGAGGCCCAGCTAGGCCTGTCAGTCCTTCCCTCTTTAGGATAATCAGAAGATGAGGATGAAAAGTCGGGCGTGGCTTTGGCCGATTGTTTGGAGACCTTTGACGATCCGACTCCAAAGCTGAATAAATTGGTGGCAGCAATTTCAAGGGCAGATCCAGTCACTGCCATCACAGATCCAGATTCAATTGAGCCAGATTTCCTTGATGATCACACATTACCTGAGCTCAAACCTTCACCCACAACACTAAATATGCCTTCCTTGCGGGACAAGAGAAGAAGTATCCGGTCATCATTGGCTCACGATTGACCGAGGAGCAAGAATCTCACTTGCTAGAGATCTGGAGAGAAACCGCAAGCTGATAGGATGGAGCATATCCTATCTCCACAGGATAAATCCCGCTCTATGTTCGCACCATATCTACTTGGATAATAAGGCCAAACCCTCTCGTGAATTCCAATGCCGGTTGAATCCAAATGTATGAGAGGTAGTAAAGAAGGAGATAGAGAAATGGTGCGACACGAGTTTTATTTATCCCATCTCCGACTCCAAATGGGTGGCTCCAATCCATGTTGTCCCGAAAAAGTCAGGAATTCAGACGACCACTAATGAAGACGGAGAAGAGATTGTGACACGAGTACCCGCGTCGTGGCAAGTCTGTGTGGATTACAGACGCTTGAATGTTGTGACGAAGAAGGATCATTTCCCCTAACATTCATTGATCAGATCTTAGAGAGATTAGCGGGAAAGAATTCTTTTGCTTTTTAGATGGGTTCTCGGGATACAATCAAGTAGCCATAGCTCCTGAGGACCAGGAGAAGACCACGTTTACATGCCCCTTTGGTACCTATGCTTTCAGGCGCATGCCCTTTGGATTATGCAATGCTCCCGGTACTTTTCAAAGGTGCATGATTGTTGTAAATGAAGGATATGGTATTATCCTCAAGCGCATCACGGAAGCGTGATTGTTGTATCGGATACGAGGAAGAACGACTAGTCGTACTAGTTGTTCTGAGCAGCGGAATTTAAAATTTTCATGTGATGAAACCACATGATCCAAGAACGATTCTCGGATCGTTTCATCTATAACCACAATAAGTATAATGCAATACCTCTTGAAGCATGGTTGATCGAGTCTCTAAGAGAACAGACCTCCTGTCTCAAGCCCGATCGTCGGTGAGACCGCTTGCGAGCGCGGGGATGAACCACGTTGTCCTCGCAATCCAAGAAGTTGATCCAAGCATAGTTGCTCCTGATCTCGTCACACAAGATCGAACATCTCCTTTGTGAGTACAGCACTCCAAGAATACGGAGAATCGAAGAACGTCGAAGCGGCGGCGCGGTGGCGAGAGCGTCGATGAATCTCTCCTCTAGGGTATGGTGGACGATTGCCAAAAATAGAAGGAGAGAGGGCTATCGTGTATGAAGAAAGAGAGAAAGAGAGAGAGCTCCAATGTTGCATATGTCCAATAGAGAGCATGGTATGCCTCTCTATTTATAGGGTTTTGGGATCCATGGATCTCAATCCATGGGACATATGAAATCAATGGGTGAGATTGATTTATGTCAATCCAATGGTCAAGATTGTTGTTGTCAAAAACAATAAATTTAGATTAAAATATATTTGACAAAATCAAATATAAATTAGTCCTAAATCAACCCAATAAATAAAGAGAGAATGTACATGGAGATTTCATCTCCATGCACCTTCCTTGTGGACGGCCACCCTTTCCTATTTGGAATAGGGTGCAACCCACTATTTCCATGGGGAGAGCAATCTCATGATAATTCATGAGATTGCATATCTCCACGAAAATCTCTCTTTATTTATTTGCAACAAATTTGTTGGGTTTTATTCTTCAAAAATAAATCACAATGATATTTGAGAATATTGCAATCTTATCAAGGAAAAATTGTGAATCATATTCACAACCCAAAACAACATATAATATACATTGTCAATTAATTACACAATGTGTATCTAATACACATAATAATAATTAATCAACACATATAAATTATAATTATCTCTCTCTAATATATTATAAATCGTATTTATAATATATCATTAATAATTGAATATATCTATCCACACTATTCTTATCCACATTAATTAAATCACATTTAATTATATTGGATAACTTCTTCACACATCAAGATGATTAAATCACATTTAATCATCATTTCTTCATTGCTTAGATCTTATGAAATTATTCTTGAACCCTTTCAAGAATAATGCAATCTCTCCGTAGATACTTGGAGATAAGGACCGGGTGATTGTATTGTTCCACGTATAGTGACATGGATATTGAGATCGTATCTCAGATCCAGATCGTGGGCCTCCCATAGATGCTTGATTAAATCAAGACCGCAAATCTAATCTTCTCATTGCATCTGAATCACATTCAGATCAATGTCCAACATTTGGACTAAGATCATATTACTTCTCTACTGAGAGGAGTCACTAAAATCCAGACCCGTTTCATCACTCCCTAGGAATGGAAGCGTCATGGTTATACAATCGTTTATGATCACATCACCCTCAGGTATTCCCAATACCTGTACATCCTGCATATTGGAAGCCTCAGAATAAACTCGAAGTATTAGATCATACTGTCTACTTTAGGGTTCTATCAGTAAGTTTCTCATTCGATCATCGGGAGGCGTTATCGATCATATACTTTCCAAAAGCATATATCATACCTAGGTCTTGATCACATACTTTCGAAAAGTATATATTAAACCTACAAATTCAGTCAAGCTTTCAAAGCGAGACGACCATGTGCATGGAATTGATTCTTACCAATATCTCATGATTGAGCCCATACCTTCCGGTTCAGTAACTGAACCTGTATGATCCCTTTGAGAGATCGTATTACTCATATGCCCTTATATGCACACTAGCACGCCGGTGTATAGACCTTGGTTAGGTCATTAACCCATTGGTCTGCCAAATGTACGTACTTAGACATATAGTAACACATCTGTCTCCGGTCAGAGGATGCGTGCCTATATCATGACAGCATACGATATAGGACTTTGGTTATCTCGATCTCGTTAAGTCAACTCTTTGACCTAATTAATCTGATACCTCCGAATCTCTATTCCTATGCAGAGGACCTGCATCAAGAGGTTGGTCAGATATCAGCCTAAAGAGATAAGGATTGCCATCTCCTACTCAGGCTGGTGATCATTTCTTAACATCATTTGACGGTGCTTGATGAGTCCTCAATCTAACTCTTTAGATATTCATCCAAGCACCAGACTCTATGATTCAATAGTTGAATCAACAGCTGTATGATTATTAAGATGGCCATGGTACATAATCCTAATTGTACTAAGGGACCTATTATGCAAATTATTCATTCTTCATTTCAGACCAGGGAATTATATATGCAATAACATTTATTGCATAATGGCTCGCCGTGGGCTCGCATTTCCAACAATCTCCCACTAGCCCAAAGAGCCATTAATGGGCTAATCATTTAAACCCACACTCATGTGACAATCATAGGTTATTAAGAAAATAGATAGGTAAGACGATCAGTCACTCTATTCTCGCGAGACTATGCCAAGTCCTTTTACGACACTTGCATATCCCCAGTAACAGTGCTCGCATCTAATGCGAATGTTGCATCTTATGCAACTAATACTCAATCTTGCAATTATAATGTCCTTGACACTACAGCTTAATAATTATCATAACCAGTATTTCTATAATCCTTATCAGAATACCCTTATTCCTGGAGATCACTATCTCTTAAGGTATCCACAGTTAAGACCTTTTGGATCACTATCTATACCGTCTTAAACTTTTGAAGATAAGACTTTTGAGATCACTATCTCAAAATCTTGTCATCTATGAAGATTTCATTATTACTGCAACCAAGTGTTTTATTTCCATAGTAGGATTAGTAACAGTTTACTACTCCCATTGCATGGCAGCCATCTGGCTTTTGTATACATCTAGTACACACCCGGCTTCTCAGAACTGATGCCCAAGGGCAAGTAGTTCTAGCATTCATTTCGTCAACTCTTTGAGGTGTTGTCCCTTTAGATAGGTCAGTACCATATTTTAAGGGATGGAAGCCATTCTTGGAATTTTCCATAAAATGGAATATGTCCAAGATGTACTATTAATGTGACAGTCCCAATACCCTCTTCTCTTTGCTCCTGAACAACTTCAGAACTAAGATCTAAGAGGTATCCTTGAGATCATATCTCAAGTTATGGAACAACCAGATAATAAAATACTTATTATTATCCTTATATCATTTTAAATGATTAGGATATCATCTACTTTTAACACGATGAACACAAAGGCACTCCCACTAAGCTTCACATGGCTCATCAAGATTCTATCAGAAATCATAACAATTATAATTCCATCAAATCTTATGGTCCAACTTCAAGAAGCTTATTTTAGTCCATAGATGGATTCCTTAGCTTGCACACCTTGCTTTCCTCAACCATGAAGCCCTCGGGCTACTTCATGTGAATATCCTCAAAGAGCTATTCGTAGAGGAATGCAATATTGACTTACATCTTGAAGATGCAATAGTCAAGTTGTGTAGCTAAGGTTAGCAATATTCTGATGGTTTTAAGCATGGTCACCTAAGACCAATTCTCATCGCAAGAAATGTCTTCTCTTCCAGTTTGTAGCTCATGGCTACGAACCGTGCTTTGAAGATCTCTTCCTTCTCATCAGGTTCCCTTTCTCTTGAAGATCCATTTACACCTTTACAGGTCTTACCCATATAGGTGGATCCTCGAGGGTCCATATACAACACTTGTATATGAAGTCTACATTAGACTTTTATTGCTAACATCCATCTATCCATGCTATGATCTTCAGAAGCTTCATCACATGAAGTTCGATCATTGTCAGATTTCTCTGACACATGGAATCCATCCTCAAACTCATTTGAAGAGTTATTAGTGTTTCATCTTCAATTGTCCTTTTAGTTTCCAATTTCAGGAGCTTCATTATCTTCTCAAGATTAAATGAGTTCCTACACTTCATTTTCATCTTGATTCTCAAGAGTCTCAACCTCTCAGAACCACATTCTCAGAGATGAGATATTTTAAGAATCTCAAGGTCATAAAGTAGGTATCAAGTACCATCCTTTATTTTCCTAATGAAGCAGCACTCTCAAGTGCTCAATTCCAACTTACTTGCATGGAATTATATGTAGTCTCTACTACATATATACCTGAAAACTAAGATGAATTTATGCTAAAAATTCATCATTGATCGAATCATATCACACATGATCCAATTGTATCTCCCTACAAGTCTATTGACTTTAGGTTCATTAGGAGGAGTGAGATAGGAATGATATTCCTTTCTCCATAAGGTATACCATGAATTCATCTAATAGGTACTGATTACCTAGATTAGACCAAATTCATTTTTATCTTCCTTCAGACTTTGGTTCCAAACCAAAATTATGAAATCTTTGAACATTTCAATGGTTTCTTTAGGTGAAGAGAAGAAATCTCATATCATACATAATCATCAATAGATATCACATATCCATAATGTTTACTATGATATAGATGATCCGCATACATCAATATGTATGAGATCCTAAATACCTTGACATCTTACACCATTCCCAAAGAAGGGTGTATTGGACATTTTTCCTTTTGAATACAATATTCATAAGTATGTAAGTTTTGAAATTTTAGACATTCTAAAGTTTCATCTCTTACTAGTCTGTCGATCAAATCAATAGACAAATGTCCAAGGCTTGATGCTCGATCATTGTCAAATGATCTTCATCCTCCTATTGATCTTGAGGTTTAATTTCAATATTTAGAAATGTTAGTGAACCATTCATTAATTTTCTAATTTAGTGGAGTCCACTAGATTTTAGATTACTTTCTGAAATATCTTCATCATAACTCTCTATGATAGGTCCATTCCAGAATTCATGTTTATTTCCAACATTTAGAAACAAACAATGAGTGTATTCTAATGTCTAGGTCATAGAGACATTCTCTAAGACTAAGGACTCTCCCACTGAAATTATGAAGTCTAGTGATCCAATGGAAATTGTTGCAACAATTGCATCAATGTCCATCTGTATAACTATAAACCTTAAGATCAATTTTTTCCAATCTTCTAAAACATATGCAACCCATTGCAAGTGTTGTTAGAAGATTGAGATACAATTATTAGACTTTATCTTATTCAATAAGTAAGTCAATATCAATGATTTATGTAGATTATACTGATGCTCCATCCGAGTCCTTTTCTAAGGATTCTAAACAGACTTGATAGTCGTACTATCAACACATCAATTTATTGCAGTGTCGGCATTCATCCAACTCATTGGATGTCATACGGAAGTCACAGAGGTACAGTCAATTCTTTGACTACACTTCTTACTTGGGTCCAACCCATGCTTCCACTGCGCTCCCTTTATCTATGAGAAACCATTACTTAAGACTAAGGATCTCTTACGTTAAATTCAAAAGAATTCAATGTAAGATCATTTCAACATTTATACATGCTTCATTAAATTCATGCAATATGAATATTATGAAGCTTCATGAATGACTAGAGTATAGATAGTAGAATGATGACACTCATCATCTACATCCATCTAAACTCTTAAAACATAGGTTCAGGTAGGTACTCAAACAATTTGAATACATCATCTCTTACAGAGCCACCATTCTGCATGATGTAGTGAACCATATCATTCATGATAAATGTGAAGAGCACATATGTATGCCAGAATATCTTCATTAATTTTATAAGGATTATTTGACGATTGCGATCATCATCGACATATCACTTCCAAAGTACATCCGATGAGAGATCAAGACTATAGAGACATACAAACCCTAGGGTTGTAGTCCTATTATCCATTTAGTTGTCATTCCTCATTATTATGAGGAAACTTGCACATTGCAACCACATATATTATGTGTCCAATTGCAAGTGCAATATCTGGATCATGAGATCAATCCATGATATTTTATTGGTTATCATTGAGTATAACATTGAGTGGGTTTAATGAAGGATTATCTAAAATAAGAAATTTGGATAAGTGTATATTTATATATATATATATACATATTTTACTTTGATTTAGACATTTTTATATCAAAGTTGTCTTGCCATGTCAACACTGAAAGTTCATTCCCTTAATCACTTTCAATGTAAGAGATATACTTACCATTATTTCTCAAGCAAGATATGGGATCTCCTTCCTTACCTTTGTTGCATCCCAATAATATGAGAACCTACAACTCAGATAAAAAGAAGCGGGAACACATTCCACCTTGCAAGTCCAACTTGCATCTCCCAATTCGGTCTTTAACACCCAAGCCCACCAGCCCTAAGGCAATGTTGACCCGTCATTAATTGAACCAACCGTCAACAGGAATACAACTCGCTATGCGCAATCCAATATCGCCCCAATAATATGAGGACCCGATATTGGGGTCACTTTGTACTTGAGATGATCATAGTTTCTTCAACCGAAATTATACCATATAATAATAATCAAAACAATTTTTGATTATAATGAGATTTGCTAAACAAATTCCAAGTCCTATTCAAGCAAAATGTTTGTTGGAATGTTGATCATGTAGATCATGTAACCAATTAGTGATCTAGATCACATCTAATCAATTATTGGTTAAGGCAATGTCATTTAAGGGAATAATTATCATAAAATATTTCACAAATATTTATGCACAATTATTCTAGGAAATTAAACAAGTTAATTTCACTAATTGATTAAATGACAATCACTATTCAAGCATCAAGTTTGATGATTGTGTTTCCAATTAAGATTTAGATCAAATATAATCAATTAATTGTTTGAGGCCAAGTCAATTATGTAAATAATCATCTTCCAATATTTCACAAATATTTTTCATGATTATTTCACGAAATTAACAATTAATTTCACTAATTGACAAGCACTTGGTTGTAGATTAGGACTGCAATTTCAGTAGTGACCCGTACTCACTAAAATTAACATATCTCAATTAATTTAAATCCAAATTAGTCAAAGTAAATTTTCAGAGATTGCTAACTTGATTTAGGACAGAAGACAAGTGATGTTTCACGCATTTCGAGGCGGATCTAAACAGTAATTAACTCTTTAATCATGTTAACAGTGCATACATGTTCATTAAAACAACCATATCTCGAGCATACGAAATCCGATTTATGTAAACTCAAATCCTATGGTTTCTTTATTTCATGGGGAACAAAATCCATGCAAATAATTCGTGCTTAAACATTTTAAATATAGCCGAAATTATTTACTAAACAGAACTGTGAAATCAAATGCGACAAAACTTTCGCGACCTTAACAAACCCAAGTCGTCCTCGGTTTGCGAATCATATTCGAAACCGTCGACCTAAGGCTCTGATATCACTTTAAGGATATGAACTTATCCTTAAGGGCATCATGGAAGCGTGATTGTCGTTTCAGATACGATGAAGAACGACTAGTCGTACTAGTTGTTCTGAGCAACGGAATTTAAAATTTTCATGTGATGAAACCACATGATCCAAGAACGATTCTCGGATCGTTTCATCTATAACCACAACAAGTATAATACAATACCTCTTGAAGCGTGGTTGATCGAGTCTCTAAGAGAAGAGACCTCATGTCTCAAGTCCGATCGTCGGTGAGACCGCTTGCGAGCGTGGGGACGAACCGCGTTGTCCTCGCAATCCAAGAAGTTGATCTAAGCGTAGTTGCTCCTGATCTCATCGCACGAGATCGAACATCTCCTTCGTGAGTGTAGCACTCCAAGAAGACGGAGAACCGAAGAACTTCGAAGCGGCGGTGCGGTGGCGAGAGCGTCGACGAATCTCTCCTCTAGGGTATGGTAGACGACCACCAAAAATAGAGGGAGAGAGGGTTGTCGTGTATGAAGAAAGAGAGAGAGAGAGCTCCAATGTTGCATATGTCCAATAGAGAGCATGTTATGCCTCTCTATTTATAGGGTTTTGGGATCCATGGATCACAATCCATGGGACATATGAAATCAATGGGTGAGATTGATTTATGTCAATCCAATGGTCTAGATTGTTGTTGTCAAAAACAACAAATTTAGATTAAAATATATTTGACAAAATCACATATAAATTAGTCCTAAATCAACCCAATAAATAAGGAGAGAATGTACATGGAGATTTCGTCTCCATGCACCTTCCATGTGGAGGGCCACCCTTTACTATTTGGAATAGGGTGCCACCCACTATTTCCATGGGGAGAGCAATCTCATGATAATTCATGAGATTGCATATCTACATGGAAATCTCTCTTTATTTATTTGCAACAAATTTGTTGGGTTTTATTCTTCAAAAATAATTCACAATTATATTTGAGAATATTGCAATCTTGCCATGGAAAAATTGTGAATCATATTCACAACCCAAAACAACATATAATTTACATTGTCAATTAATTACACAATGTGTATCCAATAAACATAATAATTAATCAACACATATAAATTATAATTAGCTATCTCTAATATATTATAAATCGTATTTATAATATATCATGAATAATTGAACATTTCTATCCACACTATTCTTATCCACATTAATTAAGTCACATTTAATTATATTGGATAATTTCTTCACACATCAAGATCATTTCTTGATTGCTTAGATCTTATGGAATTATTCTTGAACCCTTTCAAGAATAATGCGATCTCTCTGCAGATACTTGGAGATAAGGACAGGGCGATTGTATTGTTCCACGTATAGTGACATGGATATTGAGATTGTATCTCAAATCCAGATCGTGGGCCTTCCATAGATGGTTGATTAAATCAAGACCGCAAATCTAATCTTCTCATTGCATCTGAATCACATTCAGATCAATGTCCAACATTTGGACTAAGATCAGATTACTTCTCTACTAAGAGGAGTCACTAAAATCTAGATCCGTTTCATCACTCCCTAGGAATGGAAGCGTCATGGTTATACAATCATTTATGATCACATCACCCTCAGGTATTCCCAATACCTGTATATCCTGCATACTGGAAGACTCAGAATAAACCCGAAGTATTAGATCAATTTTATACTGTCTACTTCAGGGTTCTATCAGTAAGTTTCTCATTCGATCATTGGGAGTCGGTATCGATCATATACTTTCCAAAAGCATATATCATATCTAGGTCTTGATCACATACTTTCCAAAAGTATATATCAAACCTACAAATTCAGTCAAGCTACCAAAGCGAGACAACCATGCGCATGGAATTTGATTCTTCCCAATATCTCATGAGTGAGGTCATGCCTTCCGATTCAGTAACTGAACCTGTATGATCCCTTTGAGAGATCGTATTACTCATATGCCCTTATATGCACACCAGCGCGTCGGTGTATAGAGCTTGGTTAGGTCATCAACCCATTGGTCTGCCAAATGTACATACTTAGACATATAGTAACACATCTGTCTCCGGTCAGAGGATGCGTGCCTATATCATGACATCATACGATATAGGACTTTGGTTATCTCGATCTCGTTAAGTCAACTCTTTGACCTAACTAATCTGACACCTCTGAATCTCTATTCCTATGCAGAGGACCTGCATCAAGAGGTCGGTCAGATATCAGCCTAAAGAGATAAGGATTGCCATCTCCTACTCAGGCTGGTGATCATTTCTTAACAATCATTTGACGGTGCTTGATGAGTCCTCAATCTTACTCTTTATATATTCATCCAAGCACCAGCCTCTATGATTCAATAGTTGAATCAACAGCTGTATGATTATTAAAATGGCCATGGTACATAACCCTAATTGTACTATGGGACCTATTATGCAAATTATTCATTCTTTATTTCAGATCAGGGAATGATATATGCAATAACATTTATTGCATAATGGCTCGCCGTGGGCTCGCATTTCCAAGAGTATACGTCGAAGTAGTCAGAGAATTCATGGATGACTTCTCGGTCCACGGTGATTCCTTCGATTCTTGTCTTAGGAATCTGGATCGAGTCCTCAAGCGATGTTGTGAGGTCAATCTGGTGCTCTCCTGGGAGAAAAGTCACTTCATGGTGAAGGAGGGCATTGTGTTGGGGCATGTCATCTCCAAGAGAGGAATGAAGGTTGACCCTACCAAGGTAGATGTGATCAGATACATCCAACCACTAACCAACATAAAACAGTTGCGGTCTTTCCTTGGGCATGTTGGATTTTATCGAAGATTTATCAAAGATTTCTCTAAGATTGCCCGACCGCTGACTGAGCTTTTAGGCAAGGAAATGGAGTTTATTGTTGATCATAAATGTCTTGAAACCTTTAAGCAACTACAAGGAATGATCATGGATGCCCCAATCCTATACGCCCTAGATTGGTCTCTGCCTTTTGAGATCATGACAGACGCATCGGATTTTGCTGTTGGGACTGTGTTAGGACAGAGGAGGGATGATGTCCCGTTCGCCATACACTACGCAAGCAAAGTGCTTGATACTGCTCAGCGTAACTATACAGTTATAGAAAAGGAGATACTTGCAGTAGTGTTCGCCTTGGATAAATTCAGATATCATTTAATCGGATCCTAGGTAGTCGTGTTCATAGATCATACAACGCTACGATATTTAATGGAAAAGAAGGACGCGAAGGTACGTCTTCTTAGGTGGATTCTGCTTATCCTGGAGTTTGACTTGGACATTCGTGATAAACCTGGAAAGAAGAACGTAGTAGCTTATAACCTCTCCCATCTCAAGGATCTTAATGCTTCTGATGATATTCCGATTCGAGACTCCTTCCCTGACGAGTCGATTTTTGTTGTCGACTCACTCCCATGGTATGCCAATATCGTGAACTATCTTGTCTCCAAGAAAGTTCCCGAAAATTGGCCCAAGAGCCATGTAGACCGTCTTATGTCGGATTCGAAACATTACCATTGGGAGGATCCGATCCTTTTCTTTGAAGGATCGGATTTTGTTTGGAGACGGTGTATTCCTCAGGAGGAATATCATAGTGTCCTTTCCTTATGCCACAGTCTGGAGGCAAGAGGACATCACTCCAGGAAGAGAACTGCATGGAAGGTACTATAGTATGGCTTATACTGGCCGACTATGTTTTGGGATGCAATCACCTTTGCAAAGTCGTGTCCAGTTTGCCAGCGAATGGGAGGAACCGTCGGTTCCAAGGATGAGATGCCGATGCAACCTGTCATCATTTGTGATGTCTTTGACGCCTGGGGCATCGACTTCATGGGCCCATTCCCCGTTAGCCACAGAATCGAATACATCCTTCTTGTGGTAGATTATCTATCAAGGTGGGTGGAGGCTATCCCAACCCGAGCTGCAGACAGTAAAATTGTCTATAAATTCATTAGAGATCACATCATCTCTAGGTTCAGAATTCCCAAGGTACTGATATCAGATGGGGTAGCCACTTTGTGAACAGAGATATGAAGAAGCTCTTGAAGGACTACGACATCGAACACCGTGTCGTTAGCCCTTACCACCCACAGACCAAAGGTATGGTTGAGGTGTCGAATAGGGAGGTAAAAACCATATTGTAGAAGCTTGTTTGCCCAGAGAGGAAGGACTGGTCTCAGATCTTGGATAAAGTCCTATGGGCTTATCAGATAGCTTATAAGACACCGTTAGGAACCTCCCTATTCCAGATGGTATTTGGGAAGCCTTACCATTTGCCCGCAGAGTTAGTGCACAAATCAGAATGAGCAATCAAGAAGGTCAATTGGAACATACACCTAGGGTAGAGACAGAGAGAAATGGATCTGAATGAGCTTGTGGAAGTCAGATATCGAGCATACGACAATAGTTTAGTGTACAAGGACATAGTAAAGCGCTGGCATGATAGATATATCAGACGAAAGACCTTTGTTCCTGGACAGAAGGTATGGTTGTTCAATGCAAGGCTGAAGGTCTTCCAGGGCAAGCTGAAATCCAAGTGGATGGGCCCATTCATTGTCCATATTGTGCATGATAGTGGATGTGTTGAGATCTCAGATCTCACATATGACACACATACATTATTAGTCAATGGACAACTGTTGAATCACGTCGTCGAACCCTACAAACAGTTAGTCCGTATCGAGGAGATTGTATTCATGCACGAGACAGATTCAACAAATACGCATAGAGCCGTGCATGAAACCTTGCAGCAGTAAACTCTTGCCATCAACAGCATCTAGAAAGATTCAGACCACGATCCTTGTATATACCCACCATTCATGTACATCCTTCCCCCTCCTGCAACTCTAATCACTCACCCCAGCTTCATGTATTTCCATCTACGACTATACTTAGGATGAGCATATCCTAAGTATAGGGGGGCGGGTATCATTTGGATTCATTCACTGTACATCTTCCAGATCACATCGGTCCTCATACCACTCCAGTCTTATACTTAGGCTGACCTGAGCCTAAGTATAGGGGGGAACCGATGCCGATCTTGTACATATATTCATCCACTTCACCTCTTGACCTCGTCCGCCCAGTTTTTGATCTCCTACTACACTTAGGCTGCTAGAGCCTAAGTATAGGGGGGCGGGACGACTTCTATACATTTTTAATCTTTAGGCTCTCCTCCGCTTAGCACGAGCTATGTCTTCTCCCTCGCTTTTCGTGCTCTGAGGACATAGCACGCACTAAGTATAGGGGGCGTGTATATATTACATTTATACTTTACCCATAGCTCATACTTTCACGTATTTTTGCATATATTATACAATAATTATGGGATGGGTAAAAATGGAGAAATGTTTTTGTAAAATACATGGAAACTTGTGTAACACTTGTACATAGGAGGTATATTACATATATACTTTACCCATAGCTCGTACTTTCACGTATTTTTTCATATATTATACAATAATTACAAGATGGGTAAAAATGGAGAATTTTTTTTTGTAAAATACATGTAAACTTGTATAACACTTATACATAGTAGGTATACCAAATTTGTTCAATATACATATATATAATTTCTCAAAATCAAAGGATTCTTATTTACTCTTGCACATCATCTCTGTATCTAGAAAGAAAGAAAGAAAAAGAGTCTTGCATTTCATCTACATAACATGTCATCCGCATCTCATCTTCATATCTTGCAAAGTGAAAAGCTAGTGGGTTCTGAACCATGTTACGATTAGACGTTGAGGAAGGACTTGATTTGACCTTAATCCACCTAATTTCATAAGAACCTTATAGGAACTGGAGTTAAGATTTCTCAGGTCAGTCCGCAAGTTTATGTTCACATGTCATCTTGATTAGTCTAAGTAGAATATCTCGTGCACATGCATGATTCTCATAGACAGTGACCTAACTTGGACAAGCATCATGCACGTATCTCTTCATTGATGAGGTGGTGAGGAAGTAGAATCCTTTAGCTTGGAGTAGCACACAGGTGGAAACATCCATCCTCTTCTAGGGAGGATAGTGCATCTCAACCTAGTCTGGTAGTGTTGACGTCTGAGAACGGGATGTTGTGGGTTGCAATAATGCTTCAAAAGAGGGATAGTCTACTGGCTCGAGAGGAAAAACTCCTTATGTATATACTGCACCTTATATATAATTCAAAAAAATGCAAGAACTCCAAAAAATAGACAAGCCAGATAGAAAATAAAATACCTATCGGAGTATGTATATTAGCAAGAAGTCTGCAACTGGATGACTTGGCTACACTGGTCAGGCATCCCGGGATAGGTAGCTATACTGGCTACCGTCCTTTTCTCTACCCCCTCCTATTGAGTTGGTCGCACTTGAACTTAGAAGGGAATACCCCACTCCTCGAGAAAAGAGTTACTGGACCGGGTGATTGGAGTTACCTTGTTAGAGGAGGTTGGTTCTTAGCCATTTCTTATGTGGGGAGCTATATTACACTTACACAATACAAGTAAGAATCATAGTCATCAGAAATTTGCGTTTGAGGATTTGTTCTGACCTGACTATAAAGGAGTCTTTAATAGAAGACTTGTGGAACTTGAAGTCTGATAGGTCTTAAGTTCAGATCCCGATAATGTTCCACCACACAATTAATCCAAAGGTAGAGTCAAGCTCCATTTTTAACTTTTGTTCATGACCTTGGAATGGAACCCAATTTCATTTCACTCTTGCATTTCATTTTAGTTGTTCAGGGACGAGCAAGGTTTAAGTATAGGGGGTTGATGAATCTATAATTCATCACTCTTAATGTTGAAAATAGAGTCTTGTTCTTGAGTAATTAGCTGCATATTTCCCCATTATCTTGCAAAATTAGCATTCATGCATGCATGCATTATATCTGCATTATAGCATTCACATTTGCATAAAATAAGAAGCCCATTTCACTTATAATTATTCACCTATTTATCTGTATTTTGTACTCACTCCAAAGTCAATACAACTAACTCTATATTGTATATACTACTAACTAATAATAAAAGGAAAAGGCCAAAAATTCCTAACTTGTAAAAATACCCCATAAAACCCCAAACCCAGTTAGAGACCTTAGAATGTACAGATCTATCTCATACAACCTCTGATCTACGTCTACTCACTTTTAGACTAATACATATTCAAAGACCTTCAAAATGAGACTACTTTCATTTAATTTGGAGCTCGTATGCAAGACTTGGGTTTTGGGTCCCATTGTACATTATGTGTATGTATATTTGTACCCTTGTATTTTTGTATCCTAATCGACCTCATCTCCATTTTTGACCAACATAAAACTTGTAGATCTCATCAAGATATACAACTTTCATGTTTTGAGTTTTTCTAAATTCGGCCATTTTCTCTCTCTTATTTCACATCTTTTCTCATCCATTCATATCAGGCCACGTGGCGCCCTCTGGTTGTGCCACGTGGCCCACTCATCCACCTGCCATGCATCCTCCAATCTTGGTCGTTGGATCAGGCCCATGCCCCTTGGATCTCGACCATTCATTGTCGCTGCAACCACAACCCTTGGATCAAATCTCAGATTGCATCTGCGCCACCCGCTAGCGCCTTCACCTCCTTCCTCCACGTGGCACACTCCAGCATTGCCCGATCTTCTCCACACGCTCTCATCTCAACCATCCCTTACTGCCTTTATCCCCATCGTGCGATCAAGATCTGGTCTCCATCAAAACCGTTCACCTCCGCCTAAACCTCCTTACGACACATGGTGCCTTCTTCGCCATACGATCAAGCCCCTCTGATCTAATCCTACCTGTTCCCCCGTGCCCATCTCCTGGATGTTGGATCGCATGATCCAACGGCCATGACGTCGTCATCTTCCTCCAGCCGCCTTCCTCGTGCATGTCGCCCACCTCATGCTCCATCATCCCCCTTTCTATTTTCGTCACCCTATCAGCCACCATCTCCACCCATGCAGCACCCTACGACGTAGCCCCGACATCCCTCGTCCTCGCCAGAGCCCACAACTACCATGACCCCCTTCCTCTTTGCTCGTCAAACCCCACGAACCCCACACCTCCATCGCCTGCACCCTCACCTCCTTTCTATAAATACCCCGCCTCCGGCCACCTTCAACCCCGTCCACCATAGCGAGAGGTGCCCTAGAGATCTAAGCTTCTCATTGGTGACAACAGTTGAGTGTGTAAGAGAGCGACGACAGGCTTCCATATCCGACGAGATCCGCAATGATTCTTCACCGCGCTGCAGCTCCTCCAGCGAGCTGCTTGATCTCAGGCCCACTACTGACCTTCGAGCGATGATCGGAGTCGCTTCAGCGAGCCTCCAACCCCATGTAGCTTCGCCCATTATCCTTTCGATCTTCATCTTCTTTCCTTTGAGCTTTCTCACAATTTCCCCGCCATCTCCGTTTGAGTTCACCCTCCATCAGCTATCCACCGAGCTTCACCTTGAAGCTCTGATCTTCGTACGCTATTTTATTTTCCGCAACGACGCACAACACCTCCTCCGACCAGAGCGCCTCCTTCATGGCGGAGGAACACCGCTCCGACCATCACCACATCCCCTCCTGGGCCTCACCGCACTCGCACACATTCACACGAGCACGAGCTCTATTCGTTGGCCCCCAGCTAACCTGCAAGAACCCTTAGCTTCAGTGATCTGAATATTCATTGGAGCTACATTGAGCTTCATCATCTCCGACATAAAGACCCTCCCATTCTCATCCAGTTCCACTGGCGGATCCCCGACACTCCCACGATCTATTCGGGCACTTCAGGAGCCGCCGACGAGCTACACCGAGCACGGGTAGAGGAGGCGGAGCAAGGAGCTCATGCTGGAGCCCCGCCAAGTCTGCCGCAGGAGGCGGCAAATCAGAGAAGATGGCAAGCAGCCACCGTCGGATCGCCTCGATCCGACGGCCCTCGCCATGTCGCCTCGAGTGCATCACCGTTAGATCATTCAGTTCGAGTGGCCCTCGCCACGCCACGTCGCCGATGCCCCGAGCTCCAGTCCCCGTTGGATTTATCTTGATCTAATGGCCGATAGTCTGCCATGTCGACGCCATCAGCACCATCAGATCCTTGCGATCTGACGACTCCAGAGATGCCACGCCAACTGCTCCAGCAGCCGTTGGATTACATACTCATCCGACGGTCCACCTCGCGCCATGTATCCTCCTCCAAGCCTGTTCCCCAAGCCTGGGCTCGGAGCTCCCGATGCATACCTGAAGCTGATCTGAGCCTCCAAGGCATCCCGAGCCTCCAGCCGAGCCTAGAAGACGTCCGAGCCTAGTCCCGCACATGCTCCTCACGTGAGGGGCTGGGTATTTTATACAAAGACCCCTGAAAGTTTTGGAAATTATAATTTGGTCCCTGCTAGGTGTGTCACGTGAGACCCGTGTGACTCTTTGGGAAAATTGCATCCACCTCTCCCACATTATAGGTAATTGCATTTAAGTCCTTGTCAGCACGTTTTATTTCAATAACTTTATTTCCTATATTTGCAATTTGGTCCATGTCTTTGCATGCATATTTAGGTGTCCATTTGGCATCGTTTTTCAATTCTAAAAATTGCATAACGTAGCCCAACTTGTCCTTTAACTTATGTGACCTGTGTTTTATTTTTTGTGTGACACCTTTGGAATTTAATATTATTAAATTGGTGAAATTTTCCATATTTTGCCCTCTGTGTGCCTTTTAATTCATATAAAATTCCTTGTTGCTTCAAAAATCTCCATAAAATCACATTAGACTTAGGATAATTTAGTTTAGATTGTGCCCAAAAATAATTGCATTTGCACACATCACGAGGCCTGAATAAATTAATTGGTAATTTTCTTAATTGATTTCTAATAGGTCCAATTCACACTGAATTTTAGGTTTATTAATTTTCCTGGATTCATCATACTTAGATCTATCTAGGATAATTTTTATAGCTGAAAATAATGTGTTCTGATATTTATTAAAATTAATTTTGTAAAAATCACCATGCATTCATATTTTATTCACAGTAAATTCATAAAGTGTCAGAAAATCTAAAAAAATAGTGGAGCTTAATTTCATTGCATTTCATATTCTGGCCAAGTTACATAATTTTTGGAATTAAGTTGATCATATTTCTGATATAGCCTGTAAAACTGTCCAGAATTTGCATTGGTTTCCCTTTATTGCATAAAAATTCCTAAAAAGATCAAAAATATTCTTCTGAAAATTAGTCCTAGGAATTAACTGAATTAACCTAAGGAGACAACTGTCTCCCTGAGTTTGACCTTGGGCTTGCCCAAGTAAAATAAATCTGCCTCTTGTAATTAACTAACCATTAATTAAAAGTGGTATTTTTGACATAGCCTTGATTACCGACTGCGAGGAACATAAAAATTTAATTTGACCATTAATTTGATCGAATTACAAGGGCAGTCTGAGCAACGACAATATACAAGGATAATATATATAATAAGAGCTTCAAAGTCATTTTTTGTAAGCTTGCAGTGGATGACTTAGCTACACTGGTCATGCATCTAAGAATAGGTAGCTACACTAGTTACCATCTATTCTTTTCTCCATCCCCTCTTCTTGAGCTGGTTGTACTTGAACTTAGAAGGGAATATCTCCGCTCCTTGAGGAAAGAGTTGCAAGACCGGGTAACTAGAGTTACCTTGTTGAGGGGGGTTGTTTCTTTGCTACTTTTGAGATGGGCAGCTATATCTCACTTACACCGTACAAGTAAAGATTTATAGTTACAAGAATTTGTGTATGTAGACTTGTTCTGACCTGACTGTTGAGGTGTCCTGAACAGGAGTCTTGTGGAACTTAGAGGCTGATAGGTTTTGAATTCATCTCCTATTAAGGTTCCGACACACTAATAATCCAAAGGTCTGAAATTTTATGAATAAAAGTTTAATACTTAATATTGTCCTGACTTCTTTATTTTTCCTTCCTTTTTTCTCTTCTATTCACTTATTCTTTCAAATAAGTGTTTGCTAAGGGACTAGCAAAAGAAAGCACAGGGGGATGATGAATCTGCGATTCATCATCTTTATTCATTTATTTTAGCTTAAAATCCCTTATAAAACACCTGTATATAACACTAACTCTATATTCTTAATAATGTACATCTGTGTATAAATATTGTATATTTGTATATTATTTTAACCTAAAATAGATAATAAAGAAAGAAAGGAAAAATAAAGAAAAGAAAAGAAGGTTGTATATTCGTAATAGATATAGGCTGACTCAAACCCCGAGAAGGTCTAGACTTGACGTGATCGACCAGGAATAAAGTAGGGGGAGATAGGATCCTTAATCAGAAAATCCAAAAAAATGTGTATGTTGTAAATACTTCTCACTTATTGTGTATATCTGTATAAAACTAACATTATTTTACTTGTATATAAATTGACCTTAAATAAAATAATTTTCAAAACAAAAGTTGTAAATAAAAATATTTGTTAAATAATAAAAATAGTTACACAATGAAATCAAGTATATAATAAAAGTAACCACATCAGGAAAAAACCATTAAACAATAAATGAAAGACCAAATCCGGCTCCATATGAACTTAGATTGAACCAAACTCTCTTCCATTATATTCTAAACTAAATTATCTTTAAAATGGTTGTGATTTCATAATTTTTGGAGTTACAATTGAAAAGTCGGTTTTCTAGGATGGAATCTGTAATTTTGCCATTTATTTATACATATTATATTTGTAAATATTTGTAAATATTTTTATTAATTATTTAAAATAAAATAAAATAAATAAAATAAAAATTTTAAAATAAAAAACTAATATCCTTATTTAACCATGTAAATAATGTACTATATGTAAATAGTTTACGTATATAGTTAATTTTCTTATATAACTAACATAAAAATATAAAGAAATACCATTTATTTTTCAAATAAATAAAATGACATAAAATACAAAAAATAGTTAATTTTTGTAAATATTTTTTAACATTTGTCTTTTTACTTTATCTCATTTCAATTTTTCTTCTCTCTTATCTCTTATCTTCATCGAAAAATTCAAATTTCAATTCCTATCTTTTCTATTAATATGGCTCCGAGTCCCTCTTTTCAACTTGATCAATCTTTGGTGAGGGGAGCCCGATCTCCGAGAGTCTTCTTGTCGCAGAAGGGTGTCTAGCCTTCGAGTCGTCCAGTGACAGCGAGTCGACCTTCGTCGAAGCGATCACCGTATTTTTTCGCTCCTAAGGTGAGATCCATAAGTTTCTTCTTATTTTTCATCTAGATTAACCTTAATTTAATTTTTCGCATTTTAATTTCATCATCAACTTTTTTATATAGATTTTAGAATCCATCACAACTTGATTCTTTGCCATCGATCTCAATTTTTCATCTCACATCTCGATCTCTCCACGTTCTTTTCTACCTATCACGATCTCTCAACTCCGGCCACGCACTATGGCCAGAAACTGGGATCCATTCCTCATTTTTTGCCGGATCCTCGCACACCATTCCATTTTGATTTTGCGACCAAGTCTTCATGGTCATGTCCTAATTTGTCTATAAATAAAAAAATAAAAAACAAAAATTATGTTTTCTTTTGATATTTGTTTTGCAGGTTAAATAAAAAAATTAAAAATTAAATTAAAAAGGTTATTTACGGTTTATATTATGTTAAAATAATAATAATAAAAGTTTTTTGTTACACTTTATGTTTTAACAATTAATAAATAAAAAATTTCGCTAAGCGCCCAAGCCCAGTGGGCGCTGCCCTACAGCTAGTCGCCCCGATGCGCGCGTGCAGACTGCCACACAAAAGCGTCACCACCTCCTCCGACCGTGTGTCGGCTGAGGGGCGCTTGCCTCCTCTATCATCGTTTTGCACCACCTCCCACCGCCATCCTCTTCTCCGCCAGTTCGCACACCAGCGTGTCCGATTTCCGCCGCTGATCTGAAGCTTTCGCGAAGTGCCGCTGCCCTCCATGGTTGCGTGACTGCCCGCCACCGCTCTCTTGTGTGCTGTCATATCGCCTACCACTCAGCCCTGTGCGCCGCCAGATCACCTACCGTGAAGCCCTCATCCGCGAGCGAGCTGCACAACTATCATCCTCTTCTAGGGAACCACCACGAGCTCACGTGCTCCGCTGACAGCCGCTGCCGACAGCGAGCAGCCACCGTATGACACGTGCATGCCCCTCCTTGTGTGGTGGCACTCCCTTCCGCTCCCCACTGCTTGAGAACAAAGCAATGAAGAGAACCCTAGGTGGGAGTATTAATTTTTTTTGGAAAAATATTAACTTCAACCCTGCAGTCTAGAGCCAAACACGTGTGTTGCACGCGCACTTTGGGAAAACTGCAAGAAGGCTCTCCGCATTTCTGAAAACTGCAAGAGGATCCCTTCTAGCATTCAAGCACATGCATAGCACGTTTTTCTTGGGTAATTACCGCTTTAAGCCCTCTTTTTTATTTTTATCATTTATTTGATGTAAAAATCTTGAAAAAATTGCTTTCTAGTCCTTCTATTCCATACTTTATATTATTGCTTTTTTATTGAAATAAATAGCATTTATGCTCAATAAATTCTGCAAAATTTTATATTATCTCATGTTTAGTTGATCTATCTGCAGTAATTTTTCCATTGCACTTTATCATCATTTGTTATTATTTAAAAATAAAAATAGTGTCTTTTTATTTTCTTAAAAGTCATAATTTCATAAAAATTTGAATATTTCTCGAAAAATTCCAAAAAAATAGATTAGGTGTATTTTATTTTCTTTAAATTTCTATACAAATTTGATGCATTAGTTCTTTTCAAAACCTAAAAAATTTGAAAAATAGTAAATTTCTTATAAAATCATAAAAAATTCTACAAAAATCCAAAAATTGTGATTTCAGTTTTTATTTAATGGTATTTGCGTATATGTCATCATAAAAATGATTAATAGGAGTTTTGACATTAAAATATTTTTAAGTTGCAAATTAGTGAAGGCTGTGCACTGTTTCTCATTTTTGCCACTGTTTGACTTTTAAAAAAAATATAAAAATATCTGAAAATTGTACAAAAATTCCTTAAAATATTTCAAAGCTTTTAAAATCCAAAAATATTTTCTCTGAATTTTTCTGAGTGTTTTTGATATAATTTAAAAATACAAAAAGAGTGTAGCATGCATATTTCTTATCTTGTGCATGTTGTTTCTTATTCTTGAAATTTTAAAAAATTGCAAAATTAAAATCATTAAAAATTTGAAAATCAGAATATAAAAAAATAGAAATAAAAAAAGAGAAAAATTTCATAAAAACCAAGGATAGTTTGCCTTTGAGATTCCTGATTTTTCTCTTAATTGATTTTTCATCGATTATTTGAATAACCCTCGGGAATTATAGCCTCCCTGAGTTTGATCATGTCTGCTATACAGGTAAATAAGTAGCAAAAATTTCTCTTGCTTCATTATCCTCTTTTGTTAATTTTGTAACTTGAGAAGAAAAAAATTTGTTTATTTGTCACAGGATTATTTGGGCCAATGACACTTTCGTATATTATTTAAATCAAAACCTGAAGATCCCGTGTCAACATATGTTATCACTCCCATCGACTCATAAAAATCAGATCGTGCTTAGTTTACTAGTCCGACTAGTCGGGCAGGTTTTTAAACTGATAAAATCAGATACATTTCCGTAAGTATGTATGTATCTATACATGAAATAATCATTTAAAATGTCAAATATTTCAATAGAATAACTGGTTGTCTATTTCGAGTAAAACTCTACAAAAGGTAGCCATATTTCTAACTTTATATATGAATATATTACAATCATTTATGTATACTTGCTTCTAGAAAACTATTCTAAGAAGGTTTGGCACACCTGATATTCCGAAAAAGAGAGGGACATAATTGATATTGTAGAAATTGAAAAGAAATTAGTTTTAAAAACTCTCTTATTTAATTATTTAATCTTTATTTTTGAAAATTTACCAAACCATCAAAACTGGGTCAATCCGTGTCAACCCGATCCTACCACTCGTGTCAATTCGGTCCAACCACATGTTGGATTCGATTTTTATTTTTTTATTTTTTAAATTAATTACATGGAACCGATTGAAATGATTGGGTCGGGGTCGATTCCCAATCCAACTGGTCCGACCAGTCGGTCCTATCTGATTTTTTAAGCCTTGGTTCGAATATTATTTATATTTACATGAATAAAATTTATATTTCATATCCAAGAAAAATAGTTTATTTATAAAGTAAGATATTTATATTAGTTAGTCATTTTATATCTATTTTAAGAGTATTTGAGTATGTATTTTATACATATTTTAATTCATTCTGATTTAGTCATATGATTCAATCATTTTTTTTACAGATTTGAAATGATATCATCATCTAATAGAACCGAATCCATAGTTCAATTTAAATCTTTTTTTACAAGATTTCTGAAGCATCTATATCTATACTAAAGCTGGGCTCATCCAGCTTCTTTCATGTCGACACGTGACTCTCCCCTTCTCATCCCTCATTTGCTCTGAGTCCAACACGTGGCTCTTTCCGATCTCCCTCACGCACTCCCCCGTCTCCTCTTCTACCGTTTTTCTCCTCCCCAATCGAGAAACGTAGGGATACCGTCTCATCACATAAAGCAAAAGCACCATCAACGACAAAGATCCAATGCACCGCTTAATCTCCACCACTGGCCAACTAACAAATAAAGTGATTTGCAGTATTGGGAAAATTACACCATACTCCCTGATATTGTTGGTATTCCGTCTAGGTACCCGACGAACTGACTCTTGTGAATTGCCATATGAACAGCTGTGTATTTTGCGACGAACATCCCTAAATTTTGTGATACTACAAAAAAGTCCCGTAGGACCAGCCTACACGTTATACTTTGATGTTTATTTAGCATATGTTATTTGTTTGGCTTAGACTCTAATTTGTGGGTTGAAATGGAACTGAAAGCATTTTTTGGGAAATCTGAAAGGAAAGGATGCGTTAAAGTGGACAAACTCCATTTTGAGGTAATGTGTCCCTAATCTTCAATTTTTTATTTTAACACAATTTTCCATCTTGGAAGCTCGAGATTATGCCCATCCCTCTTCATGTAATAATAATAATGATAATGTATTAGCTTAATTCAAGTGATTTCTATTTTTTAAAAGCTATGAGCGTCATCACCCTCCATAATTCCATGTATTACGTGCACAGGAATTATATTACCTAATTACATAAATTCACACAACATATTAAAAGAAATAGTGTATTAATTAAGTATTAAATCAAATTTACTAATATAATATTGGAACCATGACAGAATGAATATCAAATCGAGTTACGCATAAGAACTCATACCCAGATCTAGATCAAAGAAGCATCATTCGACCCGTTGAAGAAAAATAAATCACAACCATTGGATTATATCGAATCGATGTCGCTTGATCAATATGATTGAGTTGCTATTAGCTGTTAGATTCATTCATCTTTCAGTCGTTCAATTTTTAGCATTTAGAACTTCAGGGCACGACATATGAACGTACTTGCAATATTTGATATACGTTGAGCACTTAATCTAAGCCGTAAGCCGGAAGCCAAAGCACGCGCTCCTCACCTGTTTGTTGTCTTTTACAACAAACATTCAAAAAGATCCCTTCATCTATCAACCGTTCGATTGTCAGCTAGGGATAAAAACAGATCAAAGATGGATCATATTTTCCTATATTCATATCCATATTCACTTCATCTCCATTGAGTACAAATACAGACACAGATATGATTCAAATATATATTAAGAAAATCATATCTTTAAAAATATGGATTGAAATTTGAATCAGATATTTATCGAATCTAACTACATATGGAATAAAGAGCGGACATGAGTACATATCGACTAAAGAACAAATCCAAATACGTGTCGAATAAAGATTGAATCCAAATATCAATCTAATAAATATCATATCCATTTACGAATAGAATAAGTCCACATATGAGTATGAATTGAATTGTTACTAAAGTTCATAGTGATTCAGATAAATATCTATGAAATATAAATGAGTTGCATCACATTAAAAGGGAGTGGTGAAGCGACTTGCGTTTTTACTTTTCCTAGCCTCTCTTCGACTCTAGGCTCCAACTTCCTATAATCGCGAGACTACATGTCTATTCCCCTAGCGTGCACCCCCGGGATGACTTGAAAGCCTCAGTCTCCCCCCCCTGGGTCAAGGTGAAGGGAGGGATGTCAGAGTCCTACTTCCTTTGATCTACACAAGGTCTTGTAATAGGGGTAATACAATAAGTTAGACGTAGTGCGAACTTCTTTATTGCTGCTGCTACTGCCTTTCGTCCCTTCCTCATCAAGTGAACTCAACTGCGGCTTTTTAGGTTTTGAAAAGTATTCGGATCCAGAATACAGATATATAGTGGCGAGGGGATGTCGAATTCTGGCTAGTCTCGGAACTTATATGTCGGCACGCAGCTCAGATCTCCCTCATTCTTTCAGAGGAAAAGGCAAGTAGACATCAGCGTGCTCTGCCGCTGAGGAGCGAAATCTTCCCAGACCATGAGAGGAGAAAGAAAGCACTCGAAGCAAAAAAAGGGGGACAAAGTTTCGTAACTTTCGTTCAATCCAATCCCAAATGAACAAGGGGTTTATTAATATCATTAATATATTCTACATATATTATATAATAATAATAATATAATAACATGGGACTATAGTTTATATTATTAACTAAAATATAAAAATTTAAATCTTATATTCGAATATCTAGATCGGATATTCAAGCCATTAACATATCTGTATTCGTGTTCATATCTGAATTTTTTTTACAACCATATCCTTATTCGACTATCATTTGAATAAGGATTTCCATAGGACCCTTTAAAATTACGGACTATAGAAAACTTATGGGTAAGATGTATTTAATCAATGGACTTTTGAAACTTATGCTATATCAGACTATAAATTTAGATTATATTTAGGCTACATAGCTCGATTTTAGAATCAAAATGTCTAGATTCCCTCTATCCTTTGCTTACAACACCCAATTTATTCTAGCTTTTTTTTATTATAGCATGCATAGTTGGACATATTCATCTAGCGTAAATCATTAATTTCATTTACACGTCGTCGTCATAACATATGTTTTGCATGAAGACATATGTGGCAATTTATAGATATATAAGGCATGCAATTATCTATTATACATTCTCTGCTGCAAAAATAAGAGCATTCATAAATGATCTTAACAATGATCTTTTAAGAGGATATATTGCTTTGCATACTTCATAAATGATATACACATTGATTTACAATGTTAAAAATATCTAATGCCCATATTTTAGACAACCCTCAGATTTGATATCTTGCTTAACTTCCATGATTATAATGATATTACAAATGATTGTATTCACTCCAATCCGTCTGCGAAGCGCAGGATCATGCACTAGTTGGTTTAAATATCGTTCTAGATTATGGTAGTCGTGGCACTTTCCTTTGACACACCTACAGAAGTATCTCCAATCTCTGGAATCCATCTAAACGCAACCACGTGGACACTTGTGGATCTCCAGAAAGATAAGCTCCGGGCCCCTATTTCGTCCCTCGGTCTTCCAAGCAGCACAAGGATGAGAACTCAGCTCCTTGACATGGCGAACACCATGGCCTTGGCTTCCTCCCAAAAGGCCATCTACCGCGGCGCCGCCGATCTCTTCTTGCAACCCTGCAGACAGGAGAAGCTCAAGCCCCATCATCTCTCGTGCCGCTTTTCATCGGAGAGTGACTCCGATCCCTCTGGCAGGTATGTCGATTTCCGTCGTCTCAACCATGGCTTACTTATTTATAGCGCAAGATGATTGTTGATAGTGGGTTCGTTCGTCGTACCAGTGGAGGTGATGGGGCACGAATGGCGAAGCTAGCAGTCGTGACGCTTGCTGCGGGTATCCTTGCGCTCGGGCCGATTGGGGACGCGGAGGCGGCAAAAAGTGGCGGGAGAGTCGGCGGGCAAGCATTCCGGTCAGCCGCACCAAGGGGGTCGTCCCCAAGGATCAATAACTCGAGGTATGGGCACCTATTATGATTTTACATAACCGGCGGCGAAATCTTTCTCAGCTACTGAAGGCAACAGATCCAACTTCTTGCAGGACCAACATCTACATCAACCCTCCAGTGGCACCCCCACTCATCGGAGGTTATGGCTATGGCTATGGTGCCCCTTTCTTCGGCGGAGGATGGGGATGGTCGCCTTTCACTTTCTTCGCCCCCGGACCGGGTGTTGGAGTGGGGATCGGCGGCGACTTCCAGTTCTTTGTGATCTTCCTGGTGCTCAGCGCTGTAGGAGCCGTCATTAGGAGATTTACCAACAGGGCGGATGATGACGACGATTACTGATGCTCTTGATTGCCCTCTTGCTAGTACAATGAGATATTCCCTCTGTAAGATTACAATGTATATCTTAGGAAATGTACCTTTTTGAACTTGCAATGATGCCTTGAACTGCATCTTTCACCATTAATATATGCCTGGTGTTGGATTTTAATTATAAACAAATAGATGGGGAGTGGTGGGTATAAGCAAGTTTAACCTATGAATCTCGTAACTGCATTCGAATTTGAATACAAGGCAACCCTTGTGTCGGAAAAAACGCCAGTGCAATACAAAATGGTAGATCATGTATTTTATTTGCCGACGATGTATAAACGAGCAATGAAAACAAATGAAGAGGTTCACGAGCACCTGCAGATTCCGGGAACCTAAATTTTCCGTCACAAATTGGAGGAGCCCCATTCTTTACTCGATTTTTCTTGCAATTTAGAGATGGAGAGGTCACGTGACAATGGATTCACTGTGTTGGTGATGAGGGCTTCTTAGGTCCTCAACTTCCACGATAAATTGTGGCCTGGAGAGGGCATAGGAGGTTGGAGGGGGTTAGTTTGCCAGGAGAAGGAACATCCATAACTGGTAGGGATGAAAACTGGTACTATATTTGTTGTCATCAGCATTTGTTTCATGAAGGATATGTATGCTATTTTCTCAATCAGTAAACACAAATGCAAGTTCAAAATATTGAAATCCAACATCCCAAAGATATAAATATAAATATAATATAACAAATTTTGACAAATACAACGGATCATATAAAATTCGTAATAATGATCCAATCCGATGCTGAATAGGATTGATTTGGTTTTATCATTCAAATAAAGTGGATCGGATTGAGAATTTTACCAATCCATTAAAATCTGGATTGGATCATATCATCATCAAAATCAATTTCGATCCAATATGTTATCCATTGATATACCAATCTCATTGGCACATAAGGCAATAACCAATCATTTATCTCACTTTTTCATATCAACGGTCGTTATACCACCTCTTGTCTGCACACTCCCCTCTCTCAAGCCAATCAATGCCTCTCTAGTATTTTCCTGTACTAAACCTTATTAGGTCACTTCCCATACCAATTACTGGTCTCATCTCCCTCTCAATTCATTCCAAAGCGACTACTGAGCGACTATCTTCACAGTTCCCCAATGTCGTCACCAACACCTCTTGCAATGTGATAAATCACCTTTTACCCTTAGTTAATATGTCAGAGTTGATGTTGTAGTCAGACAATTAATGATCAATCAAAAGCAAAACCATACGAATCAATAAATCAAGTGAAAGTGAATACGTGGTTCTATGTTTCTTTAACATGGGAAAATTATAGGGTCGACTCAAGGAAACATGCCTACTTAACGACTATTTTCACAGTTTCTATGTGTTAAAAATCTATTAGATCAAATACAATCTCAATTGGCTAACTAGGTGATGTGCATGGTTTTTTTGGTAAATTTTCAATGCAAGTTAGATGCAACAGAATGTACAATATGAAAATGATATGGAATACCCACATACACAGTTAGCTTATGAAATTGATGTTTAAATTCAAGCTCAATAAATTGCATTATTTCATTTATCATTATACATACTTCAAACCATAAAGTGTTCAGCACAACACTTGTACATAATAATGTATAAAAATAATAAACATATTGGCAAAAAAATATAATGCACAAGTTAATTGGTACACTCAGATGAAAAAGCCGCAAACAAAACTTCATTGATCAATATCTTCTTTATATATACTCAAAATGAACCAAACTCACCTCCACTATATTTAAATTAATTATTTTATCAAATGAAGATGGTTTCATTGGAGCTGGAGCTAAGATCCAAAAGCTGACTTTTCGGGACACTATTGTACTTGGGCATCTGTACATACAATTAATTATTTTATTCTTTATATTTTTAATCACCTTATATTTTTGAATTATTATATATAATATATTTATATATATATATATAATAAAAATATAAATATGAATAAAAAAATAATAAAAACACCAAAAAATTAATAAATTTAAATACATAAGGTATAATTTACTTATAGTATAGATACATTTAATTATTTATACACATAAACAAAATTATTAAAATACCATAAAATATGAGAATACATATAAAATAATGTTATAAATATATAAACTATGTAAATATAGAATTATGCATAAAAAATAAAATAAAAATATAAATCGATAATATACATGCATACTTATATATAATATGTAAATATTAATACCTAAGAAATAAGGTTATAAAAAATTAAAAATCATGATAAAATAATTTATAAAATAATAAACATTTTCTTCTTTTAGTTTTCTAAATAAATCATTAACTATTTTATATTAAATTAACACATATTTATCACTTATTGTTTGTATTCTAGCGGGTCCACGTAGACTAACCAGAGTGCTCGGAGTATTAACCCACCAGGTCAACACCCCCTCGCACGGACCCAAGCAACCCAAGTACTATCACAACAAATTGGGGAGCCATCTTTGCCCGATTTCCACACCTCCCATATGCCTCCTTTCGCCTCAACTCCTTCACGTAAAATATTCGCCAAATCACGAAGTCCGCCACGCCATATGCTTAGATCTCAGTAACCTCCATCGTTTTGAGAGAAATCCTTCTTGCAAGGCACCTCCTTCGTCTTTGTTGTATATCCAAATCCATCATCTCCAGCTATCCTGTCAGGACCCCAATTCCGGGGCCGTCAGATCCTCCCATATCCGGATCTGGTTACTCAGCAATAATTTATTCACCATCACAACTAACATTCAGAAACAGACTGCAAATAAAAATACTCAGAATGAAGTATTTCAACACTTTTCATTCACAAAATAAAGTTTACATGATCCATTGTCCCACTACAACCCTTTACATGTACGTCAGCTGGAAGGAAATATACAGAAATATTACCAACTACCTTACAAAGAAAAGCTACTGAGGCTGGCTGGATGTCTAATATGTAAGATGGATGGATTTTTAAAGTCCTTGCGATGACTCGCCGACACCTGTTGGGTTTTCCATAAATCATAGGGTAAAGATTAGCGAATGATAAGTAATGAAGAAAAGAAAAGCAAACAAAATTGTGTAACCTTGTAAAACTTGTTATCACAAAAGATTTCATTCCTTCTTGTTAATTTAAGTCCTATTCCTTTCCATTCCACGTCAGGGATTAATCCAGGGGAACCCCACCATTCTTGGACTCCGAAGCTGTGGATACTTCAGAATTGGAGATTGTGTTGATCTTGGTAAGCTTATGCCGCCGCACGCCGTCTCAACCAATCCTCCAATACTAGCCTGATAATTTTTCTTTTCTTTTATTAACCATGGTCTCAAATCCTGTGCTTGGAAAACAAATGAGCACACCGTCCTCAGGACTCGGTTGCTTAAAACCTCAGGCTAACATTTAATCATATAACCTAGTGGCTTTAAATACATATTATCATGAACCAGTCGCTATCGAACCACGCGGCCTCCACATGGCACGACCACATCTTCTGTCGTTCAACCCGAAGATCATGGCTCCGGTACCACGCGTTGCAAATCATTCATTTCGTGCGCACTTATCATAACAGGGCAACCGTGTACCACCTAGGTAGGGAAATGCCAATACGGGTTCCTTCCGACAAACTATAGGTAGCATGCCCGACCTGTAGTTCTACTCCCAATCATCCTTAACGTGACACACGATCCTTTCAGGATCCAACTCAAAGCACATCAATTCCCATGATATAATTCTTTTGTTAAGTCTTCGATTTGCATAATCAGCAACACTTAGTGTAGACTCACATATATATTATTCATATGCATATATACTCGTATTTATGCCTATTTTAACTCCCAAACCCTAACTTTCAAAACTACCGCATCAATTTGATGCTTAAACCTTATTTTAGTGGAAATCACAAAGCAACCCTTCATACTTTTTTAAAAATATCCAAAATTAGGGTTCTTCATAGAAAAGACATAAAATCAAGAATTTCAATAATCTCGTATGAAAACCCAACAACAAAAAGAGGGATTTCGTTACCTAATCGAGCCATCTCTTGTGTATGCGAGGTTTTATCGTGTTTCATTTTTAGAAAGGTTGTTTTAAGGCTCTTGAAAAGATCGAATTTCATTTTCGTTTCAAAAACACTAAGAACGTGTCAAGAACGCAAAGAACGAATGAAGAACACAAAGAACGCGAAGAACACGAAGAACACGAAGAACGCCAAGAACATATTTTCTCTTGAAATTTCAGCAGAGCTTCCCTTATACGGAGTGATATTTTTAGGAAAATTTTGGCAGAGTTTCCCCTTATATCGGGACATATTTCTCAGAAAATTTCGACAGAGCTTCCCCTTATATCGGGACATATTTCTCGGAAAATTTCGGCGGAGTTTCCCCTTATATCGGAACATATTTCAAAATAAAAACGAAAAGAGTTTCCTCTATAAAATCAATCGAGAGGAAAATAACAACGAAACTGAAAGAATATACTCAAACAACAAGAGATGAAGAATCGGTAGACACCACACATCTTAGATGAGTGAACGTGTGACGAATCATAGGATTCACTGACGTGCATAGCCGCCCGCACCTAAGTAGGGTATTACACAGATTTCTCCATCAAAATAACTATAAAAGCATAATTGAAAGAATAGAAATATAAGCGATGGAGAATCGGTATACACCACGTGTCTTAGATGAGTGAACGTGTGATGAATCACAGGGTTCACGGACGTACATAGCCGCGTGCACCTAAGTAGGGTGTTACACAGATTTCTCCTCGAACCACAACAGGAAACGAATAGGAAAGAAAGATAAATCAATAAAAAACTTTGGAAGAACAAGAGGATGAATTGAAAGCCTAGCTTACGAAGCAAACTAAGAGAGGATCATACCTTTCTCCTCCTTGTTCTCCCGGCAGCGCTTCGCTAGCGCTCCTTCCTCGCCTCCCACTCCTCCTCCCTTCCTCTCGACCCTAACCCATGGGGTGGTGGCGGTAGTGGAAATCATAGAGAATGAATGAGTAGGGGGTCTATTTATAGGCTCCAGAAAACCACTAACCATGGTTAGAAAACCAAGGTTTAGACCTTAACCATGGTTTAGCAGCTCATGGTTTTCGCCCATGGTTTTAGCCAAAACTTATCCCAAACTTGGGGCTTAAGTTCGAACATTTTACAGGATTCTAGATTCCCTAATGACACTTAATTAACACTAATCATGATTAACTTTCACTAATCATGATTTAACTTTCACGGCTTATGCTTATCTTTTGCTAACTATTGATTAGTGTTTGCTAATGATCATTAGCGGTTTTTAATCCATCATTAGTTTCTTTAATCATATTTAATTAATATTAATGACAATCATTATGGGTTAATGACGTCTTAACCCTCCTTCTCTTTCTTCCGAAATTCATAAAAATCGAAACGAAGTCCTATTCACACGAAACAAATTCCGTTGGTTTCCTCTTGACGAGCCGGATCTTATTATATAGGATCCGAGATATACCAAGTTCAAGGCTTTACAATTACAACAATCTTAAAGGAAGTCTCGTCCTCGAGACTAGAAATGCATGAAGGATATGGTTAGATCCTCAAGCGCATCACAGAAGCGTGAGCATCGTATCGAATACGATGAAGAACGACTAGTCGCACTAGTTGTTCTATGCAGCGGAATTTAAATTTTTTATGCGACGAAACCACATGATCCAAGAACACTTCTCGGATCGTTTCGTCTAAACCACAAACAAGTAAATAGGATTACCTCTTGAAGCATGGTTGCGATCGAGTCTCTAAACGAAGAGACCTCCTGTCTCAAGTCCGATCCGACGGAGGAGACGCTTGCGAGCACGGGGATGAATCGTGTTAATCTCGCAATCCATGTTGATGATCCAAGCGGCAGATCTCCTGATCTTGACAAACGAGATACGAAGTCTTCTCCACGAGCAAAGCACACCGAAGTAGACGGAGATCCACGAGCAAACCATCAGGCAGCATAACGACGACGCTGCAGCGATGGAGAACCTCTCTAGGGCATCCATGGTGGACGGCCACATGAGAGGGTGAGAGAGAGTAGACGTGTAGAGAGAGAGAGAGAGAGACTTATGTTCTCTTATGTGTTGTGTAAAGAAGAGCTAATGGGTGCCTCTCCTTTTATAACATTTTGGGATCCATAGATCTCAATCCATGGGACAACAAAAATCCAATGGCTCTCATTGATTGTGTTTCTTTTAATGGCCATGATTTATGTTGGTAAAAACCAACAACAAATAATTTAATAAAATCAAATATATATTGAATATAATTTGATTTATATCAAATCAATCTCTATTAGAGAAATAGGAAAGGAGGCAAGCCTCCTTCCATAAGGAGGGTAGATGGCCACCACATTCCTTATGGGAATTGTGGCCGTCTACTCTTCCTATATGGAAGGTGGATGCCTCTCTCCCATTATATGAGATTGCATTATCTCATGATCCTCTCTAATATTTGCAACAACTTTTGTTGCATATTATTTCACAAAAATAAATCCAATCTATTTTGTGAACATTGCAATTTTGCCATTAGAAATTTGTGAATCACATTCACAACCCAAAATAAAATGTAAATTACATTTTCAATTTAATGTACAATGTGAATCCAATTCACATCAACATTTAATTAACAAATGTAAATTACAAATAGCTCTCTCTTATATTATAAATCACATTTATAATATATATGACTAATATCAATATATCTATCCATATTATTCATATCCATGATAATTAAATTGTATTTAATCATCTTGGATCTCTATTCTCTTGTTCTCAAAAAATATGAATCGTATTCACTTTATTCACATCTTTGATAATTAAATCACATTTAATTATCTTAGATAACTCTCCTTATAATATGAATCAAATTCATATTATTCATGATAATTAAATCACATTTAATTATCCATTTTTTCAATGCTCGGATACGCATATCAACAATGAAATTATCCAGAACCCTTTCATGGATAATACGTTTTCTCCGCGAATACTTGGAGATAAGGACAGGGCGATTGTACTTTTCCACGTATAGTGACTTGGATATTAAGATCATATCTCAAATCTAGATCACGGGCCTCCCATAGATGCTTGATTAAATCAAGACCGCAAATCTAATCTTCTCATTGCATCTGAATCACATTCAGATCAATGTCCAACATTTGGACCAAGATCAGATTACTTCTCCACTAAGAGGTCATGGTTAAGAGGTCATGGTTATATAAATAAAATCCAGACCTGTTTCATCACTCCCTAGGAATGGAAGCGTCATGGTTATACAATCGTTTATGATCACATCACCCTCAGGTATTCCCAATGCCTGTACATCATGTATACTGGAAGACTCAGATTAAACCCAAAGTATTGGATCAACTTTATACTGTCTACTTCATGGTTTTATCAGTAAGTTTCTCATTTGATCATTGGGAGTTGGTATCAATCATATACTTTCCAAAAGCATATATCATACCTAGGTCTTGATCATATACTTTCCAAAAGTATATATCAAACCTACAAATTCAGTCAAGCTTCCAAAGCGAGACGACCGTGCACGGCATTTGATTTTTCCCAATATCTCATGAGTGAGCTCATGCCTTCCGATTCAGTAAATGAACCTGTATGATCCCTTTGAGAGATCGCATTACTCATATGCCCTTATATGCAAACCAGCGCGCCGGTGTATAGACCTTGATTAGGTCATCAACCTATTGGTCTGCCAAATGTACATACTCAGACAAATAGTAACACATCTATCTCCGGTCAGAGGATGCGTGCTTATATCGTGACAGCATATGATATAGGACTTTGGTTATCTTGATCTTGTTAAGTCAACTCTTTGACCTAATTAATCTGACACCTTCGAATCTCTATTCCTATGCAGAGGACCTGCATTAAGAGGTCGGTCAGATATCAGCCTAATTGAGAAAAGGATTTCCATCTCCTACTCAGGCTGGAGATCATCTCTTAACAATCATTTGACGGTACTTGATGAGTCCTCAATATAACTCTTTAGATATTCATCCAAGCACCAGCCTCTATGATTCAATAGTTGAATCAACAGTTGTATGGTCATTAAGATGGCCATGGTACATAACCCTAATTGTACTAAGGGAACTATTATGCAAATTAATTATTCTTCATTTCAGATCAGGGAATGATATTAGCAATAACATTTATTGCATAATGGCTCGCCGTGGGCTTGCATGTCAATACTTGTATGGTAACTGCTGTTGTATGTGAATTCTACAGGAGGCAAATATTTCAACCATGATCCTTCCCATTCTAAGGCACATTCTCGTAACATATCCTCTAAAGTCTGAATAGTACGTTCTGATTGACCATCTGTTTGTGGATGATATGTTGTACTCAAGCATAGTTGTGTACCTAAGGCTTTCATGAAGTTCTCCCAATAGTGTGAGGTGAATCGTGAATCTCGATCAGAAACTACTTCCTTTGGGATACCATGAAGGCGAATCACATGTGTAATATATAACTCAGCATGCTGGTCTGGAGTGAAAGATAAGCTTATCGGAATAAAGTGTGCTACCTTTGTCAGACGATCTATTATAACCCAGATACTATCTTTACTACCAGTCGTCTGAGGTAAGCCCGTAACGAATCCATGGAAATGCTTTCCCATTTCCATTCAAGTATAGGGAGGGGTTGCAATAATCCTGGTGGCTTTTGGTGTGAAGCCTTTACCTGCTGGCAAGTGAAACATGAATTCACAAACTCAGCAACAACTTTCTTCATTCCCGGCCACCAAAAGTATGAGTGAAGATCCTTATACATCTTTGTAATTCCTGGATGAATAGATAATCTTCATCAGTGCGCTTCATGTAAGATGTCTTTCCTTAGTTCAGGTGTATTTGGCACACAAATTCTATGATGGTTATACAGTAACCCATCTTGTATCTGGAATCCCTCTATCTCGTTCTTCTCAAGTTGTTGTCTCAAGTCTTTAAGGACTGGATCATCCTCCTTTCCTTTCTTTATTCTATCCCAGATCTCAGATTTGTATTGTTGAGGAATAGTTATAGTATCAACACTACTATCAAATGGTTTCCATTCACTTAACGTTGATAATAAACCCCAGAAGTGGATAGCACTCACCAACCCAGGTGAATAAGTTCTTCAGCTAAGGGCATCTGCTATGACGTTCCCCTTACTAGGGTGGTAGGAGATAGTGCAATCATAGTCTTTCAACAACTCTAGCCACCGTCTCTGTCTCATGTTGAGTTCCTTCTGATCAAATAGACATTTCAAGCCTTTATGATCAGTGAAGATTTCAAAAGTAATACCATAGAGGTAATGTCTCCATATCTTTAAAGCAAAAACTACAACAGCTAACTCAAGGTCATGTGTTGGGTAGTTCTTTTCATGTGTCCTGAGCTGTCATGATGCATACGCAACTACCTTACCATGTTGCATAAGAACTGCCCCAAGTCCTTCTTTAGACGCATCAATGTACACTGTAAACCCTTCACTCCCAGAGGTAGAGTAAGGATTGGTGCAGATGTTAGGCATTCTTTCAGTGTCTGAAAACTAGCTTCACATGTATCAGACCATAAGAATGGGACTTCCTTCTAAGTTAGTCTAGTCATTGGTAATGCTATTCGTGGAAAGTCCTTTACAAATCTTCTATAATATCCAGCTAAACCCAAAAAAGATCGTATTTCTGTGACAGTCTTCGAGCATTCCCAACTCATCACCATACTAACCTTTGTAGGATCAACTGATATACCTTCCCCAGAAATAACATGGCCTAAGAAAGATACTTCAGATAGCCAGAAGTCACATTTGTTATATTTAGCATACAATTTGTTCTTCCTTAGAGTTTCAAGTGTCTGCCTGAGATGATGTTCATGCAGATACTTATCCTTGGAGTAAATAAGCACATCATCATTAATGACTACTACGAAGTGATCTAAGAACTCCTTGAATACTCTATTCATGAGATCCATGAAGGCTGTTGGGGCATTTTTTAGTCCAAAAGGCATAACTAAGAATTCATAATGCCCATATCTAGTTCAAAAATCTGTCTTGGGAATATCTGTATCTTTAATTTTCAACTGATGGTATGCAGATATTAAATCAATCTTGGAATACGTAGTTGAACCTTGTAACTGATCAAAGAGATCATCTGTTCTTGGCAGTGGATACTTATTCTTTACTGTCATCTTGTTTAGTTGTTTATAGTTAATGCACAACTGCATCGACCCATCCTTTTTCCTAACAAATAAGACAGGTGCACCCATTGGGAGGTACTAGGACGAATGAATCTTTTGTCTAACAGTTCTTGCAACTATACCTTTAACTCTTGTAACTTAGCCGGTGCCATCCTATACAGAGGGATAGATATAGGGTGAGTATCAGGAATGAGAGAGATTTTAAATTCAATGTCTTGCTCAGGTGCTAATCCAGGTAGTTCCTTTGGAAATACATCAGGAAATTCGCACACTATAGGTATATCTTCCATCATTCCGTCTGACCTTGATGTAGTAGTTACATAAGTTAAATTGCCTTGGCACCCTTTCTCCAACAATTGTTGTGCCTTCAAAGTAGAGATATATTCGACATTATCATCGGATGTTTTTCCAATGAATTGGAACTCTATTGAGTTAGGAAGATGAAACGTTACTGTCTTCTGAAAACAGTTAAGATATGCATGATGCCTTTCTAGCCAATCCATCCCTAGGATAAGATCAAGGTCCTCCATTTCTATTAGTAGCAGTGAAATAGGTAACTGATGTCCCGCTATCAGTACTATACAATTATCCATGATTTCTCAGATTATGAATACTTGTCCTCCTGGTCCTTTGATCAAATAGGATTGTTGTACTTCTACCGATATCTTACCCAAAGTGGGTACTAATCGTCGAGCAATAAATGAATGTGAAGCACTAGAATGAAATAAAGCATGTACTGAAAAGCCATGAATAGTAACGGTACCTCGTACAACTGTACCTGAATTGTAGGTTTGTTCTTTAGTGATTGCATTGAGCTAGCCATTAGGAATAGGCAAGCTAGAACCCACAACACTTTGTGGTGGTTGCTGTGTAGAAGGCGCTCCTTGTGAGCCACGACCTCTACCCTGTCTTCCTCCACGTGTTGCTCCATTGCTCGGAGTGGATGTTATACTATTAATTGGGGTTGGTTTAAACCTAAACCTCTCAACTGCGGACAGTCTTTCCTAATGTGGCCTTCTTGATGACAGTGGTAACATGCACGCGTTCCTGTCTGAGCTGTAGACCCAACTACAGAGGTACTAGTTCCCGGTGCTGAGTTACAGGGGTATAATGGAGGTCTAGAGAAACCCCCTCTTCCTGATAATTCATGGCCCAAGGTCTGTGGTGAGCTTATACTGGAACCGGCTGGATGATAGCAACGATCTCTACGGTTATAATGTACCTTGCGTTCGGATGGTCCACCATTAAAGTGGAAACTTCTTCTTTAGCGGTTTTCATCCCTCTCCATCTCAATACGAGAGGCAATGTCCATTGCTTCATCTACGGTTGTAGTTCTAAAACTAGCAAGTTTTTCTCGCAGATCTCCCTGAAGACCGCTAACAAATTTTGTAAAACACTCTTGTGGTGAAGCTTCTGGAGCTAGTGAGCAATGTAGTAGCTCAGTAAAGTGGATATGATAATCTCGTACGGTCTTAGAATCCTGGTTCAAAGAATCCAACTCTCTCCTCTTTAATTCTTCCCAATGAGAGGGACAAAAGTGAGCTCAGAACCTCTCTTCAAAGATATCCCATGGATTAGGATTTGCTAATTTCTTAGAAATTACTCTCCACCATCGTCGTGCGTAATCTACTATAGAGTAATCAGCAAAGTGCACCCAAGTGTCAGCTGCTGCATGGATTATCCTCAACATCCTACTAACGTCATCGAGCCATAATTCAGCCTCGGCAGGTGTCTCTATACCTTTGAATCGAGGAATTTTTCTCTTTTGGTAATTATCTAGTAATGTTTGGTGTCTAAGAAGGGCATTCTCCATTGCTCCTTCAACTGGGGTAGGAGCAGACTCAGTTGAAGGATGGTAACTAGATTCTTCCTTACAAAGATGGACAGAACCTTCAATCCTAGCATCCGTAGGCTTAGATGCCTCGGGTCTTTCAGCTTGTGCATTGAGCCTCTCCTCCAATCCTTGCTACGTTTGCCCCATGTCTTGAAGCATTGCCATCATAGCCGCTAGTTGTCTAAACACGTCTTGGTCTGTCATGATCCTAGGATGAGACAAGGTCAAAGGTCAGACCCTATATGTCTTAGCATGATGACATAAGGGACAATGACTTGTGAATGGTACTGCAGTCAGTTATTAAGATCAAAGGATCTTAATACAAACTTAGTTTTCTGAATACCGCTCATAGTTGTTAATAACTAAATAAATTGTTGTGGTAACCACACTCTAATACCAATCTGTCACGACCCCAATTCCGGGGCCGTCGGATCCTCCCATATCCGGATCTGGTTACTCAGCAATAATTTATTCAGCAATCACAACTAACATTCAGAAATAGACTGCAAATAAAAATACTTAAAAGGAATTATTTCAACACTTTGTCATTCACAAAATAAAGTTTACATGATCTATTGTCCCACTACAACCCTTTACATGTACGTCAGCTGGAAGGAAATAAACAGAAATATTACTAACTACCTTATAAAGAAAAGCTACTGAGGCTGGCTGGATGTCTAGTATATAAGATGGCTGGATTTTGAAAGTCCTTGCGATGACTCACCGACACCTGTTGGGTTTTCCATAAATCATAGGATAAAAATTAGCGAATGTTAAGTAACGAAGAAGAGAAAAGCAAACAAATTGTGTAACTTTGCTAAACTTGTTATCACAAAAGGTTTCATTCTTTCTTGTTAATTTAAGTCTTATTCCTTTCTATTCCACGTCAGGGATTAGTCCAGGGGAACCCCAACATTCTTGGACTCTGAAGCTGTGGACACTTCGGGATTGGAGATTGTGTTGATCTTGGTAAGCGTATGACGTCGCACAGAGCCTCAACCAATCCTCCAATACTACCCTGAAAATTTTTATTTTCTTTTATTAAATATGGTCTCAAACCCAGTGCCTGGAAAACAAATGAGCACACCATCCTCGAGGACTCGGTTGCTTAAAACCTCAAGCTAACATTTAATCATATACCTAGCGGCTTTAAATACATATTATCGTGACCCAGTCGCTATTGAACCACCCGTGCCTCCACATGGCATGACCACATCTTCCGTCATTCAATTCGAAGATATTGGCTCTCGGTACCACGCATTGCAAATCATTCATTTCGTGCGCACTTATCATAACAGGACAACCGTGTACCACCTAGGTAGGGAAATGCCAATACAGGTTCCTTCTGACAAATCTATAGGTTGCATACCCGACCTGTAGTTCTACTCCCAGTCATCCTTAACGTGACACACGATCCTTTTCAGGATCCAACTCAAAGCACATCAATGCGCATGGTATAATTCTTTTGTTAAGTCTTCGATTTGCATAATCAACAACTCTTAATGTAGACTCACATATATATTATTCATATGCATATACTTGTATTTATGCCTATTTTAACTCCCAAACTCTAACTTTCAAAACTACCGCATCAATTTGATGCTTAAACCTTATTTTAGTGGAAATCACAAAGCAACTCTTCAGACTTTTTCAAAAATAGCTAAAATTAAGGTTCTTCATAGCAAAGAAAATAAAATCAAGAATTTCAATAATCTCGTATGAAAATCCAACAGCAAAAGGAAGGATTCCGTTACCTAATCGAGCCCTCTCTCTTGTATGCAAGGCTTTATCGTGTTTCATTTCTAGAAAGGTTCTTTTAAGGCTCCTGAAATGATCGAATTTCATTTTTGTTTCAAAAACGCTAAGAACGTGTCAAGGACGCGAAGAACGAAAGAAGAACACAAAGAATGCGAAGAACACAAAGAACATCAAGAACATATTTCTCTTGAAATTTCAGCAGATCATCCCCTTATACGGGGTGATATTTCTAGGAAAATTTTGGCAGAGTTTCCCCTTATATCGGGACATATTTTTCGGAAAATTTCAATAGAGTTTCCCTATATATCGGGACATATTTCTCGTAAAATTTCGGCGGAGTTTCCCCTTATATCGGAGCATATTTCAAAATAAAAACGAAAAGAGTTTCCTCTATAAAATCAATCGAGAGGAAAATAACAACAAAACTGAAAGAATATACTCAAACAACAAGAGATGAAGAATTGGTAGACACCACGCATCTTAGGTGAGTGAACGTGTGACGAATCACAGGGTTCACTGACGTGCATAGCCGCCCGCACCTAAGTAGGGTATTACACAGATTTCTCCATCAAAATAACTATAAAAGCATAATTGAAAGAATAGAAACATAAGCGATGGATAATCGGTAGACACCATGCGTCTTAGATGAGTGAACGTGTGACTAATCACAGGGTTCACTGACGTGCATAGCCGCCCGCACCTAAGTAGGGTGTTACACATATTTCTCCTCGAACCACACCAAGAAACAAATCGGAAAGAAAGATAATCAAGAACAAAACTTGGAAGAACAAGAGGATAAATTGAAAGCCTAGCTTTCGAAGCAAACTAGGAGAGGATCATACCTTTCTCCTCCTCGTTCTCCCGACAGCGCTTCGCTAGCGCTCCTTCCTCACCTCCCACTCCTCCTCCCAACCTCTCGACCCTAACCCTTGGGATGGTGGTGGTAGTGGAAATCGTAGAGAATGAATGGGTAGGGGGGTCTATTTAGAGGCTCTAGAAAACCACTAACCATGGTTAGAAAATCATGGTTTAGACCTTAAGCAGGGTTTAACAGTTCATGGTTTTGGCCCATGGTTTTAGCCAAAACTTATCCCAAACTTGGGGCTTAAGTTAGAACATTCTACAGGATTCTAGATTCGCTAATGACTCTTAATTAACACTAATCATGATTAACTTTCACTAATCATGATTTAACTTTCACGGCTTACGCTTATCTTTTGCTAACTATTGATTAGTGTTTGCTAATGATCATTAGCGGTTTTTAATCCATCATTAGTTTCTTTAATCATATTTAACTAGTCTTAATGACAGTCATTATGGGTTAATGACGCCTTAACCCTCCTTCTCTTTCTTCCGAAATTCATAACAAATCGAAACGAAGTCCGATTCACAGGAAACAAATTCCGTTGGTTTCCTCTTGACGAGCCGGATTTATTATATAGGATCCGAGATATGCCAAGTTCAAGGCTTTACATATCCCCCATCCTCTCTTGACCTACGTAACCCCAAGAATCATATGAGTGTTCCCCTTGGTGATAGGAATGTGGGGCCCCTAGTTTGCAGCATCAAAAAGGCAACTGAAGGTCGATCCACCATTACATGAGCTTAACTCCAGTGAGGTCAGCTTCCAGGTGAACCATTTGTCAAGGTTTATGCATTTTTAGTTATTCTTGCATTTCAATTCTTAGTGTAACTCTGCCTTTTATTTCCAATTTTTCACCTCTTATTTCATAAGATCGAAAAAACTTGCATGCCAGAGCACTAGTCTCGAGCCTCTATTCACCGTGTACTAGCCTTGTTCCGACGACCTGAACACACCATCTTCTCCCCCCTTCATTTCTACATCTTTTAGTACCATTAGATCCCCTCGATCTAGCACAAATCGAGGTACCCGATCTCCCCTTCCATCGCATACTGGAGATACATCATCCACCCCATTCCCCATGCTTTCCAACTTCATTTTTGGTCGAGGATCATCGTCGTCAAGCCCATAATCTTTCTATGCATGTGACTGGAGGAAAGGACCTCACCTGGGGTGAAAATTGATCCTCATCTGAAGTTCCCAGGTGTAGTGAAAGGGAGAAGAGCTCCATGCCTCTTCTAGTGGGACCCGAACACATCTAAAGATCCCAACAGGTGCAGAGCCATGCCAGGAATGTTTTGCATCTCTCTCAAGTGAGAGAGGTGGTTTGAGGAAGGTGCCACATGCGATCAAAGCTAAGGGAAGAACTTGTTCTTCAAGAGCCCCAAGAGCTGTTGGATGAAGAACATAGTTCAGATCTAAGTTCAATCATTCAAAAGAGGCAAATCGTTGCCTAAGTAGAGCCGCACGATCAAGCTAAGCGGTGCACATCTGCTATTGGATCGCCCACATGCACCATGCACACACACAATAGGGTATATTGCACATACCCTCTTGTATTTGTATTTTAATTTAGTCATGTAAATATTAAGTACAATTTAATATAATTAGATTATTTTGTATATGGACCCTCGAACATTTTGAATATTGCATGTAAGTCCATCGCCAGGTCACCTCATGTGGTTCCCCATGTGAGGCATATAGATATTTTGCATGCATGCCCTATATTTCTAGTAACTGCTATAAAATGAATATTTAGTTTCCAAAAATTGCAAATAGGTCCTTATTCTGCTTTGTAAATTTATTATGTGTATTTTATTTTTATTAAATATTCCTTTTATGCCAAAATTTATGGGTAAAAAAGGGATACATGCTTGGAATGATGATCTTGCACAATAATTTTTATTTGGCATTTAAACTTTTTTCTTATTTTAAAATACAAAAAAACATGCATATTTTCCCTGTCTAGTATTAAATATCCATACAATTTCAAATATATTTCCAAAAATTCCAAAATTATATTAGTTATATTTTTATTATATTTTATCACATATCCAAAAATCACTAAAAAATACAAACTGTAAAACCTAAAATCCTAAAAATCTTTTAAAAATTAGCAAAAACTCCATAAAAAATAAAAAAATATAGCTTCCTATTTATGAAATTTCTTTATTATATAAAATATTAAAAATATTTTAGGATTAATTTTAAACTTATAAATATATTAAAACCCTAAACAAGTTTATAAATTTAATATATTCACTATTTTGAGTATTTTTAACTTTAATAATCCAAAAAAACTAGGAAAATACCATAAATTTTAGAAAAATACCATAAATTACAAAAAATAGAAAAATATTTAAAACCCAAAATATTTTATTTTCTCTATTTTGACCTTATTTATCTTATATAAAAAGTAGAAAGATTTTATCTATATATATTATGTATTTTCTATATTTATATTATTATTTATCTTATTTTAATATTAAAAAATAACTAAAAATTTTAAAATTAAACAAAATATAAAATTTATTACTAAAACATAAAAAAATAATTTAATAGGTATGAACATTAAATATAAATTAAACCCACATAAAAACAAGAAAAGATAAAAATCTAAAAAAATGTTATTAATTAACAATATTTGGCAATAGTTTTATACCCTCATTTTGCTTCCTTGTATTTGGCACTCTTCCATACTTATGCATGTACATATTTTGAAGAGTTATAATAAATTTTGACTCACACACATTTCATTTTGATACACAGTATGGGTTGATGGTTGTTGAATCGTGGATTGATCACCACAACGATTATTGCTCCAACCTTGTTAGGAAAATTAGATTGGTCTGCCATCTCAACAAATGAAACCTTTTGTCAGGGTAGCAATGGTTTGGGTAAATTATTTTCTCTGTTTATAAATTTTGTGTAATATATTTCATTTTCAACCTTTATATCTTCTTGTTTATAACTACATAATTGTTCTAATCACTTCTTACCTTTGACTTTGCTGCGAGGGACCAAGGAGCGAGTGAGTTTTTCTCAGGATATCAAAGGCACACGAGTGATGTGGAGGTTGACTCTTTCAGATTGTTTCGACAATAGAGAGTGGTGAAGAAGAATTGATAGCTGAGAAGAGAAGTTATAGCTTAGCTTAGATTAATTTTTATTTTCTTTGGTGAGAAAATGATTTAATAATTAATTTGTAATAATAATTAAACACTATCTTGGACACTTAGAACATTATAGTTCTATTTTACCTAGTGTTTGTTCACTTAGGGACCTGATCAGATTTCTCGTATTTTATCGCTTTCAATCTTTATTTTCCCCTATTTCCCCTTTGTTTCGCTTTATTTTTCACGATTTATGTTTTTCTACTCCTTTTCAGTTTATGTCTTCGTCGATTGAGCCCATAGATCGAGGATTGCTTGCTTCGATAATTGGGTCCAAAGCCCTAATATATAAGATGTACCTATAGACTTATCGACGCCTGGACTTAGTCATCAAATAAAAACATTGTTCACGATAATAGCAACTCCTTGTTCTTTGGCGATTTCATTGAATGCATTTATATATAGATTAGTTTTAATTTAGTGTGGATCACTTGCATGTAGAGTGTTGGAATAAGGTACACATTCCTATCTCTAGCGTTTGCATTCTCATTTGTCACATATCGACTTTTTCGTCTTCCTTCCCTTGTGTTTACTGATCTTAGAATAAAAAGGAGGAGCTTGCATGAATAACATCCAAAGAAAGTGAAAACTGAAAATTAAAAAAAGGATTGCTAAAAAAACTTCGACCAAAATAAAAATCAGTTAAATGACTACATTGTATTGGGTGCATAATGCCTGCATTGTTTCTCTAGTACCTTCAAGAATAAGTGAGGTACAACCTTAGGAATTAGATCCCAAAATCCAACCAAGATATTGCCTTGTTTATCCAATGGTCTACGAAGTATTATCACTTCTATCAGGCCGTGGGCGAGTAAGGTCGAATCCGCTTGCAGATTTGGTCTGAATTACTGAGCATAGGGGTATTGCGACGGTGGGACCCTATTTCATCATGCCACGTCCGAGTACCCTTCGGGGGAAGTACATGATTCACTATGTCGACTTCCTTTACCACTATTCTTTGGTTGAGTAGTGGGTCCGGATTCGATAACAAGGGCCTCAAAAAGTACATGCTACAGGTTACAAAGGAAGTGGAAAGTACATGACGCTTATCTCGTAGTACTCACTCTCCTATAAGGGTAGCGCTATCTTAATTTAGAATATTACTTAAAACATCCAATAAAAACTTCCAAGATAAATAGCCGAACTCTTTCGGCTTCACGTGTTGTGTTGGTGAACACACCCTTGTTTAAGGATTGATTGATTTATTTAGTTCGAAGATTAAAAAAATCATGCACTTGCGCCATCTTTTTTTACTTATGTACATCACTTCTTTCATTTTGCTCATTTTGAGCTTTCATTCCCTTTTCCTCTTAACTTTATTTCTTGTTCATCTCTGTGTTCCTAATTCTTTATCTCATATCTTTTTACTTCTCAAGATGTCAGATCATGGATGACTTTGTTTGGACTCCGCAAACACCCACATCAATTCTCCAATGTCGACATCTCTAATAATTTGGGGCGATTCTAGAGAGACCGGTTCAGAAGTTGCAAACCACTCTCGAAACTCCCCACTTCTTCCTTCTTCATTTAGAATTCAGGGACGACTCTCTTCCTGGATTCTCTTCCTTTCGAATGGAGATAGACCAATCTCCATTCACATCTCCCACATTAATAAATTTCAGGATTGACCCTAATCTTGAACATTTCCCATTATCTGGTGCATATTTCACAATTGCTCAGGTATATTTCCTATTGCAGACCAAGAACCTTGATTTGGATATAACTTCATCAAATTATGAACTAGAAATGGCTCCTTAAAAAGGGAAGGCACAATAAGTAGAGCAAAACGAGGTCAATGCACAGATGCTCACCTCCATTTAGGCGATTCAAAAACAACTGACCACATAGGTCGAAACTCAGGACGCCTTCCAAGAAATGTTTATGGAGATGAGGAGAGACAAAGAAAATAAAGGAGGAAAAGAACAATAAGCAGATAGACACAATGCAAGAGAGGAGGAGAGGAGATAAGCACCGAAAACTGACACTCAAGGAAACATACAACCATGGAGCCGGTTGGGTTATCAAGTGGATCCATATTCCGCAGATCCATGAACATTTCGAGTTGAAACTACAATTTCTCTCTCTCTCTCTCTCTCTCTCTCTTATTGACATTCCACGATAATACAAATGAGGAACCCTTCATCAATTTGCAGTAGTTTAATCACGTCTATGGAATAATGCACTACCCCAACATCCCGTTGGAGGTATCTATGATTACCACCTTACTATTTATCCTTCAGGACATGGCTCTTTACTAGATTAATCACTTGGGTAAAGTGGTAATACCCAGGAGGAGCTGAAATCGGCTTTCTTGCACAAGTATTATCCCCTAGGTCATCTCAGTAAGATATGTGCATTGATCTCAAACTTCTCACAGTTGTCCCACGATCCAATTCATGAGGTGTGGGAATACTTTAAAGATCTGTAGGAAAAGTACCCCCATCACGATATACCAAGGATACGTTTGGTCCAGAACTTCTTTAGGTGTTTGAACCAAGACAACCAAAGGTAGGTGGATGTCGTCTTTGGATTCTCTCACTCTAACAAGGACGAAGACAATTTTTTGGTAGAGTTTTGAGGAAATGGACGAAGGATCGGCTGAACTATCTTCATTCTGTGCATTCTAAAGGAATCCCTATATCCTCCAAAAGTCCATCAACATGGTGGCATCCCATGGAGAGGACATGAACGGGAGTTCCAACCTGAGTATTATCGGGAACCACCTCTACAAGATGGACATCATTGAGAAGCAATCATATGACCTTGAAAAATTAAATGTGATCGAACAAAGAAGAAAGAATATGGAAAAAATTAACCAGATTAGAAAATGGCTGGAGCTCCTGGTGAGCTTGATCAAATCATGTCAGTGTGCAAGTTCTAGAGACAAAACCACTATTGTCGAGCCGAAAGACCAACCCCAATCGTAGTGTCAGCAACAACCACAATCCATGCACCATGTTTATTCATGCAGGCACCCGGCCAGGTTACATCACCTTAGCATCAACAAGAACAGATGTTCGTGTACCATCAGGATCCTGCGACATATGTCGAGCCGCTCTTTCTACCTCCACCACAAATTCAAGAAGTGAACAATATCTGGGGCAACGAACTACAATTGACTCGTCCTAACATACATCAGTTGGGTCAATCTTCTGCCATTAGACCGTTTAACCAACAACAAGGTGAAAGAATTGGTCAGCACTATCGTTTTCAATGTTAGTCTCCACACAATGTTCAAACCTAGAGACAGAGCTACAATTGAACAGAGAGTCTGTCTGCTATGACTAACAGGCTAACCGAGCAATCGTTGCAAGACCAACCTCTAATTCAAACAAAAGTCAACTCATAATTATATTAAGCAATCAAAATATGTGTGAGCAAAATTTTATTAAAACTCTACATGAATTTTTATAGTTGTAAGCACATACTAGAATGCAAGGGAGGGTAGTGAATTATTATTAATTATTGCTAATTAATAATATTTTTAAAGTTTACTTGTTTTCTTATGGGTTTAAATATTATTTTTTTATTTTTTAATTGTTGTAGATTTAAATTTAAATACTATATTTTATTATTAATTTTGCAAATTTTTAATTACTTTTTTATTTTTAAAAAAGATATATAATAATAAAGATATTGTATATTATGATATATTTCTAATTTTTATGACATGTTTCTTATTTTTATGGAATTTTAAAGTAATATAATGTACAAAACAATGAATATATTAAATCCACGAGCTTGTTTAAGGTTCAGTTAATATTTATAAATTCAAGATTATCCCAAAACTATTTTTTGCATATACTATATACAATAAAGTAAATCCACAAAAAGAAAGATATATTTTTGGATTTTTATAATTGATAATTTTTATAAGATTTAGGGTTTTGTGATTTTTATGTTTATATTTTGTCGTATTAGTGATTTTTGGATATTTGGAAGAATATATTGTAATATAGATAATATATTTTTGGATTTTTAGAGGTATTTTTTATTTTTATCGATTTTAATATCTAAATAGGGAAAATGCATTTTTATGATTTTAAAAATAGGAAAATTAAGTTAAATGCCAAACAAAATTTATGCATGAAATGTCATGGTTCCATGCATCTATCATAATTTTCCTACAATTTTTAGCATGAAATAAATATTTAATACACATAATATACTCAAAATACAGATATACAAATGATAGGGATCTATTTGCAATATTTGAAAACTAAAAGTTCATTTAATAATAGGCCCCTAAGGTTCAGGGTATAAAATGCAAATAACCCAACATCTCACGTAGAACTACACATGAGTTCAACTGGACATGGACCTAGATGTAATAACATCAAAGTTTCAGTGGTCTAGATGTAAACAAACCTATTTATTATACACTTTATCTTTTATTCACAGGACTAGATAATAAATACAAAAAGTAAGAGGGTTGACGAATCTCCATTTCATCACATTTCTTCTTCTATTTTAACCTTAATTCCCTAGATAAATGCATGTATATAGAATTAATTTGTACAAAATAACACTCATTCTTTATTACATAAATAGTGTATGTAATATTGCATTTAATGCCAAAATAAAAGAATGAAGAAAATAAAAGAGAAAGAAATAAAATACCAAAGGTATTGAATGACCCTAAACCTTGGGACCTTGGTATCATGATAACTGGATTGAAAAGGAATAAAGTTGGGGGAGATAAGGGCCAAAAATACAATACAAATCCTAATTTTTTATTCTTCAATAATTAAATTTTAGGACCTATTTTTCTTGTTAATATTTATACATCAAATCGATAAACTTTGTACATGAAAATTTTAGATAAAAATACATAGAAAAATATAAAATTTATTTCACACAAAAATAATGTAAATTATGCTTTCTACACTCAAAATAAAATTGCAAAATCCTAACTTTACAGATCTGTATATTCTCCGTATGAACTCAAAATTTATAAAAATCACCTTTAATTTTATGTAACTTTTAATCAGTTATTTAATGAAGGTAGTTTCATTTAATTTGGAGTTAAGATGCAAAAGTTAGGTTTTTAGACCCTTATTGTACATTATACCTGAATGAAATATTCATTTTATTTATTATTTATATTCTTCAATATTTTATATTTTTATATTTTGTAAAAATAATATGAAATATATATATATACATAATTAAAATAAAATAAAATAATTAAAAACATAATAAAGTAAATAAATCTATTTTAATGTGTGTATGTTTGTGTGTGTCCGTGTTAATACCTATATTGAAATAAGTATGCAAATAAACTCAGGAAAATACGATAAAATTATATTTGAGTGTATTAAAGTAAATTATAAATGTATAAATTATGTATATAAAATAATAAAATCCAAAATACAAAATAAAAATTAAATACATACTTTATAGATAAACGTACCTATAATCACATTTGTAAAAAGCAACACATAATACATAAACTCATAAAAATAAATAAAAATCATAATAAAATACTACAAAAATAAATACTATTTATGTTTTAATCTAAAATTAATAAAATAATTTAATAATTAAATTGTATTTATAAGGTATTTCCCCCTATTTTTTTCTTCTTATGTGACGTGGACCAATGAGGTCCACAGTTTCATTGACCTCAGGTTAACTGAACCCTTGTCCTAGGCATGCGACACATTAGAAGATTTGACCCCTCTTCTCCCCTTTTCTCCAATCGATGTAGTAATTGATTTGGAATGATTCCTTAACCATTTCTCTTCCTCGGTCATTGCTCTATCATTCCAACATCTTATATCAATCGATGGACCTCTGAATCATGCACGTTTCTCAATCAAATGTTCGCATGTACAAAGGACCTCATCAAAATTCATTTCATTTTTAATCACTTTTCCTCATAGAAACCCTCAAATCCTTAACATGGCGAGTAGAGGAGAGTGACATGCTTCTCCTCCCTTTATTTGCAGTGAGTAGTTGGTGAGGAGTTGTATTAATCCCCTCATCGGCAAAGCCCATCGCGTGGTTCTGCTCCCAGGTCTCCAACCAGGTTTGAGTTGTTCCTTCCCTAATCCTTAGGTAGATTTCCTTTATAACATTTCCTTTCTGTCTTTAGTTTGGTTTTTAAATACCTGTAATAGTGTAAAATCCGATCTTCATAGTTCGCCCGAGCTCCGCTCTAGCGACTATTCCACCGTGCCTCGATCGTCATCCGACTCGCTTAAACTTCCCATTTCCTTTCCCTGACGTTTCTCCATCATCTGAACACCACCAACCACCCATATCAACTCTTGATCTGGAGATAGAGGTCCTACCTTCGTTGCTCGTCAGATATCTTCGCCCTGCTTCATCCTGCATAAATGACATGATCCATTATCTTGTTTCGTCGTTCTTTTACACATATTTACAGATACTGAAAGGTGCATCTGAATGCCATCTTCATCAGAAAACAACCTCCAATTCATCGTAGCTCTGGGTCTCCATCAATGAGCCATGACCCATTTGAAGACTCCACCAACTACAGAACATCTCCAGCATCCTCTGAACATCTCAGCAATGACATCAAGCATTGAAGCAAGGAGTTTCGGTCGGAGGAATCTCGCCCAGGTGTAGCTTCTTCCGAGTTCTTCCTATTCCCCCATCTACCATCCTCTCGCCATCGAGCTTATATTCTAATCACAATCGTTCGATCAAGTCATGCCACCATTGTAGGATTTCTAGTGGAGATCTAATCTCAGTGCTCGATCAGTGAAGCGGTATCGTGCGACAAGACCGTGCCACACGTGCAAATGAAGATCCAGAGCCACACGATCGCGTGCACGTGGGGTAAATATCTAAGTAACCCATGCCTTTTGTTTTCTTTTTATCCAGTGATGTAAATATTTAAAACAATTAAATATTTTTTAGGATATTTGTAAAGGTACCCTCGAGCTTTTAGCATACTACTTTTTCGTCTTTGCCAGCTCAACTCGCGTGAGCTGGGCATTTTTCATATGTACCCTTGTAGGTTTTGAATATTATAATCTAATTTATAAACTTTCAATTTCGGTTGTAAAGCTTTGGGTAATTTACATGTCACTCCTAGTATTTATTTTTAATTGCAAAAAAGTTGCTGCCAGTTTAAGCAATTTTTGTGTATGTTCTTTATTTTCTAGATATATCATCCATGCTCAAAAAAATATGAAAAAATAGGTGTGTGTCTACTTTCATGCTCTTTCAGGATACATTATTAGTTTTGCATTTCACTCATTTTTCCTATTTCATAAAATCAAAAGAGCACATTTTATTCCGAGTTTGACTTAAAAATCCAAAAAAAAAATATTTTTAAAAATTCCAAAAAATGTATTTGCTTAGAAGTGTATTTTGTACCTCCAAACTACAAAATCCTAAAAATAGAAAAAGAAAATCACTAAAAATTAAAAAGCTCCAAAATCCTTATAAAAATCACAATTTTTTTAAACAACCAAAGCCATTTATTTTTTATCTATATATTTTCTTTATAATATATATTATATATTGAAAATAATTTTAAGGAGTTTGGACTTATTATATATTTTTATCACCTTAAAACATTCGGTTTATTTATTTATTCTATCATTTAGGATAATTTGCAGTTTAAAAATTGACAAAAAGTGGCAAAAATCAAAAGGAAAATCACAAAAATAGAAAAAATATTAAAAAGATAAAATAGTTTATTCCATCATTTTTTAGTATTTATAGATATATCTTTGAGTATAAAAGCTTACATCTTTACACGTAGTTATATCTACTCATCTTACTATTAATACTTTTATAATTATTCAAAAATACCAAATAAATATTTTTAATACATTTTCAAAAATAAAAAGACAGTACCTTTGGGTGTCTTCCTGATGTTGTCTCTCTTTATATATTTATATTATTTCTATTATCCATATTACTCTATATACTTTTACTTTATCTTATTAGAAAGGAGAAGAACTTAAAAATAAAAAATACAAAAAGGTAAAAATTTTAAAAATTAATAATCCATAAAAATATATAATAAAAAATATACACAGAAATACAATAAAAAAGACAAGAGTGGATAATTTTGAATCTTGATTTCCCAATCTATCTTGTGTGCTTACTGTGATCGACCTCTGTAATACTTGCACCTATACACATATTTGTAGAGTTATAATCAATTTTAACTCCACTTATTAGAGTTATAATAAATGTCAACTCCACTTTTATTTTGCATTTCTCTCTCTCTCTCTCTCTCTCTATATATATATATATATATACTTGGGTTAATTGTTGTTTTAATAGCCTTTAGTGAGCAGTCACCAAAATGATAGTATCTTCGCCTTGTGAGGGCATATTAAACACTCACAAAAAGCTTTTCAATAAATGGCACTATTGTCGGTGAGCGACAACACATAGATTTATTTTGTGTCCCTCTTGTCTATATTTTTCATTTATTTAATTTCCATTTTATTTTTAACTCTCTTACCCTCTTACTTGTTTGGCATAGTTGCAAGGGACCACGGATTGAGGGAATCTCTCTTGGGAGACATGCGCACCCATGTGAGGTGGAGTCGGCTTTTTCAGCACAAACCGACAGGAGAGAGCAATAAAAGTGGACTTATATATTTTTGCAGATAGTACCTCGTAGTAATTTATTTTATTTGCATTTTAGTTTGCAATTTAAGTGAGAGAGATACTTTTATTTGTAATAAATCAGACTTTGAGGGCACTGCAATACTTCACAAGATCCATTTCCTGGGTGATTGTTCTGTTGGACACACGAGCCTACGGTGAGCCATTATGCAATACATGTTATTGCAAATATCATTCCCAGATCTGAAATGGAGAATAATTAATTTGCATAATAGGCTCATTAGTACAATTTGAAGGATATGGGAAATCCTTAAGTGCAACACGGAAGCGTGATGATCACATCCAATGCGATCGGAGCGACTAGTCGCACTAGTTGCTCAGTGCAACGAAATTTAAAAAAAAATAAATCATATGATGAAACTACATGATCCAAGAACATTTCTTGGATTGTTTTATCTAACCACAGAGTATTAGAAATACCTCCTGAAGAGTGGTTGTGATCACTTGATCTTTAAAATGAGAGATCCTCCTGACTCAATTCCGATCCGCGATGATGAGATGCGTGCTTCCTGCAATACAAGATGAAGATCCAAGCAATGAATCTCCTGATTTCATCCAACGAAATCCGATGTCTTCTACTTGTGCTAGAAGCATCAAGGAAGGCGGAGATCCATGAGAAATCGAGGTGAAAGCACGACAACATAGCAATGACTGCGATTCTCTCAAGACTCAGAGTGCAGGGCCACACTTAGAGAGAGGGAGATATGGCGTGAGAATCAAAATAGGAGAAAGAGCAATTCAATGCATATTCAAGAAGGGCTAGGGTTGCCCCTTCTCATATAGTAGTTTGGGAGTCCATGAATCACAATCCATGGGATACACGAAATCCATGGTTAGATTGATTTGTGTTTTTAATCAATGGACATGATCATTATTATTTAATTAAGCAACAACTATTAATTTATATTAAATTAAATATATATATTTCATTATCATCAATATAATTTAACTTAACAAAATTAATCAACAAAAGGCCTCTTTATCAGGTGAATTTTATCTTCTTTATCTTATGAGATAAAATCTCATTATCTTTTAATTATTTATAACAACATTTATTGTAAATATATTCACTAAAGTAATTCCAAATTAATTAGTGAATATTTCCATCCCGCTATTGAAAAAATGTGATAACATTCACAACCCAAAAAAAATGTAAATTATATTTATAATTAATTGCCCAATGTGAATCCAATTCACATCAACAATCAATTAGTAAATATTATTTACAAATGAGCTCTCTCCAATATATTATAAACCATATTTATAATATACATTGATATTATGGATAGCATGAATAGTACTATCCACATTCTGCACGTCCTTGATAATTAAATCTCATTTAAATATCTTGGATGATTATTCTCATAATATGAATCTCATTCATATTATTCTTGATAATTAAATCTCATTTAATTATCAATATCATGTTGCGCAGATACATATTCATCAAAGGAATTATTCTTGAACTCCTTCAAGAATAGTGTGGTTTCTCCGTACATACTTGGAGATAAGGACATGGCGATTGTACGTTCCATGTATAGTGACTTGGATATTGAGATCATATCTCAAATTCAGATATGGGGACCTCTCATAGATGCTTGATTAAATCAAGTCCGTAAATCTAATCTTCTCATTGCATCTGAATCTCATTCAGACCAATGTCCAATCCTTGGAACAAGATTAGATTACTTCTCTCTACTTAGAGGAGTCACTAAAATTCAGACCTATTTAATCACTCCCTCGGAATGGAAGCATCATGGTTATACAATTGTTTGTAATCACATCACCCTCAGGTATTTCTAATACATGTACATCTTGTATACTGGAAGACCTAGAATAAACTCAAAGTCTAAGATCACTTTGGACTGTCTTCTTTAGGGTTTTATCATTAAGATTCTCATTTAGTCATTGGGACTTGGTATCGATCATATGCTTTTTAAAAGCATATATCATACCTATAAATTCTGTCAGGGTTCCAAAGCAAGATGACCATGCATGGAATTTAATATATCCCAATACCTCATGGGTGAGCTTATGTCTTTTGGTTCAACAGTGAACCTGTATGATCCCTTTGAGAGATCGTATCACTCATATGCCCTTGCATGCACACCATCTTGCTGGTATTTAAACCTTGATTAGGCCATCAACTTATTGGTCTGCCAAATGTACATAATCAGACATATAGCAACACATATGTCTCAGGTCAGAGGATGCATGCCTACATCGTGACAGTATACGACATAGGTATTTAGTTATCTCGATCTCGTTAAGTCAACTCTTTGACCTAACTTATCTGACACCTCCGAATCTCTATTCCCATGCAGAGGACCTGCATCAAGAGGTCAGTAAGATATCAGCCTTTAGAGATAGGATTGCCATCTCCCGCTCAGACGGGAGATCGCATCTTTATAATCATTTGACGGTGCTTGATGAGGCCTCAATCTAATTCTTTAGATATTCATCCAAGCACCAGCCTCTATGATTCAACAATTGAACCAACGACTTTATGACGTCAAGACAGCCATGGTACACCCTATTTGTATAGAGGGACCTTATAGTGCATTCGTTCACTTAATTTCAAACATGGAGTGAAATAAACCAATAACTTTTATTGATATATGAAACATTACAATAACATTTATTGTAGGAATGGTTCGCCTTGGGCTCACACGGCTAACACAATTAGGGTTATGTACCATGACCATCTTAATGATCATACAGTTGTTGATTCAATTGTTGAATCATAGAGGATGGTCCTTGGATGAATATCTAAAGAGTTAGATCGAGGACTCATCAAGCATCGTCAAACTATTATTAAGAGATGATCTACATCATGAGAAGAATATGACAATCCTTTCTCTTTAAGGTTGATATCTGCCCGAACTCTTGCTGCAGGTGCTCTACGCAGGAATAGAGTTTTGTAGGTGTCAGATTAGTTAGTTCAAAGAGTTGACTTAATGAGATTGAAATAACCAAAGACTATGTCGTATGTTGTCAAGATATAGGCATGCATCCTCTGACCAGAGACATATGTGTTACTATATGTTTGAGTATGTACATTTAGTAGACCAATAGGTTGATGACCTAACGAAGGTCTATACACAGCATACTCGTGTGCATGCAAGGGCATATGAGTAATATTATCTTTCAAAGGGATCATACATGTTCATTTACTGAACTAGAAGACATGAGCTCGCTCATGAGATATTGAGAAGAATCGAATTCCATGCACAGTCATCTCACTTTGGAAGCTTGATTGAATTTGTAGGTTTGATATATAATTTTGGAAATTATATGATCAACACCTGAATATTATATATGTTTTTTGAAAGTATATGATCGATACCGACTCTCAATGATCAAATGATAAATTTAATGATAAAACCCTGAAGTAGACGGTGTAAAATTGATCTAATACTTCGGTTTTATTCTTGGTCTTCTAGTATACAAGATGTACATGTATTAGTAATACCTGAGGATGATGTGATCATAAACGATTGTATAACCATGATGCTTCCGTTCCTAGGGAGCGATGAAACAGGTCTGGATTTTAGTGACTCCTCTTAGTAAAGAAGTGATCTGATCTTGGTCCAAGTGTTGGACATTGATCTGAATGTGATTCAGATGCAATAAGAAGATTATATTTGTAGTCTTAATTTAATCAAGCATATATGAGAGGTCCACAAGATCTGGATTTGAGATGTAATCTCAATATCCAAGTCACTATATGTGGAGCAATACAATCACCTTGTCCTTATCTCGAAATATCCGTGGAGAAAGCACATTATCCTTGAAAGAGTTCATGGATAATTTCATTGTCGATATTATATATCCGAGCATTAAGAAATTTTATAATTAAATGTGATTTGATTATCATGAATAATATGAATTTGATTCGTATAATAAGGAGAATTATCTGAGATACATGAGAATAGAGATCCACGATGATTAAATGTGATTTAATTATCATGGATATAAGTAATGTGGATATCACTATCCAAATATTCATACATATTATAAATGTGATTTGTAACATATCAGAGAGAGCCTACTGTTATTTATATTTGTTGATAATTATTGACGTGAATTATATTCACATTAGATAATTAATTGAAAATGTAATTTATATTTTATTTTGGGTTGTGAATGTGGTTCACAAATTTCCAATGGCATGATTGCATTGTTCATAAGATAATTACGAATTATTTTTGTGAGATAATTAACAACAAATTTTGATGTAAATCCAGGAGATATCATGAGATAATGAGATCTCGTGTGATAATGAGATCTCATGAGATAATGAGATCTCATGAGATAATTGAGTGGTTGGCCGCCCTTTTAAGGGATATGGTGAATCTTCTCATTATCTCCAAGATTTATTAATTGATTTAATTTAGAATTAAAATTATTGATTTATCAATATATTAATCTAAATTATTTTATGTTTTTACAAGAAGATTATGGTCATTGAAAGAAACACAAATCAATCTCATCTATTGATATTATATTATCCATGGATTGAGATCCATGGATTGCAAAATACTATATAAGAAGAGGCACCCCTTGCTCTTCAAATGACATCAATCCATAAGCTCTCTCTCTCTATATACATGCCAATGGTTCTCTCTCTGTCATTGTGGTCGTCCACCATGGAGCCCTAGAAAGAGAGTATCCATCGCCACAACATCGTTGTTATGCTGTCAGATTGTTTGCTCGTGGATCTCCGTCTCCTTCGGTGCACTTTGCTCATGAAGAAGACGTCAAATCTCGTTTGATGAGATTAGAAGATTCATCGCTTAGATCATCAATATGGATTGTGAGAAGCACACGTCTCATCAACGTGCTCGCAAGCATCTCCTCTGTCGGATCAGACTTGAGATGGATGGTCTCTTCGTTTAGAGACTTGATTGCAACCACACATCAAGAGGTAACCCTATTACTAATTCGTGGTTTAGATAAAACGATCCGAGAAGTGTTCTTGGATCATGTGGTTTCACTGTATTATTTTTTTAAAATTCCGCAGCCCAGAGCAACTACTACAACTAGTCGCTCCTGATTGCATTCGATACAATCCTCATGCTTCCATGACGTGTTTAAGGATCCTATGAAGACTTGGTCTCATTAGGGCTTGTGATAAATTTATCGCTTTTCATTCTCGCATCCCTATTTTATGATTATTTTCATCCCTATTTAAAATGTTTAAACACGAAATTTTCATTGGATAATATTCCTCATTAAATAAGTAAATCGTGGGATTTGAGTTTGCATGATTTGGAATCCGATAACTCAATATATGATCATTTTAAGGAACATATTTTCACTATTTCGGGGATGATGAGTCTTGACGTGATTAAAGAGTTAATTACTGTTTTTGAAATGCCTGGAAATGCATGATAATCTCTTGATTTCTATTATAAATCAAATTATCAAACTTTGGAAACTTACTTTGCATGATTTGGATTTAAATTGATTGAGATATGATAATTTTAGTGAGTAAGGGTCACTGTTGGAAATTACATTCCTAATTAAGAACCTTGTGATTTTTATTTAAGAAATTAATAAAATTAATGGTTAATTTACTAGAATAATTATGAATAATTATTTGAGAAATATTTTATGATAATTATTTCCTTAAATTACATTGTCTTAACCAATAATTGATTAGATAGATGTAGATCAGAAATTAGTTACCCAATCTACTTTCCATCAAACAAAGTTACTTGAATAGGATTGGGAGGATTCGTTTGAGGTGAAAATCCGTTATATGTACGTAAACATTTGTAAAGATTTCGCAACGTTTCAATTTTGTTTAGCAAATTTCTTTATAATCAAAATAATTTTGATTATTACTATATGGTATAACTTTGGTTAAAAACCGATTATCATCTCAAGTACAAAGTAATCAATTTGGTATTATCCTTTCCTGAGGTGGATATAGTGTCTAGTCGGGGAGCATTGGGGTAGCATGTTGCACCGTGTGCGGTCTGTCCCACTGCTGTCGATACTAGCCGTGACAGTGGGTAAGGAAGGGATAATGCTAGAAAGATCATGTTGTATTTCTAATTATTAAAATTTGAAATAATACATATTTGAGATAGTACCATATTTCAAGTAACAATAAAGAATGTTTGTTGGATATTAATTGGATTATTGATTTAATGTGATTAGATTAGTTGGAATCCAATTAAAATTAAAAAACTCTGTTATGAATAGAGTTTTATTTCACTTGGACGAATTAATCGTAATGAATATGATTCATAGTGATTAATTAGTATTTTAACATGATATGGAGGATCACATAAGTGACATCCATGTCTCTCGTCAAGGCGAAAGGTTTTTTTCATCAGGGATTGTACGTAGGATACGCCTGTCTGAAGTAACAGATCCTGCATACAAGCGCATCTGGATCGAGCTCTTTTCTTTTCGAAAGAGTAAGGCCATATTGTAGTGACCCCAATATCGGGTCCTTATATTATTGGGGCGATATTGAATTGCGCGTAGTGAGCACTAATCCTATTGAAGGTTGGTTCAATAATGACGGGTGAACATCAGCTTAGGGGGTGGTGGGCTCGGGTGTTAAAGACCGAATATAGAATGCAAGTTGGACTTGTAAGGAGAAATGTTTTCACGCTTCTTTTTATTCGAGTTACATGTTCTCATATTATTGGGATATGACAAAGATAAGGAAGCAGATCCTAGATCATGCTTGAGATATAATAGTAATTATATCTAGTTAAATGTGATTTAATTATCAAAGACACATATAATTTGAATGTGATTCATATTATTTGGGCACATGAGAATAGAGATCCAAGATGATTAAATGTGATTTAATTATCATGGATATGAATAATACGGATAACACTATCCATATTAATCAGATATATTATAAATGTGATTTATAATATATAAGAGAGAGCTTATTGTGATTTATATTTGTTGATTAATTATTGCAAATTGGATTCACATTGGATAATTAATTGAAAATGTAATTTACATTTTATTTTGGGTTGTGAATATGATTCATAAATTTCCAATGATATGATTGCAATGTTATCACGATAATTGAGAATTATCATTGTGAGATAATGTTGGAATGAAATATTGTAATCTCATTGGAACAGATTTCCATCCACCAAAGGTGGTGGACGACCACCAAGTACCAATGGGATTGGGTGGTCGTTATCCTTAACTGGTAGATGATTATCTCCTTTCAATTATCTCCAAGATAATTGATTTGAAATTAATTTATGGTGATTATTCAATATTTATATAATTTAATAAAATTAATTGTTGTTGTGTTTTGTTGAAATCATGGCCACTGAAAGAAACACAATCAATCTCATCCATTGATTTTGTGTTGTCCATGGATTGAGATCCATGGACTCCCAAAAACCTATATAAGAAGAGGCATCACTTTCTCTTCATATCACATGAAAATAACTCTCTCCCTCTCTCTCTACATGCCAAGTCTCTCTACCTCTCTCTCCTGTGGTTGTCCACCTTGATGCCCTGGACAGAGTCGTCATCATTGCATCATTTTCGTTATGCTACTGGATTATTTGCTCGTGAATCTCCATATCCTTCGATGTATCTTACTCATGAAGAAGACATCAGATCTCGTATGATGATATCATGAGATTCGTTTCTTGGATCATCAACATGGATTGCGAGGAGCATACATTTCATCAACATGCTTGCAAGCGTCTCTGCTATCGGATCAGACTTGAGACAGGAAGTCTCTTCGTTTAGAGACTCGGTTGCAACCACTCTTCAGGAGGTAAACATAATACTTGTTTGTGGTTTAGATAAAACAATCCGAGAAGTGTTCTTGGATCATGTGGTTTAATCTTTTGAAAAGTTTTTAAATTCTGTTGTCTCGAGAGACTAGTACGACTAGTTGCTCCTGATTGTGCTCGATGCGATCCTCACGCTTCCGTGGTGCACTTAAGGATTTTCCCATATCCTTCAAGTTGTATCGCATCCATAGGTCAGAGGTTTTTGATATGATCCATAAACCTAAGATAACTTGGGAATTTTTTGGTTGTTTAATGTTTTATCGCATTTCATTCATGCAACCTTATTAGTGCATTTTTTGCCCTATTTAGAACGATTTAAACACGTGATTTTCATTTTATAATGATGCCTATTAAATAAGGAAACTTGGGATTTGAGTTTGCGTGATTTGGAAGTTATGATCATTTTAATGGACATGTATCCACTGTTTCAAGGATGGTGAATCTTGACATAATTGAAGATCTAATTACAGTTTTAAAAATCCTATAAATGAATGAATATCACTTGTGTTCTATTGTAAATCAAATTAACAAAATATGGAAACTTATTTTGCTTGATCTGGATTTAAATTGATTGAGAGATGCTAATTTCAAAAAGTTGGAGTCACTGCTAGAAATTACATACTTGATCATGAACCTTGTGATTGTCATTCAATTAAATTAATGGAAATTAATGGTTAATTTATTGAGATAATTATTAATTAATATTGGTGAAATATTTAAATATGATGATAATTTCCTTGAACGATATTGAACATAACCAAAACTTGATTAGATGTGATCTATATCACAATTGGTTACATGAACCTTCCAACAAACATTGATGCTTGAATAGGATTAGGGATTTGTTTAGAAGTTCTTCTTACAATGTAAGTCCAATTTTTTTATTGTTATTATATGGTATAACTTCGATTGAAATACCAATTATCATCTCAAGTACAAAATGATCATTGGCATTATCTTGACCTGAGACGGATATGGTATCTAGTCAGGGAGCGTTGAGGTAGCAGATTACTCTGTAAGCAGTCTATTCCACTCTTGTCGGTACTGTCCATGACAATGGATAAGGAAGGGATAATATTTTAAGGGATCATTATATATTTTTCTAATTATTAAAACTTGAATAATACATATTTTTGGGATAATACCATCCTTCAAATAACAACTAAATATGTTGGTTGATTGATTGGATTGATAATTGATTTAATATGATTAAAATAATTAGATCCAATTAAAAACATTATATTAAGAATAGAGTTGTAACTCACTTTGAAGAATTAATCGTAATGAGTATGATTCATAATGACTAATTAGAATTTGAATATGACACAGAGGATTACATAAGTGACATCCATGGTTTCTCGTCAAGGTGAAGGGTTCCGTCGCTAGGGATTGCATGTTAGAGATGCTTGTCTGAAGTGACAACTCCTGCATACAAATGCATCTGGATCGGCTCTTTGCTTCTTGAAAGAGTAAGTCCGCATGCGTAATGATCCCAATATCAGGTTCTCATATTATTGGGGAGATATTTGATTGCGCATAATGAGTTCTAATCCTGTTGACGGTTGGTCCAATAATGATGGGTCAACATCACCATAGGGGGTGGTGGGTCCAGTGTTAAAGACCGAATTCAGAATGCAAGTTGGACTTGCAAGACGAAATATGTTCCCGCTTATTTTTATCCAAGTTACATATTCTCATATTATTGGGATGTGACAAAGATAAGAAAGGAGATCCTAGATCATGCTTGAGATATGATGGTAAATATATCTCTTATATTGAGAGTGATTAAGGGAATGAACTTTCAATGTGGGTAAATGTGCTTTACTCATCAGTAATAAGAAAAAATAATCACGGAAAGGTAAACTCCCTTGTTGCAGATGGTTGAAGATGGCTTTGAACCTGCTGCTCATTTTATAAGGAGGGATGATATATTGTTGAACAGTAATGAGGCTTCTCAAAACATATAATGGGGACCTGAATCATGCACCTGTTGTCATTGTTGAATGATCATTTATGTCCATCAATATGATTGCTAGTAATATTTTAAACAAGGTGGCTTCAGATGTTATTGAAGAGATTGCAGATTCCCTGGACCAAGCACCCCTGAAGGAATTGCATGCTCAATCAAAGAAGAGGTTTCTTTTAAAAAAGAAACCTTGCATTGAAGACAACTTGCTTTTAGATGGTTTAAACCTGGATATACATGCGAGTAGGGAGCATATTTATGATGGATAATTCAAATAGAATCCTAAAGTATTGAAAGATTGGATGGATGGATTCTCAATGCTAAAAAAGAATGAGGTGAGAGTAAACGAGTTTGAATTTGAAGATATTTATCCTTCTTTAGATTCATAATTGGCTGAGGTGAGGAGGAAGCAAATTGAAGCCTCTAATGTGGTGGGTTTTGAGAAATGCAGAAAGGGACAACAATAGCCCCTGACTTCTAGGTAGGAGATGATTGCGTGGTAAGAATTTGGGACTCTATCAGGACGATTGGAGATATAGAAACGTTTGCAATCTATGACTCGGATTTGACAAAGGAAGAACTTATGGATTTCAAGAGAAAGCTGCCTAGAAGGAACAAGGAAGATGCTTATTTGGAGCATCGAGCACTGGACATGAAAACCTTTCAAGCGAGGCTTAAAAAGGGAATGAGACATACCCCTTACTTAAGGAACTATTTCCATTTTGGTTTGGTTCCTTCTCTTATATCCTTTTCTTAGGTCATGTAGGCCGCTGCTTTTTAGTTTCTTCTCTTTTTTAAGGCCATGTTGGCTAGCTCTCTCTAAGGTTGATCACTTTAGTCACTTGAGACCATGTGGGCCATCCTAGGTAAGAAGGACATGTCCTTTGTCACCTTTTGTAAATATTTCTTTCTGAATAAAAGGGGATATCCGAATCCCAAAAATTATCGTGCTTATTATTAAAAAAGGTGCTTTACTCATCATTGAATGGATCATGTCCATGATGGCCCTGTTGCATCTTTCAGCAACACCATTAAGTTGGGAAGTTCCTGAAGGAATTAGATTGGAGACAATTCCTCACACTTCCTCTCTCTTTGAGCTAAATTCCTTAAATTCATCTGAGAGGCACTCGTTACCTCGGTCAGAACAAACCCGTTTAATCTTCCTATATGTTTGTTTCTCAAACAAAGTCATGAACTCTTTGAACTTTTCAAAGGTTTTAGATTTATGATGTAAAAAGAAGATAAACTTGTATTGCGAATGCTAATAAATAAATATCAAATAATATCGTTATCCATTTCATGTCGTGGTACTGAAGGGACCACATACATTGATATGTATTAGGTCAAGAATGCCTTCTCAACATGTAACCTTGTTACAAAAAGGCATCCTAGTCATTTTACCTCAAATACAGTATTCATAGGTAGGCAAAGTTTGGATCTGTAGAAAATCTAAGGGTCCATCATTTATCAATCTATTGATCCTATCAACAGATAAATGAGCAGTCCTTTGAAGCAAAATCATGTTTGAATGATTTCCATCCTCTCTAGTCCCTTTAGGGATTCTATTAGTGGTAGTAATATTCATGATAGATTCGTCAATGCATAATTTAGAGAGTCCACCAGAAGTTAGAACACCATCCGTAATATATTTATCATAACAACTTATGACAAGTTTATTACATAATAGAAATGAATATACATTTCTAACACGCTTAGATACGGATATTAGGTTCCTTATAACATCCGAAACATAAAGACACTCTTTAAATATTAGGACTTTTCCGCTAGATAATGATAGTCTGCAGGTCCCAATGGTGATTGTTGCAACAGTTGCATCAGATCCCATCTGAATGACTATCTCCCCTTCATCAAGATTCCTAGTTTCCTAAAATAGATGCAACAAATTGCATACATGAACATAAGCATCAGAACCGATGATCAAACTAGAAAGTATATTTTATGCCTTCTGGGGCTTTACCTTTCTCAACAGTTTTTAGGTACTCCGGGCAGTTATGCTTCAAATGCCCCGACTTCTTGCAATGATGACATACGTGTAATTTCTTTGATGTTATCAGTGTGGAAGAATTAGAAGATGAGACAATATCTTGACTCTTCTTCTTTTTATGGGCTGGACCCTTCAGAGACCCTTGCTTCCGACCGCGCTTCCCTTTGACTTGTGTGACCATTGCACTGCTAGTGGGATTCTCTTTCTTCACTAGGTTTTCTACAGACTTTAATGAATCCATGAGTTCAGTGTTAGATAATCTCATTTTATTCATGTGGTATGATACCACATAATTGGTTAAAGACTTGGGGAGAGACAATAGAATGGAGTCGAACTGCATGTCTACATCCATCTCAGTCCCTAGAGTCTCCTGTTCTGAGAGATAACCAAACATTTTGATTACATATTCTCAGACTGAAGTCCCTTCCTGCATTTTGAAGCGAATAAGTTCTTTTATGATATTATAATATTGTGTCTGGTTGACATCACCGAACATCTCTGTCAGATTATGCGTTATATATTTGCAGGAATCCATATCTACATTCTGCTTCTGAAGCACATTGGACAAAGATCCCAGAGTATAACACCGAGTCAATGTATAATCTTCATCATATTTTTCATTGAACTTGGTTTCTTCCACTGTAGCTATCCTTAGAGAGAACATAATAAACGTGATCTACTGAAAGTATAAGATCCAAATTACGGATCCAATCTGAGTAATTTGGCCTGGTCAACTGGTTGACCTCCAAGAGTGTGCTGAGTGGGTTCAAGGATTTCATTGTCTGAAATTAAGAATGCACTATATTAGAACATATAACTAATTATATGTTCAATAATAAATTCTTTGATTAAGGATTTTTAATCAAATTAGTTTATCCTTTTCAACTCCTAAAGTTCATTCCTTTATTCACTTTCAAGGAAAGAGATATACTTATGATGAATCTCAGATTCAACATGCTAAAATTGATCAATTAGGCTATGCTCTCCAAAATCCATATGCATTTAATCATCATTAACAATATACATATGTAAATTATATTTGCATTGTATCCAACATAAATTGCATAAAATAAGGAACCAAAAATCCAGTGTAAATTGACCTAAAAAGCAGCTACATTATCTAATTTTATTTTATTCATCCTGACTCCTATTAACCTGAAACTACTTCCATTGTGTAGATATTACTAACAAGAATAAAAGAAAAATACAAAAATGCTAACTCAAATAAGTGACAAATAAATCCAAAACCTAATTTCACATCAATCAGACTAAAGCACACATATCTTCCTCACATAGTGTCTGATTTTGCTCTCTTTACTTTTAAAATATTCTATTTTCAAATACCATCAAAACAAGACCAACTTCATAAAATTCAGAGCTCATTTGTGAAAGTTGGATTTTGGGTCTCTTTTGCGCATTTTATCCTTTTACAATTTTACCCTAAGTTTTTATGTATATAATTAATCCATTTGATTATATTTCTTTTTCATTTGTATTCTTTGATGAAGGTTTTATCAAGTGGCATAAAAATCCATATCCATATCAAGACTGAAATCAAAGAAACTTACTGTATCCGAGTAACCTTTGTGAGTCTGTACAAAAATATCTTATTTCGTACTTCTTTTTTATTTTCCCTATTTTCTTACGTATTAAAAATCCAAAAAATAGATCAACGTGTAATTAAGTGTATTTATTTTATCATATTTCTATAATTTTGTCCTCTTTAAAATCACTAAAAATTACAAAACCCCAAAAAGCTAGTTTTCTATACAAATGGAGACCCACCAAAAATACCACTTTATACAGATGACCTCTTTTGCTCTCGGATCCTTCATGAAAGTTGTAGATCTCATCATGAAGGAAAATTTTCGATCTGAGGTCTCCTTCTATTTATTTTTCATTTTTCTTTCTCTTTTATCTTGAAATTTTTTAGGTGACATGTGGCAACCCCTAGGCATGCCACGTGGCACCCCAATCCCTATCTCTCTGTCTTCCCTTTCCCGTTGCACTTGACTCACCCCTCCTCTCCTCTATCAGTTCTAGTCACATGCCTCGCACATGTCTGTCTTCTTCCCATCCAGCATGTGTTGCACACGCACGTGGTTCTTCCCCCTTAACTGCCAACGATCCCACTTCTTCCTCCTTCCAGCCGTTTGGCCTCCATGTAAATTCCATTATCCCTCCTTTTCCACGATTGTTGCCACTCCACCTTCACTATCGTTATGACTCTTGACTGCTCTCATGTTCTCCAATAAATCCCCAAGGTCGATCTCACAACATGGCCATCCACCAATGTTATCACCAAAATGCTTGAGCATCATGACTTTAGGAGGTAATAGCTTCCCGGAGTTGGGTAAGCACCCATCGGTAGGAGGGAGGCATGATCCAAGGAGCTCGAGCTCCTTATCTTTGGTAGATCCATTTGCCACTCGAGCTCCAGCTCCGTCGACTATTGAGCGAAGATGGACCCAGGTCACTCGACCATCCGGCCACCTTCCCCAGGAAATTTCCTCCGCCCCTCAACCTCCTTCTTCTCACCAAATATGTCCATTCCTTCCTACTCTTCTTCCTTATGATTTTCGTGTGCCTTTTAAATTTTAAACAAAAATTTAAAAGACACACGAAAATCCGTAAAACTGAAGGAAAAATGTAAATAAAAAACCGAAAGAAAATTAGTAAAATCAAGAATAACAGAGAAAAATCAGTTCAAAAACCGTTGTAAAAATAATGAATCCCCAACAAGGACGCCATTTTGATAACTGCGGGTTTCGGGAGCAGATAAAGTGTCGGTGTCGATGTAGAGAATCGCTCGGAACCTGAATGTAATCCAACAAAAATCATGATAAAACAAGAGATGAAAGCCTATTCTACCATTCACTACTAATTTTAACCAGGTGAGGAGAGGCTAGCAGTTGAGGAGCCCTCGACCATCCACCGTCCGTCGTACATCTTCGCAAGCTCGGGATGACCCTCTTCCCGAGTTGGTCCCCTCTGATCTCGAGGAGAGTCAGACCCAGACTCCCTCGCCTCCCGGCCAGCCTTTTGAGGCAGACCCATGCCTCAAAATATCATGAATATCTCCAGTTGATTTTTTGCTGAGTTCTTACGAGAAAATTTCTTTTCCAGAAGACCTGAAGCAGATGGCTCGTGGCAAAGGACCAGCAGAGGAGAGGCTAGCAGCAGAGGAGAGGCCAACAGCAGAGGAGAAGCAGCATCAGTTGATGAATTCATGATTCATTAACTTTTCTGTCGCATTTTGTCTTAAAACCCTTAACAAATACATGTAAATATTCATTAATTCACACATTTTACCCAATCCTATTCATGAATAAAAATGCAATTTTATGCATCAAAAACATGTAAATAAATAAAGAATAAAAAATAAAGAAAAAGAAAAGAAGGCAGATTGTAGGTATGTATATATGTACAATATGACTCAGATAATATAAATATAGCTGAAAGATATATTTATATACGCTAATCCCTGAGACCAAGTCAACATGGATCGGTCGACAAAACAACAAGTAGGGGGAGATAAGAGAAGAAAACCATAAAAAATAATTAAATAACACTCCACACATTATTCATTATTTATTAAATAAATACAAAATATTCATTTATTTTTAATTAATTCATATGAACATATTTTCATCAAACTCTTTTCCGAATCATTTCTAAAAATGTATATAAAAATATAAAAATAAGTTAAAAATATTATCCTATATATATGTCAAGAAATCCTACTTTTAAATTACCAAAATCTCAATTTCCGAACATCATAAATTCCTCATACGAACTCCAATTTCACTCTACTCACCTTTAAAGTTCATAAGAAAATATTCCCTAATTAATAGAGGTGGTTTCATTGAAATCATAGTCCATTTGCAAAAAGTTAGTTTTGGGACCTAATGACAAAGGGGTTTATGGGCTATTTATTTTACTTAGAACACATTATTTAAAGTTTTATTTATTTTATAATTTTTAATTATTTTTGTAATATTATATTTTCGACATGATTTATTTTAGAATTTTTGGAGTTTATTTATTATTTTAATAAAATATAAAACCCTAATTTATAGATAAAATTGAACTGCATAATTTATACATGTATTTATTAATACATCTAAATTAATTTATTAAAATCCATAAAAACTCATAAAGACTTTATTTATTATTCTAATAATTAAGAAAATATAAAATTAACAAATAATTAATTATTTATTAAATTAAAAATTCAATACCTATTTATTAAGTACTTAGTTATTAATATAATTTTTATATTTCGAATGATATTTATTATTTATGAAAATTAATTATCCCGTAAATTAGATAATTTAATTATTTACATTTTTTGTTTTTATACCTATTTAAAATAATGTTATCTACTATTTATTATTTAATTTATACGTTATTTATTAACTCTGGCCAACCAGGTGCTGACACGTTTCGACACATGGCTCTTCTTCTCCAAGAACAGGTCGTTGGAACTCTATTCCAACGCCTTCTTTTCACCTAATTATTCCCGCGCCATTCTATCACCTTTGATCAATCCAAACCCTCCACGTCTTCCTCCTAACAACCCTTATACATGCCCACCATTGGATCCACCTTGGAGCTCAAACAACTCGTCTGTAAAAGGCCTCGAAGTTGACGCCATTAACTAACTCTCCCCTAACCGATTCTTCTCCAGAATCATCAGCTGACCCTCCTCCTTCCAAGCTTCATTCCAGCTGCCTCCGGTGGTGATAGCACCAAGGCACTGCCTCACGTGGAAGAAGAACGTCGAAGGAGACGTTCCAAGGTGCTTGTCCGCCTTGCATCGCTGCTTCGAGCTGCGCAGAGCTCCGGGAAGCTGCCCCGTCGAGCTATCACTAGCAGAGGTTCTACACCCTGCAATCACAGGTAATTCTAACATTTTTTTATCTTTTATTTCTCGATTAGCGTGCCTAAATTAGGTTAGCTAATTAGGCGATTAGATTTCGTAATCATCCATCAACAACGCGAACTAAATCTCCATCTTCCATTTCATTTCACTTGGATTCCTTTTCATTAACACGTAATTTTTCAAACACTAAGTCTCATTTTTTCTGGAAACACAATATTGATCTTGCGATTTTTAACAATTCATTCGATTCTTGAATGAATCGAGCATATATCTTCGTCATTTGCAGATCTATCAATCATCTGGAGCAATCTCAAACGTAATTGGAACTCGCGACCTCTCGCAAATCGCATCCGAAGAAGGCTCAATAATCAAGAAGTTCCAGGATCAAGGTCGGATCAGCCATCTTCATCGCATGATAGCCGCCGTGGAGGCCCCAGATCGTCTCTAGTACCTGGAGATAATTTGGAGAAGAAGCCATGCTCGGCATCTACGCGAAAGACTTCAAGAACACCAAGAACGCCAGGTCGCACAGTCTTATGACACATGTCCTGGATGGACGGACCAGATCATATCTGATTCTCTAATCTCCGCCATTGGACACGAAATGGTAGAACTTTTGCATCATAAGCCCTGCCAAGTTCCAAGAATTTAAGAGCACCTCCAAAGTTTCCAGAATTTACAATTAGGTCCCTATGAGGGGATCTAATTATAAATCTTTTATTTTCCTTTGCATTTTAGTCCCTACGGGGATTGTTCTGTAATAAAAACTCAACATTTTTCTTGCAGTTAGGCCTCTGGCTTGTAGGGACCATTTGAACCTCGTACTTTTGACATTTTTCTGCGAATTTTCTAAGGTAGCTCGAGAACTACCCAAGCTATTTTTCGAATATTTTTCCTGAATTTTCCGTCGCCTCGTTTGTGGTTTTGATTCTTGTTTTCTTGAGTTTGTTTCAAATCAAGTTTTTTCTCAATTTCTCTCATTGTAAAATCAAGAATAAAAGAGGATTTTATTGGAATTTATTCCTTGAATCGAAAACTGTTGTTTGAGCATTTTGCTTCCTTGTGTTTGACATAGGCACACCCACTTGGTTAAAATTAGCAGTGAAGGGTAGAATAGGATTTCATATCTTGTTTTACCGTGCTTTTTGTTTAATTAAATTCGGGTTTTGGTTCCGAGCGATTCTCTACATCGATACCGACATTTTATCCGCTCTCGAAAGCTGCCGTTATCAACCTCACCATCAGAAACCATCCTCGACTACCTCCTCCTTCCAGACTCCAGGTCACCTCTGACCTTTTGAAAGTTTGAGCTATGCTTCCAGACCCTCTTTTCTCCTTTGCCTTTCTCCTTTTGCCTTCCGCTCATCGACCATTTTAGTCACCTTTAACCTTAGAGACCAGATGATTTCTGACGAGTCCTCGTATAGTCTTGAAGTGGTTCATCAAATAATATCATACTAAATTCTTTATTTAAATAATACTTGATTTAAAGGAAAATAAAAAAAATTTTTAAAAAAAATCCTCATGGTCTTGCATTTCATTAAGCATATCATGCATCCATACATCCTTTTGTTGGTATATTCCCGACACCTTCATTATCACTCAATGCTTGAGGATTTGAAGACATTGGATTTCTGAGATCTTGAGAGACTGAGTTAGCCAGCCATAGTCATTATGATATTTAAATGTAATAATCCACACTTCCCTAGTTTGAAAGATTTGAGCACTATATTTCACTCTTCATCTCTACCTTCTATATAATATGATCAACACATCACTTTCACAACAACATGATTGATGCGATGAGTTGAGTTATCACTTGAGGAACTAGGACTGGAGATTTTGAGTTTAGATCGATTTAATAATGCTCGAGGATGGTAAGTCAATGAAGGCTTCAAGAAACCTGAGTGTCAGCAAACTCTATCCAGTATGTGAACACGTTCGCATGCTATCATTTGATATTTACCTATGTGCCAGGGTGTCATGAAGCCTAATTAGATTGTTGATCATTGTGCACCACTTTTTGGTAAAAGTAGTGGAGCTAGCCAAACATTGAAATAAAAATTCGAGAGAAGTTCTCTCATACAAGAAAAAGCTCTATCATTACAAAGTCAAATTCAAAAGAGCTTCCACCAAATGCGAGCACTCCTAACCATTTTCAAAGTGTCCACTTAGACCGCATGCTATTAGGACCAAGAAGTCAGGCTAGCACCAAAAAGGTCTCTTCATCATATAGTGATACAAGTCTGGGAGTCGAAGGTATCTTAGATACTGAAAAGAGACACACCTTGGTGTACTCCCAGAAAAACAAGTGCAGACGACTCCAAACTCTTTTGACAGACACATTGATCAACAAACCAAAAAATACATGTGTAAGTAATAAGGCACTCGAGAGGCCCCTTGTTCCAATGAGAGAGAGAAAAAATATACACAATCATATGTCCTCCATCATCTGGCCATCCATCTACACTTCTAAGTCTAACAACTAGGTCTAGAGGAGAGTCTCCTAGGCTAGACCTTGGGTGAACTCTCAACTCGACTCTCATGAATGCATTACACTAAAATTTATATCCTTATTATTTATGTAAAAATAGAGAGTCAGATAAATAGAGAAGTTGTATTCCTTTTGATTGAAGCATGGTTGAGCCCAGAATTTTAGGATCTCTTAAATTAAGGGTCTTTTATGAATTGAGCCTTGATAATTCACATAGACAGTCAGAGATTTATCCAATTGAGTCATGCTCGGGTACGAGAATGGTTTAAGTATAGGGATGCGACGAATCTCATATTCAACATGTTAAAATTGATCAATTAGGATCTATTCCCCAAAATCCATATGCATAGCATAATTAGCATTCATACATGTGTAAATAATGTTTGCATTGCATAATGTATAATGCAGAAAATAAGGAACTAAAAATCCAAGTGTAAATTAACCTAAAAATTAGTTAACTTTCTCAGTTTTTAATTAATCCATCCTGACTCTAATTGACTGAAATCACTTCCATTGTGTAGATATTACTAATGAGAATAAAGGGAAAATCCAAAAAATGCTAACTTAAATTAATGACAAATAAATCCAAAACCTAATTTCTCATCAGACGGACTAAAACACGCATATCTTCCTCATACATGTCTGATTTTGGCCCACTCACTTTTAAATACTCCATTTTAAAATATCTTCAAAAAAGGCCAATATCATAAAATTTGGAGCTCATATGTGAAAGCTGGGTTTCGGGCCTCTTTTATGCATTTTATCTTTTTACAATTTTTACTCTTAGTTTTTATGTACATAATTAACCCATTTGGTTTTATTTCTTTTTCATTTGTGTTCTTTGATGAAAGTTTTTATCAAGCGATATAAAAATCCAAATCCATATCAAGACTGAAATCAAAGAAACTTACTGTATCTGAGTAACCTTTGTGAGTTTGTATAAAAATCTCTTATTTTCGTACTTCTATTTTATTTCCCTATTTTCTTATTTATTAAAAATCCAAAAATTAGATTAATGTCTAATTAAGTGTATTTTATTTTATCATATTTTTCTATAATTTTTATTCTCTTTAAAAATCACTAAAAATTACAAAACCTTAAAAAAGTTGATTTCTATACACATGGTGTGTAATCCCACGTGAGGCACTGTAAAATCTGCATGTATAACCTTATACTCTTTAGACCTCTTAGTAAATGCATTTGTAGTTTATTTTTATAAAAATTGGTCCCTCTTCTGTAGTTCTTTTTATTTCTTGTATTTTATTCGTACTACATATCTTCATTATTCCAAAAATTGTAGGAAACTTAGGATAGATGCCTAGAAACTTGCTTATTCATGCATGATTTTTATTAGGCAATAAACTTTATTTTTATTTTTTAAAATATAAAACATGTATTATTTCTCTGTTTAGATATTAATAACCCATCGAAATTCAAAAATATCTTCAAAAATTCCAAAATATCAAAAAATCACTAAAAATAAAAATAGAGAATATAAAAATGATAAAACCCTAAAAATTTTATAAAAAATAGCAAAAAATATAGAAAAAACCAAAAATATATCTTTCTGTTTTTGACTTTTTATTATATATATTATTTATTAAAAATAATTTGGGTTAATTTTGGAGCTATAAATATCTATTAAACCCTAAACAAGTTTACATATTTAATATATTCACCATTTGTACATTTAATCACATTGAAAATCCATAAAAATTAGAAAATTTACATAAAAATATCAAAACTGGAGAAAAATAAAAAATACAAAATATTTTATTTTCTATTTCCTAATATATTAACTTAAATAAAAAAATATATAAAGCTATATTTTAAATACATATAATATATAATACTTATATATAAGATATAATATATATTATTATATAATTAATTCTTTTATTTTAAAAATAAAAAATGAAATTAAAAGTTTTCAAAATTAGAAATAAAATATAATATATATAAAAAAATAAAATAATAAAAAATCCATACAAATTAAATATTATTAAAACCCAGAAAATAAGAACAAATAGAAACACAAAATTATTATTATTTATTAGAAATAAGTAGTGATAATTACTATACTCCATTTTGTGTCCCAATATTCGATCCTCTTCCTACTTACACCTATACACATATTTTTGTAGAGTTATAATATATTTGGCTCACACTTGATTGATTTATCTACTTATGGGTTAATTATTGATTTATTTAGAGATTGGTCAAGCAACAATTGCTCGGCTAGCTTGTTAGCCGTAGCAAACCTCTTTTCTAAATAACCTAGTCAACAATAATTTCTATTGCATAATGACTCACCTGTGTTCATTTACCCATCATAGAGTTTATTCTTGATCTCTATTTATGTGGACATCTTGGTGGAGATGATTTATCGAGTTTATGGGAGGTACCAGGAGTCATCGTCGTTCCCGCTAAAGCAAGTGTCCATTGGATCAAACTTAACTTGGGAAGTATCTAGTTTAAGGGACTCATGCTTCAAAAGATATTATTCTATATTCTTGTGAGCATGCGAAATAGGTTGGAAATTATTTACTCTATCACGTGGTTTAATATTTGTAATCAAAATGTTTCATTATACGATTGCAATGGTGCTCATGCAATGAGTACTTTTCTATGAATTTAATTTGTTCATTTTGCTTGTCTGTGATATGTGAAGTCTAACTTTCCTTTAAAATCTATTTTTCCGCATCCTGCCATATGTCTTGGCTTTGACTCTCAATAAGAGTCTAATAAATTAGACGTGTATCAAGAAAAGATTATCAGAAATGACTCAAAAGGATACTAATAAAGCCCATCTAACCAATTTATAAACTTTAATCCACTAACAAAAAAAGTGAGTGCTAATCATCTTCTTGTTTTTACTATGTGTGTGTGGAAAGTATGCAAATGCAAAAAATATGGATAAACTTAATTATATAAAATCATTTAATTTTTTTTTGCTTTGAACTTTGATGCAATATTGTGTGAGTGCTTTTATTTCCTTAAAAATATGTTTTACTCTAATTTGTTTGTGATTAGAGATCAGATTGTATAGTTTAACTCAAAGGCTCACTAAGTATAAAGATAGACAAAGAGTATACCTTTGAAAGTTTTATATTTTTTAATTTGAATAATATAATTAATAGTTACGTAGGTCAGATATATCCTTTTCCGATCCTTTTTTTAGTTCCTTATGAGAGGTGACCCCAATATTCGAGTACGTGTTTTTATTTTTGGAGTTTATCCAAGTTTTGTTAATATATTTATTTATGACTTTCTTCTGATAAATCCTTGTTCTAAACTTTGTTGGGTTATGTTCTCACCCCTTTAAAAAAAATGATAGTTGTAGTTTGACCCTACACGCTCCAATATTTGATTTATTCGTTCAATTGTTATATCTAGGTTTTAAATTTACCAAGCTTACTTTTTTTCATAGCTAAAGTATGACTTTCTCTCTCGCCTAAGGGAAAGATCATGTCTTTGCTGACTTGCTATCTTTCTCATCTTTTTTTCTAGTTCTAATTTTCTTTTACTATTTATTCTTTTGATTAAGGTAATAGAAATTGGACTTCTTTTTAGCATTTGAAGTGGAATGACTATTTATCCTTTCAAGTTCGTAAAAAATAAAAAAACAAGCCATTGATGTGGTGTTAAAAACACAAAAGCACATTTTTATCGGACCATAGCATTACCAAATAATGTACATCTTTGAGAAATCATGACAATGTCAAATAACTTTTGGTAATCATTATGTAAGATCATTCTCTCGTATAACGCAATAAAACATCTTAAGGAAATATGACCATGCCAATAAATTTTTTGGCAAACTTTATGTACAATCATTCTCTCTTCCGACGAGTTTGCCATTATTGAGGCAAACAATAAAAAATCTTTATTCGCTAAGGATGTTTACTCTTTGCTAGATGATGTTGACATTCTTGACTATTGTGCTAAATTCTATTGGCACAAAAAATGATCATCCGAAGCTTCTTTCCTTGCTAGGTTATTTTTCAATTACAAAATTCCAACCTAATATAAATCTTAAATGTAATAGGATTTCTTTAGATAGTAGATACAAGCTTTTGATTATTCAAGATAATCCATTGGGGACAACAATTTTCGTTGCCACTTTTGAGAGAATTTTTGGTGGTATTTCACCTTTTCCCCGTTATGTAGTGATAAACCTTTTCCCATTTATGCGGTGATAAATTTATTTTTCATCTTAACTGATTCTATGAACTTAAAATGGGATTTCAAACTCCCTTACTTTGATTTCCAAGGGTTTCATTGCAATTGGCTTTACTAGAAGGAAAGATGCAATTAATTTTCTTAACAATAAAAGTTCGATTGCCACTATTTTAAATGCTTATCATTTTCTCTCTTTTAATTGATGGTTACTTCTTGCTCCACGTTTGCATTCTTTCTCTCTTTGCAGGTCTACTAGACTGTCTTTAGGTTGACTTTTTTTTTTCCATCAAAGCAAACTAAGGAGACCACAATTTGATCTCTCTTTTTGTGATATTAAGAGTGGGTGTTCTCGATCCCATTGATGCAAGGATTACTCATTTTTTCTACTGGAGGTTGCACAACTTGTTAGGTCTATTTATTTGCTAAATTTTCTGTGTTGTTAATTGTAGCTAGGGGTGTCTATGGGACGGGTGTCCATTCAATTTCATCGTGACCCGCCCCGTCCTGTTGGCATTGGTTCACGGGTCGACTCGCCCCATTCTAATGGGTACCCAATTGTAACGGGTACCCGATTAATAGTGATGGATGTTGGCTATCCGCGGGTACCCATGGAGATAAATAGAAAAACTTCTAATGAAAGGTGTCATGTATAAAAATTTAAATGATATCTCCAACTATATATATCCATATCTATATCATATTCATAATAGTAATACCGAATATGAAAATCTAAATGGTACGGAATGCATTCAAATAAGGATAAATAAATACAGATAAATGAATTAATGAGGATATATAAAACTATGTGGATAATGTAAACTATATGAAACATGGAATTGGAAGGAATACTATCAAATACATATCCAATAATGACACATTCACATAAGTTCATCCTCATAATTAATAAAATATGGATAAACGAGATATAAATATATAATCGGAGGACAACATGACAAACAATGTATATGTATATATTCCTATTCGTAAATGGGTGTATTAGTTATCATTATAATTGATTATCGCGATGTGTGTACATGCTTATGTGTGTGCGCGTGTGTGCGTGGGTGCATACATGCGCATGTGGGGATGGGCATTTGCATGGGCATGGGCACAGATGCATGTGTGGGTGGGTGGGTGCATACGCGTGCGCACGAGTGCGATACAATTCATATTCAATTGTATTCATTATCATCATGTTTGGATGCCCGTAAATATGTATATCGATTTGGATCGTATCTGATTCATTATTAGATGTGTTAATTCAAGTTTTAACATCCATATATATATATATATATTTCGATTTCAAAATGGATACATATATGAGCCCTCCCATACATATAAATTAAAAGTTATTTATACAATTTGCTTGTAATATTTTTCGTATCTAACTTGCATCCATTTCATATCTATTCATTTTTAATCATTTGTCAATATGTTTCCATATTCATCGACTGTATCCGCTTTCATTTCTATATTTTTAAAATAGATAAGAATAATGTATCATCTATATTGGTATTAGTATCTAACTATTTGCATTTTTGCGAATCAATTGATAGTGGAAGCTTTCAACTGAGTACCCGCGAGTACCCATTGGATTTTTTATATGGAGCACATGTCATGACATCGCGAGTACCCGACCCATTATTTTCAAACGGGTACCCGAAAATTTAAGATCAAAATGAATGTGTTAAGTCGGGTGCCCATTGAACCGGATATTTTTGAACATCCCTAATTGTAGCAATCTTCTCTATTTTGGATATATTTTCTTAAATTCCAGAAGTTATCTTGACCTCTTATAATCTTTTCCTCCCATCATGTTTATGTTCAAACCTTTGATTTTTTATTTAAGTAGTTGGTTAGTCAAAAAAAGCCTTTCCCTGTTGCATTGTAAAATGGAGTAAACTAGATAAAAACATAATAGATTTCTACTCACATTCATCAAGAATGTTCATTTTTCATTTTAGACAGCACCACATAATCTAAATATGTTTAATGAAAAATGGTTACTCTGATCTCAATACGTTAGGTTCCATTTCCATCCAAAAACTTCCTGAATTCGCAAAAAATAGACCTTAACTTTTAAATATAGATTTATAAATCGTATTCCTCTGAAGTCATAGAAGGTATCGTTTACATGAATTACACTCTAAGGAGAGTCTTAGTCTCTATGAGGACTAAAACATATGATGGAAAATCTTAATGAACTGTAGAGAGCTCACTTAATAAGGCGGGAAATCAAGAACTTCTATTTGGTTGGTTGTAAGATTACCTGTAAACATGTCAGAATTATATAGAATTAAAAAGAATGATAAATGAATAATGCAACAACCAAATCATCTTTTTTTATACCATAAGCAGCGAGAGAACAAAGTCAATAATGCATAATGCTTACTTAGTGCCGTCGACATTCTTTCCTCCCGTCTATGCAAAAGTTTGATAGAATAATTAACACAAAAAGGTGCAAAGCCAACCTTTCAACTTTAGATACCTTCGACTCCACCCAAAACCACCCTCCATAGACTCTTTATATTTGGTTGATGTGGCAAACTGATTATCTATGTTTTAATCTTTGTTTTCTTCCAAGTTACCATTGTTTTCCGGTAAGAGGTAGTTTATATGGATCACGTATGTTCTTTATTATAATATTATAAATTATTATATAAAAAATAACATATTATAATCATAAACATAATCAATATAACACGTAAACCATGCGACATCATAGGACATTTATCATTAAAATCATGTTAAAAACAAGTTACTCCACCCATCCATATTACCCAATTATATAATACCGAGCTCTTCCATCTGGGTTTTGACTCCCAGTTCGCAAGCTTCTCTGTCAAGACAATCAAATATCGATACCACCACCTAGCGGATCTCGCGTTCCACCTTCCAATTAGAACAAGGAACTGGTCGCGGTCTAATACGGCCTGCTCGCCCACCCCCCTTGGGAGGGACCCATCCGCAGCCCGATACCGGCAAGCAAAACAGCACGGGACTCAAATCCCCGCCCTCCAGCCCCATACCAACGGCAAAGATGGGAGTCTTTATCACCACCTTCGGGGATGCGGGTCCCCCGCCCGTCCACCTGCGCCCGCATTGTTTTGCGCGTGATGTTACTTTAAGTTCCCTTCCCTGTTATCGCGATTCCAGGCTCATTTAACGCGCATCCTCATTCCAATTCTTCTTTTGTTGATTTCCGCTTCTCCTTAGTTCCTCCTGCGGTGTGGCGTGAAGGACACGGCGCCTTGGTTGGAGAACGGCAAAAAGGTGCGGCCTTTTGGTATCTTGGAGGGTACTTGTTGGTGTATGACGACGTTAGTTCATCGATTTTCATAAGCGCTGATAGGAAACGTGCTGTCTTTGCATCAATCTTGCGGTTCCTCCTCCTGAATTCGCGTTGGGTCTTGGCTTTCCTATTTTTTTGGCTCATAATCTCGTGGCGTTATTTTGAGAGAGAGAGAGAGAGAGAGAGAGAGCGAGCGAGAGCTTTTGCTAAATAAAGCGTTTCTTCCCATCTCTCTCTATAGGCATAGGATCATTTCCGAACCAGTCGAGCAGAAGCATGTGAATCCTTTTTTATGGGATGCTCTCTGTGGGAAACCGTGCTGATTCTCATTCCCCTTTTGGATTTTCTTTCCCCTTTTTTGTCATCACCATCCCGTGATGGTCGATTCCTGTTGGCCATCTTGGTGATTATGGCTACAGGTCCCGGCTGAGATTCCTGGTGTTCTTTCCCTCTTTCACATGAGTCACGTTTTTGCATCTTCAGGTTGTTGATTTCTGTGATCAAATTTAGTTATTTTTCTCTCGTAGATTGCTGATTGGGTGCATGTAGTTATATGAAATTCTTGGTTATTTTGCTCGCGTTCTATAAACTTATATTCAACGACCTGACCTTTCCTCTGTTTCGGAACCTGTATGAAGAAATAATTACTCGATTCCGAGGATGAATTATAACGGAGGATTTGCTATGCTGTGTGTTTCATGCAGATCATGTAGTTATGTCGGCTTGCCTTTTTTGTATGATTGCCTTGTGATTGATATCTTGTTTTTTACGTTTTCTGGTGATTAAGCCTGTCTTATGTTCTTTTCTTCATTGCTCATGCTTCTTACTTAGAGGAAGAAACTGGATATTTTTGGGTGTCTGTATTTTACGGTGAAATGCAATCAATGATTTGAAAAATCAGGCAGGTTTCACCTAGATATAGAGCATATCCAAATCCAAAGTATTTTAAGCTTTACCGGAAATGGGAATAAAAAAAATAAGATGGTGCTTGTTTACCAGCCAGGTCATGACAAGTTGGCAAGGAAAGGAGGGAGCATTTCCTATGAAAATTATTTTATGCAGTTTGGTGTACAGGCAGGTTCATAATTGCTAAAAAGGAAGAATATCTATTTAAAAGCTAGTGAATGTGGACCCTAGAGGTGAGTAGACGTGCAGAAAGCTTCTTATTAGAAGCATGGCTATAGTATTTCTTTCATGAGACGACGACTGGATATTAAATAATGTCTAACAATGTCTAATGTGCTATTTTACTAGATTTTGTTAGGTAAACTGTATAAGATGCCTCTTAAGCACCTAGCTATTGATTCTTTCCAAACCTGCATTATCACCAGAAAGTTCCACCACTACATCAACAACCTCTTTTCCAACCACAAGGCAACTCCTTCTGATGACATTTCAAATTTTCATCGCTCACACTCAAACCGAAATATTTTTATCCTTATGGAAATGGTGTGATTTCAAATTTGTTATTGACATAGTAAAGTGGGTTTTTCCTTCTGATGACCTAGATTCATTTTGGCGACTTAGTTCTTATTACAACATCGGTTTATTATTTTAGCTAAACTTCTTAAATATTGGAATATCATAATTGACTTAGAAGATGGTTGTCGAAATGTTTATTACTTATTATCCTCACATCATCATAAATAAGATTAAATGCAGTAAAATTATCGTTCGAAGGTCTGTAGTTTCAGCATTATTAAATTTGTTCTTTTGTTATTTAATTTGTTGTAGTGCAGGCACCAGTGATTTTTTCGGCATAATTTATCTCTGATTTGTATACCTTCTAACGTCTGATCCAACATGTTGCAGAAAACAGTTAAGGATACCTGAAGATTCTCCTTGGTGCGTTAGTTATGGATCACTCTGGGAAAAAACTTGCTATTGGCATTGGTTATAGTAGGGCAAGATCAAGTGTCAGGTTGTCCGACCCTTGCCATAATACTAGAAATGTTCAAAACTGCAGTCGATCAGGGTGCAGTTCCAGATACAACACTACGAGTCCTGAAAATGCAGAGAAGGTGAGAAGTTCGAGGACCGCCTTTCACTCGAGCGCCAAGCCCATGGTTGGTGGGTCTTTCAAAATAGCTCCCCCCATCAGCTTAAAAAAAGTAAAGGAGAAAAAGAACTCCCCATCCACATCAAAAAGGGTTATTTGCAAAGGCAGTCGCCCAGAAGATCCTATAGAAGAATCTGGTTCAGGTTGTTCCCTCATTAACCCCAACATGGACAATCCTGACAATCTTGAATCTGGAATTTTCAGGAGGTTTCCAGCCAATGCTGATGGGTCATCATGCAGTAGGACTGCATATTCAGAAACTCGCAGCTTGAGTGTTCGGCGAATTAGATCTGCACCTCAGGAAGTTTCTTTTGGTTCTTCTATTTATCATCCTGTTGCGTCACAAAATCCCAAACAGTCTGTTGGATTACCTCAGGTGCCACATGCTGACCCAAAAAGATATGGCCTCCGAAGTCTGAGTTGTAGATCAATAACTGATGTACTTGAATCACGTTACTCTTCATCTACATCCCGGAGCAATAGGACCGATACATCAAGGAGGAAATACCCTACTGCAGAAGGTTCTCATAAAGTTACAGCTGAGCCATTATTAAGAGAAACTTCTACCTCTGCAAGGGCTACTACCATGCCTTCTCCATCTATTACTAGACGCCCTTGTACACAAACGCCATTATTAAGGGCCAGAAATAGGTCTACCAGTAGAGGCAGTGTTCCGCCAGCCAGAACACCTGGCAATTCTCATGGGAGAGAGAACCAAGCCAGGTTCATTGAAATTGGTGATGATATGTTTTCACTGCCAGAACCACTTTTAATTGCACAAGAACCTCAATTACAGTCTCTGGTTGGCGGATCGATGGTTACAAGATCATTGTTGCCTGCCTTCACAGAAGCTGCTCCTGTGCACCCGGTTAATAGTAATGGTACTGGCCAGAGTACTTATAATGCACGAAATAGGCATGCCATTCATATAATGGACAGAAGCTCGCCAATCGAGTTTCAACCATTTATGGATACAAACAGTCACCGTCACTTTAATATGGATGGTGTAGCCGAGGTATTATCATTTGCCATTTCTCTTGGAGCTTTGTTTTTTCTTTCGTTATACATGTTATCATGAACTTAGGAAGAGATTTTTTTCGCAATCTCTGCAGATGTTGTTAGCTTTGGATAGAATAGATCAAGATGAAGCATTGTCTTATGAGGTATTAACATTGTGTGATTGCTTTTTCCATGCTGCGTGTATATTCACTTATCCCAATTACTTCTTTGCAGCAACTGATGATGTTGGAGACCAATTTGTTATCTGGTGGTTTTAGCATCTATGATCAACACAGAGACTTAAGATTAGATATTGATAACATGTCATACGAGGTTTGATATCTGTCATCTCTTTACTAATCATTTTAATAGTGCTATCCTCGGCTACCTACTTCTTGCTTAAATGGGACTTGATTCTTTAGAAGTTTGAGATAAATTCATTTGCCGAAAGGTTGAGATACAATATCTCTTGAAAAGTAGTTGAAATCCGGGACAGGAACTATGCTTGTTTTCCATTCACATGATGAATGCATGACCATTACGATCTCCTTTCTGTGCTTACAGGAACTTCTAGCTTTAGGGGAGAGGATGGGTACTGTCAATACTTCCTTAAGTGAAGTCGAGATGTCAAAATGTCTTAGTAGAAGTATCATCAAATCCAGTTTGAATTCCATTGGTAGTGCTGGAAGTGGAGATGATGCTAAGTGTAGTATATGTCAGGTATTATGCTTTTTATCATCCAAGTCCATTGTTAATTTGGTCCTGAATTTGTATGAGAAAACTAGTTTGCTTTCTTGATTTCGTCATTAACCTCTTTACGGAAAACAACGCATAGGGGAAAGCCTTCTTTTTATTGATTCAAAAGCATGAACCCTCTACCCAGAGCTTTGAATTGCAGCGCTTGGTTTTCCCATGTGTGAATTGACAAAGACCCTTCTCGGAGCACCCTTCTTGGTTCTTTTCCATCAATGTCTTTTCCTACAGCTCTAATGCATCTTTATTCAGGTGCCTTAATGCATTTTTTACTTGGTTATGTTGCTATCGTCCATTATATCTACATTGATGCTTGTATGGGTTTATGAGAATACTTTATGACCGGCTCATCTTCTTTTTAGTATAGGGTTCTTTGAATGTTCATTTTCAATATTCGAGGAGATATAATCAGTGCTTCTTGATAGTTCCTTGCGTGATACTATCATGCTGGGTTGCGTTCTGTCATGTGAGACATTGTAATTACACATTAAGCATGTTCTTTCCGGAGTTAGACCTTATGATGTAGAACAGAAGAATGGAGACTGCTTCAGATTGACCCCCCACACGACTAGTTATACATCTCCAACCTCATTTGAAAGCACATTGATAAAATTTTTAGTTAACCTTAATAGACATAAGGTAATAGACATTTATAAGAGTCCTTGAAAAGATAATATGTTTCCAGTCTTCTTTTGCTTCTTCTTTCTGTTCCCACCACGCACCGGTAATCTCAAAGGAACTAACGAACTGCATCGTTGATAGGAGGACCCGAGCTAGAACTTGGTGAAAAACATAGATGAGGAAGGATGAGGAGGAACCATCGTGTAGTAAGGGAAGCCGTTATCTTCTGCAGTAGCCCCAACCTGTGCTCCATAGCTCCCATTTGATCCCTGCACCATGCATTCCCTCCCTCTACAGCCCTCCTTGCTTTTTTCCTTTATAATGCCCATATCCTTCTCCATATATGCAGTCGACAGCTAATGTTGAGTGCTGAATCAGGTCGACCATTAATAGGAGATAGGTAGGACTCACTAAGGCCTTGAATAAAAATTGTGGCTGACATCATGAGGTCACCTCTAGATGATGACCCTCCTGGAAGGAGGTTGAAAAAAAATAGAAAACCACAAGGATGCGATTGTAGCTTGAAAAATTCAGTCCTTTATGGTCAGTCCAATGAATTCTAAGATGGAGAAGATGTAGTAATGTGTTTCATTCAATTGATTCAAAATGCATTTTTGATAGCTTCTTTTTCGTTTTCCGGGTGTACGATAGGATATGGTCCTTCCATTTTCGCGCCTCTTATATTAGAATTTTGTTTCAGGAGGAGTACATTCCAGGAGACGAAGTTGGTAAACTGGTTTGTGAACATTTTTATCACATGGGCTGTATCGGCCAGTGGTTTAAGCTGAAGAACTGGTGTCCAATCTGCAAAGCTCCAGCACTACCTTCTTCGGACAGAATGACCACATATTGAGGGTTTCATTTGCTGAGTTGATATTAAGATAGATCCTCCAAAGAAGGAACCTAGTGTATACAGTTTAATGATACTTCTCTTTTTGTAAATAGAATTTGTTATCGCACACTCAAATGAATAAATGTTCAAATGGATCTTGGTTCCGGATCATCCCCACCAACTTTCTTTTTTTGTTCACGTGTTGCAGTAATTATTTTTTGAAGGTGTTGAGCTTCAGTGAGTTTTTTTTAAGGTGTGTCAAGTTGACACTTTAACTCGATTAATTTAACAAGGCTGAATCTTTATTCCTATGCAAAAGACATGTATGTATCAAGAGTGGTAGTCGAATATCAATTTGCATAGAAGATTACCCATTTCTTCTTAGACTTGAGATCACTTTATTAGATAGTATTTGATGTTAGTTGTGCCCTCAATTTTATTATTTAGATCATTGACTATTACATATCAATTATCGTGTTCTAACTCTTTTGATCAAGGTTTGAAATCTCAAATTTGATTTTGTTTCAGTCATCCTGGAAATTGAAATTTCATCGAAATTTTAGAAAATTTTGACGGTTTCAGTGGAAATTTCAGAAATAGCTCAGAAAAGCTATTTTTTTTCATTTTTTCGCAAATTAAGTTCATACAAGTTATAAGAACAATAAAAAATTTACAAATACATAATGCCTCACGTATCATTCATCTATACCACTTATATCATACATCTTAGTCATATCATTCATATTGTTGTTAATTTGTATTGTTGATTGATAGATATTGAAAATTGATTCCATCCAAGCTCTTCAAATAATAAATAACTTACAAATATACACTTATATCACACATATCGGTCATATTGAACATGTTAACGTTGATTGTTGATTGATAGATATTACTAATAGAAATAAACTAGATAGTTAGCTACACTTAGAACACATCTTTTTTTTCATAATCATATATATATATATATATATATATATATATATATTGATATGCTTTGAATCCTAACGATTCGATTTGCTAAACCCAGTCAAAGAATCGTTGTATGCACCCCTGATCGCATCGATTGTTGTTGCTCAAGACATACATACATGAGTAAATAACAAATTCGATTGTTAATAATTAATATTATACTTAAGATATCACAATTATTAATACACTAAATATAAAAGAATGGATATTTCGATTAAATAAGTAGTGAAATCAAGCTCACATGGATAATGTCATTGATATACACAGAGACTGGTGAAATATCGTTAATATCAATCGAAATCAGAGAGAATTTTTAAAGAGAACTACCATTTTCGACTGATATGGCTCGATATGTCCAAATATCATTGATATTTCAACCCACATCAGTCAAAATCTGAGAAATCAAGAGAGTGGAGTTGCAATGTCTCCATGGTGTCGAAATCGAAATTTCAGTGAAATTTCATCAAAGTTTAGATAGTGCTTTAGATTAACTATATAATATCCAATATGGACATGCTATTTAGTTCTAGTAGTACAAAGGGAGCCATCAAATTAAGCAAATTATAAAGTGCTTTATGTCAGAAATTAAGTATAAAACGCAATAACATGATTGCAAAATTGACTCTTCGAGAACTTGCATGTCCTAGAGTCTTCAAGTAACTCTTGGAGACCTTATTAACCTCTTTGAGACTCATACTTTCAATGTGTAAATCATTTGACTTCCAAAGTCAATCAGCTTGTATGCCAAAGTTTTGTAACAAACTTACATGCCCTATATAAACTTATGCATCGATTGAAATCAAAATTCATCCTTTTTAAAATATCCATACCATCATAATTTTTGCTACATTTAACCTATAATGTTATCATATCAGAGTTGGTAATGGCTTACCATACCCATGCACGGTGTATATGTAATCTTGTATATGTTATGATATACATCAAGCTTCCTATAATTGGTGCGTAAAGACACTTGGCCATAGTCTTCTTATGATGAGCACTTTGAGTTATCATCCTAAACATGTTAATACTATGTCTACTGAAAACAAAGCCTTCTTAATTTTTTTCATAATGAATCTTCTACGATATTTTTGATGTATAACTATTATGATAGTACCCAATTTAGGGATGGGCATTGGGCCAGGCTAGAGGCCGAACTCACATAGCTCAGCTCGACCTAAGCATAAAGAAAACATGGACTAGGCTTGGACCTCGATTTTAAGCCCAAAATGTTTTGGGTCGGCCCATGTTTACAACTTATTAACCTGGTCCAGCTTAGGCTCGCAGTAAACCTGGTAATAGGATTCAGTTTATGTTGTCGTATGGGCTGATCCAAACACAGAGAAAATTATACGGGCTTGCCCGAGCCAAATCTAAACCTTCTTTAAAGGTCTAGTAGTTGGGTTGGGGCTTCCATACAACAAGTGGATCTCCTAATGTCGACCCTCATTAAGATAGTCTCATTAAAAGTCCCCCAGAGCACATTGTAATTCATCGAAGATAAAAAATACATCACTTATTTCATTGTATGCTTGTACATTACTTGAACATCGTGATTGTTATTCCCATGCGATCTCTCAGGAATTGCTCTCACTAATCACTCATTCTAATTATTTTAGTTATCTAGTTTTAACAAAAAAATCGGGGTTGTTTAGAGTATTTGGTTATTTTGACAGATCATGGCTATACATTATAAATCCACATTTGGACTTTGGAATATTCGATAAAATATAAATTTTTATTGACTTTTATGTTTATGATTCAACCTACAACTAAATGTTGCCATATTGACTTTACTTTTACAAATTATTTATATTATTTAATGATTTCTTGCTAATTAATGTGAGTTAATATTTTACCTAATATACAATCCCAATGTACGGATCAATACTTGAGCTTTGACTATGGTTCTCCAAAAACAGCAATGGGTTAGCTCATTTTACTCTCAAAAGTGATGTCTTCAGCTTTGATGTTGTTATGCTTGAACTTTTTTACGGGAATTCATAACTCAACATCAAGGAAACACAGAAAAAAGAGCAAACAATTTGCAAACAAGAAGAATTCATCTAATGAACTTAGTATAAGCATAACAAAAATTTATTATGAAATCACATGGCACATGAAACAATTTCCTAACAGTTTCCTGACCACTTAACACAACCATAGTATTAGGGTTACCTTTGAAGTGTGAGTCGATAAAGAAAGAGACCTCCCGAATTGAGTTTGATCCGATGACTCTCCTCTCACGGGTGCGATGATGATTCGCGTAGCTTTCTATTAACTTCGATGTCAATTTCTTCTTGAAGTTGTCCACGCTAAATAGAGATCAAGATGATCTCTATCTCTTAGTTTCATCTATGAAATCGAATCCTTCTTCATGTACAAGATATATGAAGAAAAATGCTTTCTTCTTTCATGAAGGGATGAACCAATGTATATAAGGTGGAGGGGAACATGGCGGACATCTATCGTAGATGGTAGGGAGGGGAAGGCTAAGAGAGTTTCCGACTCTCTCCTTTTCTCTCTAACATCTCACGTCACTTTGTAGGTCTTTTGAAGCAATGGAATGAATTTTACTCTCAAGCGAGGTAAAACCCTCTCTTAAATACAAGAGATGTTGGACATGCGAGTCCACAGTCAACCATTATGCAATAAATGTTATTGCAATTCACTCCTTAACCTGAAATAAAGAATAATTAATTTGCACAATAAGTCCCTTAGTACAATTAGGGTTATGTATCATGGCCATCTTAATGACCATACGGCTGTTGATTCAATTATTGAATCATAAAGGTTGATACTTGGATGAATATCTAAAGAGTTAGATTGAGGACTCATCAAGCACTGCCAAATGATTGTTAAGACGTGATCTCCATCCTGAGAAGGAGATGACAATCCTTTTTCTAAAGGATAATATCTAACCGAGCTTTTGATGCAAGTCCTCTGCATAGGAATAGATATTCAGAGGTGTTAGATAAGTTAGGTCAAAGAGTTGACTTAACAAGATCGAGATAACCAAAGTCCTATGTCGTATGCTGTCAAGATATAGGCACGCATCCTCTGACCGGAGACAGATGTGTTACTATATATCTGAGTATGTACATTTGATAGACCAATAGGTTGATGATTTAACCAAGGTCTATACATCGTCGCGCTGGTGTGCATGAAAGGGCATATGAGTAATACGATCTCTCAAAGAGATCATTCAGGTTATTAATGAACCAGAAGACATGAGCTCACTCATGAGATTTTGGGAAGATCAAATTCCGTGCACGGTCGTCTCGCTTTGGAAGCTCGACTGAATTTGTAGGCTTGATATATGCCTTTGGAAAGTATATAATCAACACCTAGATATAATATGTGCTTTTGAAAAGTTCATGATCGATACCGACTCCCAATGATCGAATGAGAAGCTTAATGATAAAACCCTGAAGGAGACAGTCTAAAAGAGATCTAAAACTTCAGGTTTAATCTAGGCTTTCTAGTATACAAGATGTACAAGTATTAGGAATACCTGAGGGTGATGTGACCATAAACGATTGTATAACCATGACGCTTCCATTCCTAGGGAGTGATGAAATAGGTTTGTATTTTAGTGACTCCTCTCGCAGAGAAGTGATCTAATCTTACTCCAAATGTTGGACATTGATCTGAATATGATTCAGATACAACGAGAAGATTAGATCTATGATCTTGATTTAATCAAGCATCTATGGAAGGGATGCAAGATCTGGATTTGAGATTTGATCTCAATATCCAAATCACTATACATGAAAAAATACAATCGCCCTGTCCTTGTCTCCAAGTATCCGCAGAGAAAGCGTATTATCCTTGAAAGAGTTCATGGATAATTTAATTGTTGATATGTATCCAACCATCGAAAAAATTGATAATTAAATGTGATTTAATTATCATGGACATTTAATTATCATGGATAATATGAATTTGATTCATATTATAAGGAGAGTTATCTGAGATAATTAAATGTGATTTAATTATCAAAGATGTGAATAGCGTGAATGTGATTAATATTATGGGATTTTATCAGTTGTGCCCCTCCGAGATATCGCAATATCAGTTATGCCCCTATCTTTTTGGTAATATCAGTTGTGCCCCTGACTTCTTGCCAATATTGCACTTGTGCCCCTCAGAGGGGCATAACTGATAATAATCTTTTATCAGTTATGCCCCTCTGAGGGGCACAAGTGAAATATTGGCAAGAAGTCGGGGGCACAACTGATATTACCAAAAAGATAGGGGCATAACTGATATTGCGATATCTCGGAGGGGCACAACTGATAAAAACCCTAATATTATTTTCGCACATGAGAATAGAGGTCCAAGATGATTAAACATGATTTAATTATCATGGATATGGATAATGTGGATGGCACTATCCATATTAATCATATATATTATAAAGGGATTTTATCACTTGTGCCCCTCCGAGATATCGCAATATCAGTTATGCCCCTACCTTTTTCGTAATATCAGTTGTGCCCCTCACTTCTTGCTCCGTCAACAGTTGTGCCCTTCCGTCAGATTGACCGTCAAAAAATTAAAATAACCATGGTTTATTCAAACCATAGTGTGGTTAAGAAGGTATTATGGTCCATACATCTTCTTCATCTTCTTCCTCCTCCATTTGCTCTTCTTCCTTCTCTTCATAATTTCTCTCTCTTACTAACACCTTCATGAATCCATCGAATCTCTAAAATTTTTACATTTCCACGGACATATCACTCATTACGGATCAAACGATGAATTGTATTGAATTTTTGGATGACTTTTTATGAATCAATTAGTTAAAAATTTATCAAAATTTAACAAAAAAAACTCAACTCCAGTTTCAGCCACAAGCGGAGGAGGATGGCGGAAGGGGCCGGAGGAAGCGCGGGGGCCGGAGGAGGGATAGGCAAGGGGGCGGCGCGTTCAGAGGGAGGGGGAGGCGAGGGCAGGGGACGGGGGAGGTCGGGGCGGAGGGAAGGGGAGGTAGGGGCGTTGTGCGGGGGTGTGCGGGGGGAAGGGGCTGTGCGGGGGGAAGGGGAGGTAGGGGCGTTGTGCGGGGGTGTGCGGGGGGAAGGGGCTGTGTGTGTGTGGGGGGGGGGGTGCAGGGGAAGGGGAGGTAGGGGCTCTGTGGAGGGGGGGGGGGTTGTGCGGCTGAGGCTTCCCTTTCTGGGACCGTCGGGGGAGGTTGCTGGCGGCGCAGCCGCATGGCTGGGCGGAGGAAGGTGCTAGCCACCTTGAAGGAGGAGGGGCCGCAGATGACCGCGGTGCTACGCTCCGGTCTCGGCGACGAGGAAGGAGGCGTGGGGCGCTGGATCTGCGGATGATGGCAGCGGTGGCCGAGGGGCGCTGCCGTCAGGAAAGAGGAGGGGTCGCAGATGGCCGTGGTTCTGGACGATGGGGCTAAAAACCTGGGGGCCGAGGACGGAGTGCAGGCAGGCGGTACCGGAGGGGAAGTAGACGACGGGGTTTGCATAGAGAGGCGGAGAGGGAGGTGGAGGAGGAGGTTGGAGGAGAAGGAAGATGATGGGGGAAGAGGAAGAAGAAGAAGAGGGTATAAAGTGACCATATAATTTTTTTTAATTAATACCACTTATGTCCTCAAAGTTAACGTCCGTTTGCACTTTGGATGGACGGTCACTAACCCGAGGGGTACAAGTGATAAAATAACAAGAAGTGAGGGGCACAACTGATATTACCAAAAAGATAGGGGCATAACTGATATTGCGAGATCTCAGAGGGGCACAAGTGATAAAATCCCTATTATAAATGTGATTTATAATCTATTAAAGAGAGCATATTGTGATTTATATTTGTTAATTAATTATTGATGTGAATGGGATTCACATTGGATGATTAAATAAAATATAATTTACGTTTTGTTTTGGGATGTGAATGTGATTCACATTTTTCCAATGGAATGATTGCAATATTTTACAATATAATTATGAATTATTTTTGTGAAATAATTTACAACAATTGTTGTTGTAAATCTTAGAGATATCATGAGATAATGAGATCTCATGAGATAATGAGATCTTGGTAGCCGCCCCCCCTTTTTAAGGGAATGGTTTATCTCTTCATTATCTCCGAGGATAATTAATTGTTTTGATTTGAATTTAAATATATTGATTTATTGATATATATTAAATTAAATTAATTATTGTTTTGTTTTTACAACACGATCATAACCATTGAAATAAACACAAATCAATCTCAACCGTTGATTGTGTGTTGTCCATGGATTGGGATCCATGGACTCCCAAAACCCTATATAAGAAGAAGCACCCCTTGCTCTTCAACATAGATAATTAATGAATGCTCTCTCTCTCTCTCTTCTCCACACGCCAAGCCTCTCTCTCTCTCTCTCTCTCTCTCTCTCTTATAATGGTCGTCCACCATGGAGCCATTGTGAGAGTCATCATCGAAGCATCATCGTCGTTTTGCTGCCGGATCATCTACTCGTGGATCTCCATCTCCTTCGGTGCGTCTCGTTCGTGAAGAAGATGTTGGATCTCGTGTGACGAGATCAGGAGATCTGCCGCTTGGATCATCAACATGGATTGCGAGGAGCATGCGATTCATCCCTGGGCTCACAAGTGTCTCCTCCGTCAGATCGGACTTGAGACGGGAGGTCTCTTAGTTTAGAGACTCGATCGCAACCACGCTTCAAAAAGTAAACCTTATACCTATTGTGGTTTATGTGAAATGATCCAAGAAGTGTTCTTGGATCATGTGGTTTCATCATTTATTTTTTTTAAATTCCGTTACTTGGAGCAACTAGTGCGACTAGTCGCTTCCGATCGCATATGATGCAATCTTCACGCTTCCGTGATGCGCTAAATTAGCCGTTGTTAAATATATAATGACGATATTATTCGTTGCGAAATGAGTTTTCGTACTGAAAATTAGCAACGAATATCATATATGTCGTTATATCATTAGCAACGTCCACATAGCGACGCTTATTCGTTGCTATTTTTCAAAATTTTAATTAATCGTCGCTAATGTTTGAACTAAAAAAAATAGCGAAGATTAGTTGATATTTTGGAAAATAGCAACGGATAAACATCGCTATGTGGACTGTTGCTAATGATATAACGACATATATGATATCCTTCAAGTGGTGTCAGAGCCGGGTTGTCGAAGGTTTTGGATAAGATCCATGAACCTACGAAGATTTGGGCTCGATAGGGTTCGTGAAGATTTTAGCATTTTAATTTTCGCAGCCCTATTTTGTGATAAATTTTTGGCCTTGTTTAAAATATTTAAACACAAAAATATCGTTGGATAATGTTCCCCATTAAATAATCAAACCGTGAATTTGAGTTTGCGTGATTTGGAATTCGATAACTCAAGATATGATCTTTTTAATAACCATATGTCCATTGTTTCGGGGATGGCGATTAGTGACGTCATTAAAGAGTTAATTACAGATCCTAAACGCCTGAAAATATATAATTATCACTTGAGTCCTATTTTAAACAAAATTGGAGAACAAAATAAATTTAGTTTGCATTAATAGGATTTAAATTGATGGAGTTATGTTGATTTTAGTGATTAAGGGTCATTGCTGGAAATTAACAAACTTGATTATGAACCTTGTGATTGTCATTCAAATAAAATAATGGAAATTAATTTTTAATTTTCTAAAATGATTATTGATAAATATTTGTGAAATATTTAAAGATGATAATTATTTCCTTGAATGACATTGTATTAACCAAAATGATAAGATAGTTGATCTTGATCACAATTGGTTAATATGAAATTTCCAACAAACATTGTTTTCCTGAAAACTCTAGTTTATCCTACAATAGTTGTAGGACAACTTTTACATGCAAAACCGTGTTGCTTGATAGGATTGGGGATTTGTTTAATGAATCTCCTTATAATATTATCAAAATGGTTTTGATGAATATTATATGGTATATCTTCGATTGAAAAATTGATGAACATCTCAAGTACAAAGTGATTGACTCGGCGTTCTTTTTTCTTGAGACGGATATGGTACCTAGTCGAGGAGCGTTGGGGTAGCAGGTTGCACCGTGGGTGGTCTGTCCCACTCCCTCGGTACTGGCCATGACAGCAGATAGGGAACGAATGATGCTTGAGAGATCATGATGCATTTTTCTAATTATTAAAGTTCGAATAATACATACTTTGAGATAATACCACTATTTCAAGAAACAATCAAGTTTGTTGATTGAATTGGATTTATAATTGATTTAATGAGATTAAATAAATTATATCCAATTAAAATACTCTATTATGAATAGAGTTATATTTCCATTGGAAGAATTAATTACATGAATAGGATTCATAGCAATTAATTAAAATTTGAATATGAAGTGGAGAATCACATAAGTGACATCCATGGTCTCTCGTCAAGGCGAAGGGTTTCGTCACCAGGGGTTGTATATATGAGACGCTTGTCCGAAGTGACAACTCCTCATACAAGTTCACCTGAATCGGGACTTTTGCTTCTCGAAAGAGTAAGACCGTATGCGTAGTGACCCCAGTATCGGTTCCTCATATTTTTGGGGTGATATTGGATTGCATATAGCGAATATTAATCATGTTGACGGTTGGTTCAATCAACAACGGGTCAACATCACCTTAGAGGTGGTGGGCTCGGGTGTTAAAGACCGAATTGGGAAATGCAAGTTGGACTTGCAAGGCGGAATGAGTTCCTGCTTCTTTTTTTCTGAGTTGTAGTTTCTCATATTATTGGGATGCAACAAAGATAGGAAAAGATATCCCATATCTTGCTAGAGATATAATGGTAAGAATATCTCTTACATTGAAAGTGATTAAGGGAATGAACTTTCAACGTTGACAAGGCAAGACAACTTTGATATAACAATTCCTAAATCAAATTAAAATATGTATATATGTATATATATATATATATATTTGCAAATTTATTATTTTAGATAATCATCATTAAACCAACTCAAAGCTATACTCAATAATGACTAGTGTAATATCATGAATTGAATTCATGATCAAGATATTATCCTTGCAATTGGACACATAATGTATGTGGTTGCAATATGCAAGTTTCCTCATAATAATGAGGAGTCACAATTAAATAGATAATAAGACTACAACCCTAGGTTTGTATGTCTCTTTAGTCTTTATCTTTCATCGAGTGTACTTTGGAAGTGACATGCCGATGGTGATCGTTATTGTCAATTACTCCTTATAAAATTTAAGAAGATGTTTAAGGTATACATATGTGCTCTTGACATTTATCATGAATGACATGGTTCACTACATCATGCAAAATGGTGGCTCTATAAGAGATAATGTATTTAAAATGTTTGAGTACCTAAAAGTCTTTAAGAGTCTAGATGGATGTAGATACGATGAGTGTCATCTGTCTACTATCTATGCTTTAGTCATTCATGAATCTTCATAATATTCATATTGTATGAATTAAATGAAGCATGCATAAATGTGTAAATACTCTTACATTGAAATCTTTTGAATTCAATATAAGAGATCCTTTTGTTGGACATGTGAGCCCTGAGCGAACCATTTTTCCAATAAATGTTATTGTAATATATACTTGTTTATCAATAAAAGTTATTGTTGTTTCACTCCCTTTCTGAAATTAAATGAATGATAATACTATAAGGTCCCTCTGTACAATTAGGATTATGTACCATGGCCATCTTGATGATTATATAGCCGTTGATTCATTAAATGAATCATGGAGGCTGGTATTTGGATGAATATCTAAGGAGCTAGATAGAGGACTCATCAAACACCGTCAAATGATTGTTAAGAGATGATCTCCAACCTGAGTAGGAGATGGCAATCCTTTCTCACATAGGCTGATATCTGACCGACCTCTTGATGCAGGTCCTCTGCATGGGAATAGTGATTCGAAGGTGTCAAATTAGTTATGAACCGGAAGACATGAGCTCACTCATGAGGTATTGGGACCAATCAAATTCCATGCATGGTCGTCGTTCTTTGGAAGCATGACATAAATTTGAAGGTATGATATATGCTTTGGGAAAGCATATGATCATTACCAACTCCCAATGACCAATATTGAGAAACTTGGTGATCAAACCCTGAAGAAGACAATGTAAAATTGATCTTGCTCTTCAGGTTGATCATGGGTCTTCCAATATGCAGGATGTACAGGTATTGGGAATACCTGAGGGTAATGTGATCATAAACGATTGTATAACCATGACGCTTCGATTTTGAGGGAGTGATGAAACAAGTCTGGATTTTAGTGACTCCTCTTAGTAGAGAAGCAATCTGATCTTGGTCAAAAGATTGGGCATTGGTCTGAATGAGATTCAAATGCAATGGGAAGATTAGATTTACGGTCTTGATTTAATCAAGCATCCGTGGGAGGTTCGTAAGATCTGGATTTGAGATAAGATCTCAATGTCCAAGTCACTATATGTGGAACAATACAATCGCCCTGTCTTATTTCCAAGTATCTGCGGAGAAAGCACATTGTTCTTGAAGGGGTTCAAGAATAATTCATTTGATGAACTACATATCCAAGCAAGAAGGACTAGATGATTAAATGAGATTTAATTATCAAGCATGATATGAATGAGATTCATATTGTGAGAATAATTATCCAAGATAATTAAATGGGATTTAATTATCAAGGAAAGAGAATGCGGATAATACTATCCATGATATTTGTATATTATAAATATGATTTATATTATACATATTAGAGAGAGACAATTTTGTAAATAGCATTTGTTAATTATTAATGTGGATTGGATTCACATTAATTAATTAATTGGAAATGCAATTTACAAATTAGTTTGGGTTGTGAATATGATTCACATATTTATCAATGGCATGATTGAAATATTCACAAATTAATTTGGAATTAATTGGTGGATATTTTTTGTGATAATAGTTATTACAAATTTATTAAGAAATAATAGATAAAATAAAAAGGAAAATAACCATCACAAATATGGGTGGCGTCAACCATGGGTGACACCCCCTAAATTTGGGGGTGGTTTATTATCTCCATTTTTTTAATCTAGTTATCTCTTGATAATTAATTTATTTTAAATTAAATTATTTTGATAATGTTGCAACATATATTTGATTTAAATATAAATTAATGTTGGTTTTTAACCAACAACAATCTTGGCCATTGATTAATACATAGATCAACTTGGCTGTTGGATCTATGTATCCATGGATTGATATCCATTGGATCCTAAACTAATATATAAGGTGGGCTAACCTAGCTTTTCAATGTACATAATTAAGAGTTGTAGAAGCCTACTACTACTCTCTCTCTCTCTCTCTCATTCTCGCCCTCTCTCTTTCTCTCCTTCAAGAGGTGGCCGTCCACCTTACATTGAAAGGGAGACTCTTGCCTTCGCCTTCGACGACTCGAGGATCTCCTTCTTCTTTGGGGCTGCTTGCTCTAAAGGAAGACGACTGATTTCGTTGGACAAAATCAGGGGACTTGTAGCTTGGATCTTTATCGAGGATTGCGATAGGAACGCGTCTCATCATCGCGCTCGCAAGTGCATTCTTCGTGGATCGGACTTAAGACAGGATGATCTCTTACTTTAGAGATCTCGTGATTACAACCACGCTTCAAGAGGTATTCCTTATACTTTGTGGTTTGATGAAACAATCCAAGAAATGTTCTTGTGATCATGTGGTTTCATCACTTGATTAAAAGTTTTAATTTCCACCGCATCTAGCGACTAGTATGACTAGTCGCCCCCGATTGCATATGATGCGATCGACACACTTTCGTGATGCGCTTGAGGATCATCAATATCCTTCACCTTTGTCTTAAGCAATAGTTTCTTAGAGATGAAATGAGCGCAGTGGAAGCACGGGTTGGACCCAAGTTAGAAGGAAAGTCAAAGAGTTGACTGTACTTCTATGATTTCTATACATATGACATCCAAAGAGTTGGATGAATACCAATACTGCAATAAACCGATATATTGATCGTATGACTATATGGACTATCTAGGATCCTTAGATAAGGACTCGGATAGTGCATCGAAATAATCTACATATAATAATTGAAATTGACTTTCTTATTTCATAAGATTAAAAGTCTAATACTTGTATCTCATTCTTCTAATAACATTTGCAATTGGTTATTTTTTTAGAAGACTAGAAACTTGATCTTAAGGTTTAATAGTCATCTATATGGGAATTGATGCAATTGTTGTAACAATCTCCATAGGATAGATAAACTTCATATTTTCAGTGGGGGAACCCTTGGTCTTAGAGAATGTCTCTATGACCTAGATATTAGAATACATTCATTGTTGGAGATGAACATGTATTCTAGAATAAACCTATCATAAAGAGTTATGATAGTGGACTTTACTAAATTAGAAGATTAATGAAAGGTTTATTAACATTTCTAATATTGAAAATTAAATCTGAATAGATCAATAGGAGGATGAAGATCATTTGACAATGATCTGGCATCGAGTCTTGGATATATGTCTATTGATACGATCAATATACTAGTGAAATTTTGAACTTTAGATTGTCTAAAGGTTCAAATCTTACATACTTGTGAATATTGTATTCAAAGTAAATATGTCCAATACACTCTGGGAATGGTGTAAGATGTCAAGGTATTCATGATCTTATACATATTGATGTATGCGGATCATCTGTATCGTAATAAACATTGATGATATGTGATATCATTCGATGATTATTTGTGATATGAGATTCCTTCCTTTCACCTTATAAACCTTTGAAATGTTTAAAGATTTCACAATTTTGGTTTAAAGTTTGAAGGAAGATGAAATGAATTTGATCAAACCTAGGTAGCAAATACCTATTAGATGAATTCAAGGGATACCTTATGGAGATAGGAATATCATTCCTATCTCACTTCTCCTAATACACCTAAACTCAATGGAATTGTAGGGAGATATAATTAGATCATGTGTGACATGATTTGATAAATGATTAATCTTAGCACAATTATCTCTTACTTTCCAAGGTATATATGTAGTAGAGACTACAATATATGTATTCTTAATAAGGTTCCATGCAAGTAAGCTGGAATATAGCACCAGAGAGTGCTACTTCATTAGGAAAATAAAGAATGGTATTGGATGCCTACTTTATGACCTTGAGATTCTTAAAAAATTTCATCTCTAAGAATATGATTCTAAGATGATGACTTTCTTGAGAATCAAGATGAAAATGAACTGAAGGAACTCATTGAATCTTGAGAAGATAATGAGGCTCCTTAAGTCAGAAACTAAAAGGACAATTAAAGATGAAACAATAATACCTCTTCAAATGAGTTTGAAGATGAATTCCATGTGCCAGATAAGTCGGACAGTGACCTGACTTCATATGATGAAGCTTCTGAAGATCATGACATGGAGAGATGGATGTTCGCAGTAAAGTCTAAATATAGACCTCATATACAAGTGTTGTATATGGACCCTTGAGGATCCACCAATAAGGGTAAGACCCGTTAATATGTACATGAATCTTCAAGAGAAAGAGGGAACCTGATGAGAAGGTAGAGACTTTCAAAGCACGACTCGTAGCCATGAGCTACACACTAAATAGAAGACATTGCTTGCAATGAGACTTCTTCTTCAGTGACCATGTTTAAATCCATCAGAATATTGCTAACTATAGCTGCACAACTTGACTTTGACATCTTCGAGATGGAAGTCAAGATTGCATTCCTCTATGAATACCTCTCCGAGGATATTCATAAGTAGTAGCCCCAGGATTTCATGGTTGAGGAAACCAAGGTATGCAAGTTGAATAACTCCATCTATGGACTCAAATAAGCTTCTTGTAGTTGGAACATAAGATTTGATGTAATTATAAATGTTATGATGTCAAATAAAATCTTGATGAACCATGTGAAGCTTAGTGGGAGTACAAATGTGTTCATCTTGCTAAATATAGATAATATCCTAATAATTTAGAATGATATAAGGATGATAATAAGTGTTTTATGATCTGGCTATTTCATACCTTGAGATATGATCTCAAGGATACCTCTTAGATCTTTGTTCTGAAGTTGTTCAGAAGTAAAAAGAAGAGAGAGAATTGTGATTGTCACATTATTGGTACATCCTGGATATATTCTATCCAAGGAAGGCTCCTTTCCCTTAAGATTTGGTATTGACCAATCTAAAGGGATAGCATATCAAGTGTTGATGATGCTAAAATTGATTGTCCTTGTGCATCGGTTACTAGAAGCCTGGTATGTGCTAGATATGTACGAAAAGCCATATGTCTGCCATGCAGTGGGAGTAGCAAACTGTTGCTAATCCTACTATGGAGATAAAACACTTAGTTGTAGTAATAAAACAATATCTTAAAAGATGACAAGACTTAGAGATAATGATCTCAAAGCCTCATCATCAAGAACCTTAGACTTTATAGATAGTGATCTAAAAGGTCTTAACTGCAGATACCTTAAGAGATAGATATCTCTGGGAATAAGGGTATTCTGATAAGGATAATTGAAATTACACACTGGTTATAACGATTGTTGAGTTGTAATGTCAAAGAGATTATGACTGCCTCAATATTGAGTATTGGTTGCATAAGATACAACATTCGCATTGGATGCGAGCACTATTACTGAGGGATATGTAAGTGTCATAAAAAGACTAAGCATAGTCTCTCGAGAACAGAGTGACTGATCTACGTGTCTATATTAAATAGCCTATGATTGTCACATGAGTATGGGTTTAATGATTAGCCCATTAATGGCTCTTTAGACTAGTGGGAGATTGTTGGACATGCGAGCCCACAACGAGCCATTATGCAATAAATGTTATTGTAATTCACTCCTTAATCTGAAATGAAGAATAACTAATTTTCATAATAGGTCCCTTAGTACAATTAGGGTTATGCACTATGGCCATCTTAATGATCACACAACTATTGATTCAATTATTGAATCATAGAGGCTGGTGCTTGGATGAATATCTAAAGAGTTAGATTGAGGACTCATCAAGCACCGTCAAATGATTGTTAAGACGTGATCTCCACTATGAGAAGGAGATGGCAATCCTTTCTCTGAAGGCTGATATCTAACTGACCTCTTGATGCAGGTCCTCTGCATAGAAATAGAGATTCATAGGTGTTAGATAAGTTAGGTCAAAGAATTGACTTAACGGGATCGAGATAACCAAAGTCCTATGTCGTATGCTATCACGATATAGGCACACATCCTATGACCGGAGACAGATGTGTTACTATATGTCTGAATATGTACATTTGGCAGACTAATAGGTTGATGACCTAACCAAGGTATATACATCGACACGTTGGTATGCATGCAAGGGCATATGAGTAATATGATCTCTCAAAGGGATCATACATGTTCATTACTGAACCGAAGACATGATCTCACTCATGAGATATTAGGAAGATCAAATTCCGTGCACGGTCGTCTCGCTTTGGAAGCTTGACTGAATTTGTAGGCTTGATATATGCTTTTGGAAAGTATATGATCAACACCTAGGTATGATATGTGCTTTTGGAAAGTACATGATTGATACCGACTTCCAACGATCAAATGAGAAACTTAATGATAAAACCCTGAAGGAGACAATCTAAAAGAGATCTAAAACTTTGGGTTTAATCTAGGTCTTCCACTATGCAGGATGTACATGTATTAGGAATATCTGAGGGTAATATGATCATAAACGATTGTATAATCATGACGCTTCCATTCCTAGGGAGTGATGAAACGAGTCTGGATTTTAGTGACTCCTCTCGTAGAGAAGTGATTTAATCTTAGTCCAAATGTTGGACATTGATCTGAATGTGATTCAGATACAATGAGTCTACGGTCTTGATTTAATCAAGCATCTATGGAAGGTCCGTAAGATCTGGATTTGAGATTTGATCTCAATATCGAAGTCACTATACGAACAAAACAATCGCCCTATCCTTATCTCCATGTATTCGCGGAGAAAGCACATTATCCTTGAAAGAGTTCATGGATAATTTCATTGTTGATAAATGTCCAACCATCGAGAAAATTGATAATTAAATGTGATTTAGTTATCATGGATAATATGAATTTGATTCATATTATAAGGAGAGTTATCTGAGATAAGTAAATGTGATTTAATTATCAAAGATGTAAATAATGTGAATGTGATTCATATTATTTTGGCACATGAGAATAGAGATCCAAGATGATTAAATATGATTTAATTATCATGGGTACGAATAATGTTGATAGAACTATTCATATTAGTCATATATATTATAAATGTGATTTATAATATATTAGATAGAGCATATTGTGATTTATATTTGTTAATTAATTACTGTCGTGAATTGACATTGGATGATTAATTAAAATATTATTTACGTTTTGTTTTGGGATGTGAATGTGATTTACATTTTTCCAATAACATGATTGCAATATTTCACAAGATAGTTATGAATTATTTTTGTGAAATAATTTACAAAAATTGTTGTTGGAGATAATGAGATCTCATGAGATAATGAGATCTCATGAGATGTTGGTAGCCATCCCCTCTTTTAGGGGATATGGTTTATCTCCTCATTATTTTCATAGATAATTAATTGATTTGATTTGAATTTAAATATATTGATTTATCAATATATATTAAATTAAATTAATTTTTATTGTGTTTTTACAACAAGATCATAGCCATTGAAAGAAACAATAATCAATCTCAACCATTGATTATGTGTTGTCCATGGATTGTGATCCACGGACTCCCAAAACCCTATATAAGAAGAGGCACCCCTTGCTCTTTAACATAGATAATTAACGAATGCTCTCTCTCTCTCTCTCTCTTTTCTCCACACGCCAAGCCTCTCTCTCTCTCTCTTATAATGGTCGTCCACCATGGAGCCATTGTGAGAGTCGTCATCGACACAACATTATCGTTATGCTGCCGGATCATCTACTCGTGCATCTCCATCTCCTTCGGTGCGTCTCTCTCGTGAAGAAGATGTTGGATCTCGTGTGACAAGATCAGGAGATCCGCCGCTTGGATCATCAACATGGATTGCGAGGAGCACGCGATTCATCCCTGCGTTCGCAAGTGTCTCCTCCGTCGGATCGAACTTGAGACAAGAGGTCTCTTAGTTTAGAGACTCGATCGCAACCAGGATTCAAGAGGTAAACTTTATACCTATTGTGGTTTATATGAAATGATCTAAGAAATGTTCTTGGATCATGTGGTTTCGTCATTTACATTTTTTTTAAATTCCGTTGCCTGGAGCAACTAGTGCGACCAGTCGCTCCCGATCGCATACAATGCAATCTTCACGCTTCCATGATGTGCTTGAAGATCTTCCCATATCCTTACAGAGACGGATGCCCCAAGGAGTCCTACTCCTAAAGTGATGTCCACTTTTGTAGGCCTTTGGATGATTATCCTAAATCTAGGAATAAAATCTTTTGACTTCAACAAATAAGACTCTTATTTATCCTTTTAATTATCATCCAAAATAAAACAAGCGATAAAAAATAGAAATCTCCTAATTTTTATATCAACCTTTTTATAATTCCATTATCATAATTAATTAAATTATGAAAATCATAATTTGGTATGTTATAAGAACTACCGCATAATATGCTTCTCATATTCATAAACCCAAAATAAAAGGTAAATCCAATTTATATTTTTTTCCAACGCGAATCATATTCATGTGTATGCCTTGATAAATTTGATGAAACAATTTTCATATTAATTAAGTATGAATAATGTGAAGCATATTCACTAACCATAGATAGACATATTAATCTTATAATTATTATTACAATATCGATATTATTAAGTACATGTCCTAATCCAATTAGAACTTGTGAACAATTGTTGAAGATACTTAGAGATAATGTTGGGAAGATCATATTATCCAATTATACTGACTTGAAACTTGGATAACTGTGAAATTTGAGGGTTTCAACCACTTTTGGTGAAACGACTACACTCTATCTTTTAGCTTTAACTAAAACGATTTACACTCTATGGGAGCTCGATGAAATGCAACACAATCTCCATGAGCTCAACAAACAATCAGAATGATGAGCTCTACTTCCCTCTTCACTTCTAATCATTATTAAAATCTTTTAGAGCTTAGAAATGAGTTATAGAAGTGAGTTCACCTCCATTTCCATTTCCGTTTCCATTTCTAATAATTGGACATTAAAATTAGAAATGGAAATTAGAACAGAATCTAATATGGAAATTAGAACAGAATCTAATGAAGCAAATCTTAATCCACTTAATTAATATAGCACTAAGCCATGAAGCGAATCACTAAATCCATCCGGTTTCATCACTTCTCATCGTAGATGATCTATTACGATAGCTTAAACTAAAATATCCTCAATACTCCATCATCCTTCACCCTAGAAGACCTTGACATACCCGGAGTTCAAAACTTCATCTGATTGTTTCCTTCCTGGGCATATTATAAAAATTTCTCAACTTATAATTGGGTGACAATATTAATCATATGCTTCCAAACGCATATATTAATATCTTGAATACATGTATTGTTTTGTAAACAAGACGACAATGCAAGGAACCACCAATATCTCATGAGTGAGCTAAGCTCTTTCTCCTGGTTCATCAAGTATGAACCTTTATGATCCCTTTCAAAGATAGTACACCTATATGTCCTCATATGCACACCAACGTGCCAGTATATGGACCTTTGTTAGGTCATCAACATAATGGTCTGTCTAATATGCATATTTAGACATATAAATGTGTATATGTCTTTGGTCAAAGAATGTGTGTTTGTTCTAATAGTTATGATTCATGTCTTTGTTTATCTCAATCTCATTAAGCCAACTCTTTAACTTGACTATTCTAACACCTCCGAATCTCTATTCCTATGCAAAGGACCTACATCGAGAGGCCGGTCGAAAATCAATCATTAGAGAAAGATTGATATCTCTTTCTCAATCTAGAGATCATTATTGAATATCACATGTTAATGTCAGTTGTGTCCTCCCAACTGCATGATATTCAAAATGACCACTATTCATAGCAATATTTGTACAAAGGGGCTTTTAATTAAGTGAAATCAAAATTATTCATTTCAGATGTACATGAAAATACAATAACTTTTATTGCATTAATGGTTCACCAAGGGGGTAAAAATCCAACATTTTTGATAAGGAGAAAGACGCATGACCAGTGGAAAATGAACCATCCAATTGAGTTGTGTTCTCATAAACCTTGTCAACTTCGCACCTACTAATTTGATAAATGATTTATGTATATGAACAGCTTTTGACCTAGACTTGAGCAGTCATTGTTTTGTTGGGATACACCTTAGTTACATGATATTGACGCTCTAGACAAGACTGTAGACCCTGCTCTTAAGTTGCTATTCCCTGCAAAAGTCTCTTTCTCAAGTTGTCGATGTAATTACTCCATGTGCCATAGTGCACAGCTACAATCTTTTCAAAAGTTGTGCCATATGTGCCGACTCAGTTCTAGAATGACTCATACGAATAGGCCTAGACTTGGGCCGACCAAAAAATTTTACGGGGCCATGGTTCGGTTAAATGGGCTTGCGCCTAGGTCTTTTAGGACAGAGCCCAACCATGCCCATGATCATCCCTAATCCCTATACCTTCTTATCTCTATTTTCAAATACTTTTAGACCTTATATATAATAGGCATCCCTAAAAAGCTTTCATTTCAAATGTTTGGGACAACTAGATCTTCACATTGATCATCATCTCTACAACGTTTCCAATGAATATGATTTCATCTACATAAATCACAAGGAGAAACATAATATCACTCCCATTCAACTTATTATATATGCATGATTCATTAATATTTTGAAATAGAACATATTTTTTATGATTTTGTCAAATTTGATGCTCCTAATATTATAAGCTTGTTTTATGCCATAGATGAATTTTTTAAGCTTGCAAACCATGCCTTCCTCTCCTAAGAAGCCTTGAAGTTGCTCCATATAGATATATTTGTCAAGGAATCCATTGAGAAATGCAAACTTGATCTCAATTTTTAAAGTGACAAAGTCATGGTATGTAACTATAGCTAGTAATATCCACATATATTTTAGCATAACCACATGAGAGAAGGTCTAATTATAATAAGTGTTCTCTCTCTCTCTCACGCGCTCTCTCTCTCTCTCTCTTTATATATATATATATCCCTTGGCCATGAGAAGTACCTTGAATCTCTCCACCTTTCTTCAAGTATCGTTTTTTTTCTTGAAGACCTATTTACATCTAATAGGTTTTACCCCCTTAGGTGGTTCGTTGAGAGTCCATACACCAGTTTTGTACATGGAATCTACGTTTCATTGCTAACACTCATCTTTCCATGTTATAACCCCCAAGTGATTTATCAAATGAAGTTGGAGTCATCCTTATACTCTTCTAGTACATCAAATCCACACATCTCAGGTGACCTTTACACCCTATAACTCTTTCTCTGAGGTATACAAGTTTCATCCACTATCATTTCCTCTATAAGAATATTGTTAGTCTCAATGGACTCAATAAGTTTCTTTAATTTGCTATTATATTGAATTTTCAAGAGTTTATCCTTAAATAATTTTACATTTATAGAGATAAAGAATTTTTGAGTCTTAAAGTTACGAAGCAGGTATCCAATACCCTTTTTTACATATTTGATGAAGTAGCATTTTCCAGTAGAAATTTCTAGCTTATTGATAGATATATTCTGACAAAGGTATCTAATACCCGATCTTAGAGGAGCCTGCGGTGTCCAACAAGTCGTACTACCGACAATCGTTGGAGCAGCCCTA